>CM034155.1:509334945-509798098 GCA_019776745.2 Taxus chinensis
GAGTGCCAAATCATTGGGAGAAGAGGAAGTTCAAACTAATTAAATCTATTTTAAAATACAAGAAGGTTGGAATACCATGCAAAAAGGCAATTGGGATTTGGAATCATCTAACACGGGAAAGAAATATGTTTGAAAAGAAAAAATAAGTGAAGCATTGTATGTGAATTTCATGCATGGAAGGTTCTATAAAAATCACGCAGGACCGCAACCCTTCCTGGGTGGCAGTTTCAGAACCACTACCCAGGCAGGGCAGAAGTTCTGGTACTAAAGGCCAAAACATGCATAGAAGAAGTGGGAAGCTGGAAGAAAGTGTAGAAAATCTAAGGATGGATTTCTAAGCTACAAATCGACACTAAGAATGGTATTAGGAACTTGAAAACCTTCTGAGAGGATCTGAATCATCATTGGGGACTTTTTTAACCATTTTCCAATAATGCAACACTTGAAAATTTGGGTGTGTACATATTTCCCCCATGGAGAAGCGTCTTAGCCATGAAGAGGCATAAAACGTAGAGTACAAGAATGGATTTCTCGAAATGTGGACTTAAAATCTACACCTGACATGATCGTGTGTCTAAATGTCATTTTCGAAACTCCCGCTACTTGCAAGACAAAGAGAAGACTCAAGTGCAGATAGAGAAAATATCTTGAAATTAACAGTAAATTAAAATTATAAGAGGACTTACCATTTGTGTGTGGATATAGAAATATACCTTTGCCAGAGTTCCATCCTTCTGAACATATGCACTAAAAACGAAGTTATAACAACATATAGCTATCAAAGCAAACTCATTTTAAAATTCAAACTCCGAAATGCATGCAACCTCCGATATCCTAAAATTTCAGATTTTCAGACATCTCCATTTTGGAGATGGAAATACTCTTCATTCACCAAATTTACTTGAGAGTTCTAAAAGTCTGAAACCTGAAAGTTTTAAATTTTGGAATTTTTGGTTTCTAAGTTTTAGACATTGAGGAGAGATTTTTGTGTTTTAGGCATCGAGTCTTCCGAAACTATGAATTCTGAAATCCTGAAAGTTTGAAGTCTAAAATTTGGGACTTTTAGATTTCAGATTTTAAGACATTTCCTTGCAGTTTTCCATTATTCTCACTGAAGACTCCGAAATGCCAAATGCCGAAATCCTGAAAATATGAAGTCTGAATTTCAGACCTTCAAACTTTAGGATTTTGGACTTTGTCATTTCATTTTTGGCATGATTCTTGAGGTCCTTGAAACCCTAAATGTCTGAAATTCAAAATTTCAGACTTCGGGAATTCAGACTTTGAGGACTGTTTTTCTAACTTCGAGCCTAAGAGTTCTGAATTTTTTCATATTTTCTCATGTTAGGGACCTGATAAGGGCTGAATGTAAGGGGATTTAAGTCCGGGCAAGATTTTTTCAATTTTTTCTTATTTTGGCCAAATGTGGGCCTATGGGGCCTGTAATTTATTAATTTCCAAGATGATCCAAAGGGTCAAAACCTAGAAGAGGAAAAAAATCCTTGATTTCATTTTCACTCCCGAACTTACCAAAAAGTGCTCTCGAGATCCCAAAAGCCACATGTAACCTGATTTCAACATTTGGGGACAACTTTGATTCCTAGGTCACATGAGACCCATGTTTTCCAATTTGGCCTATAAAGAAAAATTGGATAACAGAATATTCACTAAGTATCCTTGCTTCTAAACTACTATATCAAAGTCTGGTATCTAGTATAAGTGCACCTATTTTGAGGGCTAACAAATTTGTGTTTCTTTTCTTATCCCTCACTTTTAAAAACACAGTCAAGACACCTCACGTGTTAGGGGTCTCCATGTTGTGAAGTGAATCTCTAGATTACGAAGGGATGGTTACCTTTTTTGGAGTATCCCTATACTAGATCTATGGGGTTGATGGTAAGAGGATAAATAATAAACTGTAAAAATGGTGATACACCAAAGATATTTCAGGGCTTTGTTAAAGATAACATACGTGATATGATGAGAGTAGAGATGAATTAAACATGATCTATGTGGTTTTTGTTAACTTCAAGGAAAATAATGATATGTTAAGGGATTGCGCATGATAAAAACAAAAAATTACATAGTAAAATGAAAACAACACCTTATCTATAGCAAGGGAAAATAGCTCAAGAAAAACTTAATAATTTAGGGAATTAAATTGACAAGAACAACTATGATCATACACACCACTAAAAAGTTATAAAAGGGACAATCTACTAATTCCATAAAAGGTAAATCTCGAAAAATTTGTGCAACACTTTGTTACATCAATAAGTCCCCCTTATGCTTTACTAAAAAACACAATATAGAGAACATATTCACCGAATTCCCCCTAAAAATAACCTAAATTCTAAACTCCCACTTGCATGATAATTTTAGCTTTCATAATGATTACAATTATAAAAAAGGAATAAAATTACATCATGTACATAAGCATAAAAATATCCTTTATTTGATAATTTAAACTTATAGTCAAACTTATTTAAATCCCTTATTAGCCTCTGCATTGGAAAACTGCGGATCCTTTGGGAAAATTAGGGTATTTGGGATAAAGGTAAACTAATTTTTAGCATTATTACAAAATGCATTGCACTAGTATGTGTGCATAAAGAATGTAACTTTGTCTTCTAGATCTATCTGCCACCTTTCCATGAAGGAAATTTTGTCTTATAGCTTCACTTTGATCACATGTATAAAATAATGATTATTCTACCTCTATTTCTTCCTTTGATAAAGTAATGATGTGTGGTTTATACTTTGGAAAATTTAATGATGAAAAGGGGGGCAACATGTTTTACCTCTACGTAGAAGGGCACATAGAGAAATGATACACATGCAATCTGTTCCATCTAAGGTCAAACCATTAGATTATTATGGTCATAAATTTCAAATATTCAACAACCCACAAGGGAAATAACATGATTATTTTTATTGAATCCAAAACAATCTAACTCTAACCCAAGTTGGGTTAGGGTTATTCTTCCACATGTCATGTATGTTCTTTAACTCGATGTCTGGGTTACCATGGAAAAAATAACTCCAACCGTAACTTTTGCATCATTTCGTGCTTTGAGTTTGAAGAGAGGTTCTCCATGGGTAAACCATGCTAAATTTTTACTAGGTGCCCCCATTGCTCTAATTTAGAAATATCTTTTGGATATTTTCTCAATGAATGAGCTCATGATGTAAAACTTTTCTATGGCCACAATTTTTGTGTATCCTCGAGCTCTCTAGATTTCATTATTCACTATTTGGTCCTTCTATGGAAGATTCACCTGACATTTTTTACTTTTGCAACCTAAGAAAACTAGTAATCTTTGGTCCTTCTTTATAGTCGTCATTTCTTTCATGACCATACACTATTTTTCTATGATTATTGAAGGCCCTTGAGCCATTACTTTTCATTCCTCCACTAATACATCATTCTCTATATATTCTATAACTCGAGCTTGAGGTTCGACCTTGTAGCTAAATGATCGTGAAGCTCAAACCATTGGTAATGGGATTTCTGAAGCTCTACTATGTTTCAACATTTCTTAGCCGAATCTCCATTTATGATGAAACTATCGGAACTTACCACATATTTGAGGTAAAAACCCTTTCTTTTGATATTTCTTAGCGAAAATATGGGCTTTAAAATTTATCCACCAAGTTTTAATTAATGGGTTGTCATTTCACTAATGCATACTTTATTTGTATCTTGGGTTAATTTCGAATCTCCTTTATATGAACTTATTTAACCTTTTATTTTCATTTATTGTTTATGAGTTGAGTTTCATTCTAGAATCTCACCTAGCTCTTAAAAACTCGTATTTTCATCAAATCTGGGTGATTTCTCACTGGTTGGTTATGCTACTATTTGGTCTGATTTAAATAATTCATTCATCTATGCATTACTTATCTCATACTTCTTATCTAAAACTTTGTTTTATTGAAAAATGGCAATTGATTCAAGTTGTTTTACATTGCCATGGCCTGGTGAGTTGTGCATTTAAATTTATGGAACATGTGATCTTATACACCCTATCTACCATTCGGAAAAATGGTAATTTTTGCACTTAGAGATTAATATTATTTGATTTATACTAATCTGGAGGTTGTTCCATTATTCAACCCTCCTTCTTTGCTACTTGAGCATTTCTGGGTTGAATTCTACTTAAAATTTTACAAAAGACAACTTTATCTCTAATTTCTACTATTATAATTTTAAAAATAAAATCTGAGTAACTGTAACTCAGCCTTGTGTGGACATTGTTTGTTTATTGAACTTCTCCCTTGTATTTATAACTGCAAGCTTGTGCATATAACTATTCCTTTTGTGGGGTTCATCGTTGTAACTTTGAGCTTACTATTATGTTTCTTTTCCACTCTTATGGATTGATTTCGATGTGCTCATTTGTGATTCGCTAACCTTAACTCATCATTACTATTTATGGTTTACTTATATTTTTTCCACTCTCATGGCTAGCTTTATTTTGGGTTTTTTATGAATGGCAAGATCTGCATCTTCTCTGTTTCTATGTGTTGTACTAAGTTTTTTATTTTTGTAAAATTTGTGTTCATATTCCAATGTAAAAGATGAATCCATCCACATTTTATTGGTCCATGCTCCAGACAACAGACCTTAAAAATTATTATACAGTGTAGAGTGTAAGATCTCAAAAAAATTAACCAACAAAATAATTAGGAAATGAAGAAACAATTGAGTAATTGCCCACAACATTCCTTCCAATCACCAACTCCAGAAGAACAATTTTGTAACTGTATGTATCAGATTTCTCATTAAGCCTTGATTCTCTTGCATATTTTACCTTGACATTGTATGGATTATAGTATATATGTTATTAAACTCAATTTTCCATTGTAAATAAAAAAATTTGTCATTAGGGTTAGCTCGACATTTTCCTTTCTAAAAGTGTTGCTTAGAGTGCTTGGTTTTCTCCACTATTGACAAGACATTTTCTGCTCATTAAGCTCAAACTGATATTATTTGAACTTTTTTGTAACTATTCTTCCTTTCTTGTATAGTTTCTGCTCAATTTACAAATTTTTATCATGGTTATCAAATTGTTTACTAATGTAGTGTAATGACATTAACTTATCAATTCATTGATGAAGCTCTTTATTATTGCACACATATGGTTGTAATCTCCTTTATAATTTTGCAAAATTGTACCTCTTTTGTCATATCACGAGGACTTATAATATTTTCTAATTTTACAATCTGTACTTGAAGGCTTTGGAAACTTGAAAGTCTGTTGTAAATTTTATTTATACTTTCATCATTCTATACTCGATTCATATATAAGCATTGTACCTTCAAATTTTTCATGAAAGCTGAAGATGAATTGTTTGAACCTAACAATGATGTCACAAATTAATTCTACAATGAAATACTTTTGCATAACACATCTGAAATCTTAAATTTATAGTTTATGCATCCTATAAGTCAAAATATATATTGTAGCTTTACTATGAGAGAATAGTTTGAAGTAGATCAATTATGTACAAAAAATTGTACATGTTCACTTTTCTACTTATGATCTTCTATAACTGGCATTCTCTTCTATACTTTTTAATTTTCATGTACATATTCCAAAAATCTGTTATCTCTAAAATGAGATTTAAATACTTCCTTTTTCATTTTTTTCATGAATATGATGTTAAATGAATTCTTTGCAACTCATTCTGATGAGATGTAAATACTTCCTTTTTAACACACTAACAAATTTTCACTTAATCATAATTGATGAACCAAAAGTACCTTGATTAAATCTAAAAATGTGAATAAATATAAGAAGTAACCTACTTCAATTTGTGAAATGGATTATCCCTTTGTTCACTTTGGTATGTCCATCTTCAATATTCATTGTCTTTCCCATCTGTGTCAAGGTATTACATCAATTTATGAGGGGCAGATGTACAATCATGACATATTGTTATCTGGAAATACAACTTAGGTGGAAAGTTAAAATTCTGTAACCAACACGACGACACTTCAAACCTTTTTCCCTTCAATTAGGACCCTTAAGCCGATCCCTCCAATTTGAGAAATAGTGTTTCAAGTTGACCTCTTTCACAAGTGCGGTAAATTTCAACACAATCATCTACTCTCTCTATTCTTTTCAACACCTTACCATATACTATTATATCTTTGTACTTTAATAACAGTCATATATATAGATATATAAATATATACATATATACATACATACAAATATATATATATATATATATATATATATATATCATCTATTTTATTTTTCCTCCATATATATCACCACTAAATGACCTCTATTGAAAGAGTTAAAAATTTAAAACTATATTCTCACACCTTTTCAACTTCTATGTTTTTATTACATACCTTTTCTTGAACAAGGCTTGTCTCACCAAGATTCAAAATGATCATTTTATTTTTGTCTCTTTCTCAATAACTTTTCAAATTCTCCTTTAACATTGAACTTCATCTCGTGGCTCAATACCGTCCCTATATTTTGAAAGTTCAAAGGTTAGGAGTTCCATTTTGAGAGCATTAGAATCTATAGGTAACCCTTTTTCTTATTCTTCGAGGTGAGGAAGATATTTCACATTTTTTAAATTTGAGTAAGTCTCAATACCTTCTTCCAAGGTTTTACAAACCCAAACAAGTACAAGTGATTGTACTCAATTTGTAGGCTCAATTATTAATATGTTATTGACTAAATTTTGATATCACAAAGACACGTTCTAGATAGTTGCAGACAAAACATGCTATAAAAAATCTACAAATTCCACTTGAAGATTTCCATATCACCTCTACACTGATAAGAGAGAGAGAGAGACAACATATACACCTATGAAAGACAAAAAAATTACAATTGTATGAACTAAACCCTGTTCACTTGAGTAGAATAGTATTTATCAGTCATGCTATGATTTTTGACCATATTTACCAAGAGATATATCTTGTTTAAAAAAAATAGGCTTTGAAACATGTTGTAATCATCTTTTTGCTGTCAAGAACCAAACTATGCATGCCTACTTAAATTTTTCTCATGAAATTATCTTAATCTACTCAATGAAACTTGATAGTTATTTCTATAATTGATGCATTACGACTCCACAAATATTTGATATAATTTCCTGACATTTTGGTTGGTTAAAAGTTCCTATTCGTTCAAAAAATTATTCCAAAAACCCTATATTAGGGTTTCTTATGCCTGTAGAGCCTAACAACCTTTAAATCTACATTTCTTCCTAAATTTTGATTAAAATCAAAAAATTTAAAGTTTTGTAGACACATGGGAGTAAATTTTATCTTATCCAACCTTTTATATGTTTTAAATCCTTCAAAATTACTCTCAAACTTCACTTTTACTGTGCAGGGATCAAGATATTAACTATTCAATCATTGGTTGAGTAAGAGGACCAAGAAAAACCAATGAATAACTTATCCAACTACAATTAAAGGGATAATGAGCATTATATCATACTTTAACCTTCATAGAATAAGGTGATAAAAGTGAAATAGGTCTAACTTGTGTATGATAGTTGATGAAATGTGCATAGTCTTCACATTGAAGGAGTAAACCACCATTGCAACTCGCTTATTTAACTTTTCATGACTAATTATTGAGTTTAAAAATGTATAATATGCCATTCATTATGAGGATCCTCATACAAGCTTGGAAACTCTCATTGAAGAGCTTAATAGATAGAATCAAGATTATTGTGCCTTGAAAGATGACCATTAGTAACCTCTACATTGAGCTTGATAGGCATGAGAGTCATTAATGACCAAGAAAACATGAGGGTAACATAAAATACCTCTAATAAGATTTGAAAAAACTCAAACCAGTGATATTTAGACCAAAAATTGTGTTTTACCTCCATCGATTTCCCAACCTTCCTAGGAGAGAAAAAATGTCTCACATATTTGATAAGAACTTACTAACCTCACTTCCATATGAAAAAAAATAATTTTCACAAAAAAATTATAAGATAATTTAATACAAAAAAATAATTATGAATTATCTTATAATTCCTTCATATTTTTGTTTGACACCTAAGAATCCAGGCAACTCAAAATGAAATTCTCAAGGAACCAATTCTACAATAACATGAATAAATTTTCAAAATGACCTCCTTAGGACATAAAATTTTGTATGAAGCTCAAGGAAACTGTATGAAAGAAAATCAACATGTGACCTTCTTCGCACCTGACTTTCTGAGGTCATGCCGATAAAGCATGTGTATAATAGAAATGGATGTGAGTGTAGTAATGATGAACAAACTAACAAGGAAATCTTATATATTCAACATGTAATATCAGGATCTATGAGTATAAAGGAAATAAATCCATCCTAAGTTAAAGTGGTGTGATGGATTGATAAGATAGAATAGCTAGTTGAAGGCTCCAATCAATATTCAGCTCTACCAAGAGTTTGTCTACATGTTGTGGAACACACGGAAAGTTACTTGTGGATGCCTCGTATAGATTTCAAGATAAGGTCATGGAAGTGAGAATGAGAGACGTAATGAAACCATAAAGACTATGGGAGGTTTTTTGGTCTAGTCACGAAATCCATCGCATTATCGGTTGTTATGTTCAATACTAAAATTTGTGCAATGATGTTAGGTAGAAGTCACGATGATCTAAATAAATACCAATGCATACAAACGAATATCAATGTTTAATTCATCAGCAGGCTCGTTGGGTTGTGGGACTTGGGAATCACAACAGTGAGTTCGTTGAGGTTTTGGTCCTTGTATGGTCATGTGTGTAATCAAGCCCTATTACCAAGAGTAGTATTAGTAGGCTTGATTAATTACAATGTTTAATGTGTTTAATTATTCTAACTTCTCAAAATACCTAGCAGGTGTGCGTAAAACTAAAAAGCATAAACCCGTATCAATGTCGGTCAACAACTCTGATCCTTTGGGTTAAGGGAACAATGGATCACAAACAAACATTTTCTCTTGTTGTGGACCTTTGATGGTCATGCAAAATAAATTGAATTAATTCTGATAAAATTAACTAACTATAAAAGGAAATTTAATATATGTATGTTGGTATTCACAGTATATCTGAACAAAAATTGGAAGCAAAATAATCTAATAAAAGTAAATATTTTTTATCTTTTCTAGGTTTTTAAACAATTCTTCTAGTCTAATAAATGAAATTTAAATACTAGAAATCAGCCTATTGTAGTTAATTACTTGTGCAAGTATGTGAATATAGATCTAAAACAATTAAACTAATTTAATCAAAACCATTTAAACCCTACCTCAGATGTAGATAAAAAATCATAACCGTAGAAGAGCTATTGTTCCCCACTACTTCCCTGGTAATGTCAATGAGCAAGATTTCCAATGATTTTCTCTATTTCTAATTTCTTATTCAACTAAAATGAAAAAATTTTCTAGTCTATTTGATATGTATTTGAAATGAATAAATCAAATTTGATAACTTGACAAATGAAGAAAATAAACAAATAATTCCATCTTGGATAAGGAAGAGCTTTGGAAAATCCTTTTGTATTTGTATCTGTCCCCTCATTTTATCCCTTTGTTTCTTTATGGGTCCTATTGAGTCCAAGGAATTTGGAATGCAAAGGAAGTAGTAGGAGAAATCACTTTAGAAATAACGTCTTGAAGGCAACTAGTTGCAATGCAGGTGGAAGAGACATATCACAAGTCAACAGAGCTGTGCTATGTAATTTCCAACACGCTTGTGGCAGTAATAGTATGCAAGATACACAAAATTCTCATGCCATTTACTTAAATACAAGCATTGTATATATAGGAATTTGTTGGGATGTTCCTTCATGCACAAGGAAGCCTTAGAGTGCCAAATAATTGGGTTAAGAGGATGTTCAAACTAATTAAGTCTGTTTTAAAGAAATATGTTTGAAAAGAAAAAAAAATTGAAGCGTTGCATGTGAATTTCATGCATGGAAGGTTCTAGAAAAATCACACAGGACCGCAACCCTTCCTAGGTAGAAGTTTCAGAACCACCACCTAGGCAGGGTGAAATTCCTAGCACTAAAGGCCAAAACATGCATAGAATGAAGCGGGAAGCTGGAAGAAAGCATAGAAAATCTAAGTAAGCATTTCTAAGATACAAATCAACACTATGAATGGTTTTAGGAACTCAAAAACCTTCTAAGAGGATATGGATCATCATTGGGGACTTTTTCAACCATTTTCCAATAATGTAGCACATGAAAATTTGGGTGTGTACATATTTCCCCCATGGAGAAGCGTCTTAGCCATGAAGAGGTGTAAAACATAGAGTAAAAGTATGGCATTCTTGAAATGGGGACTTAATAGCTATACCTAACATGATCATGTGTCTAAATATCATTTTCCAGACTCTCGGTACCTGCAAGAAAAAGAGAAGACTCAAGTGCAGATAGAGAGAATATCCAGAAATTAACAGTAAATTAAAATGATAAGAGGACTTACCATTTGTGTGGGGATATATAAATATACCTATGCAAGAGCTCCATCCTTATGAACATACGCACTAGAAACAAAGTTATAACGACATATAGCTATCAAAACAAACTCATTTTAAAATTCATTTGCGAATATTGACTTGGTGATTTTTGAGCTCTGGGCCCACAGAGACCTATTTTGTTGAAATAATAGTCAAAACATTTGATGCAAGATCGTGATCATGCCTCCATAAGTGGGAGTTTGACAAGCATGGTCTCATGTTAATTTTCATCACCTGTGTGTTTTTAAACCTAAAATGTCAAAATGTCAAAATATTTGCCTGGAGGGGTGATTTTTTTTTTTTTCATTTTAGATGAGTGTCTAAGGGGGGTGCCCTTAGTTTAGTGTTTTATTTTTGCAATTTTGAGTTTTTTTAGGGAAATAAAGCCATACGGTGTATTGGTTCAAGACCATCACCCTAAGCAGGGTTGCAGTCGCAAAACTGCCGCACTGTTAAGGCGGAGGTTTTGTAGAGAATGGCCAAAAATCCATGATAGCTTTATTTTTTTTAGATTTTTAATGTATGGTTATATTTTTGATGAGATTTTTTTGAGAAATATGTCATTAACTTTCTCTTTTTTAATTTTGTTGGATGTAGAAGAAGGAAGAGTATATCCGTTTGAGTCCCAAGAGGGAGTTTGACTAGCTCCAAGTGATATTAGATTAGCTGACTCAGAATATGACTGATACTATTCAAAGAGTAGGAATATGGAGGATTGTATGGGTTCCTCGTGTTACTCCTATTAGTCACATAATATGTGACCTATTCACTTATTTTGATACAGAATGGAATACCTTCCAATTGTAGGGTGCTAGGGGTGATTGGACAATCACCTTAGAGGATGTGTACTATATTCTTGGGCTTCTGATACTAGGTAAAAGGTTGAATCTAGAGATAGTAGGATCCAGAGACACAATGACCCTATGGGCCAAATATATGGGTGATGTTGCAGTTTGATTTGGTTCAAAGAAGGGTATTTAGGTTTGATACATTCTTACTACTCCCATCCCTATTATGAGCAAGCCCATCATGGGTATCTTGGCCTCACGGTTGATCGGGGAAAAGGGATGTAATACACTACTCTATTGGTGGGCTCCCATCATTATGCATATTGAGGCACATGGTCATATATATGCTTAGGGAGAAGATATACTTGGTAGTATTGTTGATGCGTAATCATAGCACCCCTGAACGTATGTAACTTGATGGGTTGAAACTATCAGTTTGATTGCATAACATGGAGATTTTCCTAAAGTGTGGGAATTTCCAATTGGGAAATCAATCCGGATGAAGGCCGTTTCTTATTCCTCTATTCATATGCACACATTCTAGTTACAGAGGGTCTACTCTAAAATCTACTCTAACTTGCCAAGGAGATAGTGTTAAGGAGATGCAAGAAAATAAACCTAAATTAACAAATGTGATGCACCAAAGGAATGCTAAACATTTTTTTTTCTATTAAACACAAACCATTTAAATGTAATACAACCACCATACATAGATAACAAAAAATGCAATGAGAGATCAGATGATGGAAATGAACACAAGAGAGGGTTGAAATCATCCACAGACTTATTTTATTCCTCCATAAAATGATACAGTGCATTATAACAGCCAAGAGGCAATATGTATTTATAGTTTATATGGGAGGTTTGAACTCCACAATTTCATCTACAGACTAGAGATGAAGGGAGGGTGAAAATCCAAAATGTCTAGCCTTTTGAAAAATTCTCCTCCATATAATATATAGGAAAAATGAGAGAAGAAGATAGAAGAATTAAAATTTTCTCCAACCACCCAAGAAATGCATTGAATTTTCCTACAAAAAATGATGGGTTCCACTGCAAAACCCATGCCTCCATGTACCATTCCTTTTTGGGAAAGAAAGGAATACCATACCTCATTATGGTGGTAGGTGAGAAACCTAGAACCTTAAAAAAATGGCAAAATATATTTATTGATTTTGACTAACTTAGTCCCTGTGAGATTTCTAAAAAGTTCTCTCTTGTGTAAATCCAAGCTCCCAATCGAAAGTTATGGCCTTCTGAAGGTCGAGGCATCATTCTGCAAAAAATGTGAACTGGTTGGCTTTTTCTTTTTCAAACTCTGAAATGCATGCAACCTCCGATATCTTGAAATTTCAGATTTTCATACATTTCCATTTTAGAGATGGAAAGACTATTCATTCACCAAATTTACTTGAGAGCTTTGAAAGTCTAAAACCCGAAAGTCTTAAATTTTGGACTTTCGGGTTTTAGAGTTTCAGACATTGAGGAGAGATTTTCATGTTTTGGGGGTCGACTCTTCTAAAACTCCAAATTCTAAAACCCCAAAAATCTGAAGTCTGAAATTTGGGACTTTCAGGCTTTAGAGTTTCAAACATTTCCATGCAATTTTCCATTTTTCATGTTGAAGGCTCCGAAATGATGAATGCCAAAATCCCAAAAATCTAAAGTCAGAATTTTAGACCTTTGAACTTCGGGATTTCAGACTTTGCCATTTCATTTCTGGCATAATTACCGAGGTCCCTGAAACCTCAAAAGTCTAAAATTCAAAATTTTAGACTTCGGGATTTTAGACTTTGAGGACTATTTTTATAACTTCAAGCTTGAGAGTTCTGAAAGTCCGAAACCCAAAAGTCTGAAATTCAAAGTTTTAGGGTTTCAGGTTTCAGACATTGCTGACAATTTTTGCATTATTTTTTGCCGAAGTGCCAACAATTACAAAGTTTGAAAAATTTTATCCTTTCTCCATTCTTATCCCTTTTAATCTTTGATATCCTTCATCATTGTTCCCTTGGCTATTCATTTTCTAACCTTACACTTCTATTTTTTAGTCTACCTATAACTTGACTTTGGAATACCGAAATGCAAGCATCGTGACCAAACGACTCCCTCCATTTTATCTTGTGCAAGTTTTTGTTTGATCAATTTTTTTTAAGAGGAAAATTGGATAACAAGTACTTATCATGAGCTATATAAGATTGTAAGATTACAGGGGAAGTCTTTGAGCCACCCCACGTTGGTTATGAGTTGGGTGTATAGGCGGATCATCCCCTATGAGAGGGGAGTGCCAGTACAGGACCCAGGGGCCATCAATGCCACCAGATGGACAACAATGATAGTTCTTAGAGTTCCACATCATCCAATGGCTTGTTTGACTACATCATACATGGTGGCCACCCCATACCAAGACATGGTAGGGTTGTGGGGATAGGAGGGGACCATAGTGGCAGCTTGTTCCTTTACTAGTCAGTTAGTTTATAGGTTGAAGAAGCTTGAGACTCAACTATTTGGCCCAGTTCCTTAGCAGTTCAGCCTTCCTTACATTGATATACTTCCCCCAATGGCACCTGTGTTTAGGACCAAGAAGGATGCTCAAAAGGGGCTTCACAGAGATTCAGGTTAGACAGGGTTGATTCCATGATTTCTTATCATAGTTAGGAAATTTATTCTTACTTAAAGGGAAGCTTGTACCAATCTTTCAACCTTATTCTAGATCTAGGATGGACCCGATCACAGTGGAGAGGAGGATGATCCCATAGACATAGACTCAGATTTTGAGGAGTATACAGTGGAGAGGAGGATGTTCTGAGAGCTAAGCAGGAGGCGGAGGCCTCAGAGGATAAGACACTTGTCTCTAAGGAAACAATTGTTCATGATGAAAAGGGGCATGATGAGTTCATGGTGGTATAGTGTCTTACCTTCGGATTTGGTGAGGCCACATGACCATTAGTAGAAGCAGCATCAGCCACTGACCCTGTATAGATGCATGGAGAGACGAGTATATTGATCCTCATCTCTTGACCTTGTCAGGTTGGAACTTGTTGTCCACTATAAATTTCCCTGCTTTTAAGAAGTTGAAAATTTAAAATTTTGAGTTTAAGTGTCTTTTCTGTTGTACTGATAATGTGAAAAGTCAAGAAATTGGCAAAATCTACGTTTTTGGGTCATTTTGTGTGTTTTTTGGGCCTGTCGGACATTTTTGTCCCGCGTGTCCCAAGTTTAATTGGGCCCTCTGTTCCCCGATTGGCCGGTTTACCCGAAGTTTGTTCTTTTTGGGCCCATTGGAACTTTTTGTCCCAAATGTCCCAAGTTCACCCGGACAAGTTGTTCCATTTTCACCCTATTCGGCCGAGTCGCGTATCCCGCGTACTTTCATCCCGCATGTCCCAAAAGCATTTGTGCGTCTTTTCCCATCCCTCGTGTCCCAAATGAACCAAGTTCCATTTGTGCTAATTTTTCCCGCTCTACCCGAATATCTTGCTTATTCAATATGGTAGGTATGTATTTAATGCGCATTTATTGCGTTTCTCTCTCCTAAACAGCTATATAATGAAACTGCCCCTATGCATTTTTGCACACTGCTTTCATGCTATCTATTTCTTGAACCCTTGTAATCAAAATTCCTGTGCACGTATCCATTCCCTCTGTAATTCCATCCCAAGTCTAGTTCACAGTTCTACTCTCTGAGTTACCATCAACATGAAGATCAAATTCCAGGGGCAGGAACAAATTTCACCACTCGAATCTGCCGCTCCAGATATCGGGGATAGTGAAGTTTGCCACCTTGACTTTGGAGATTTTTGGGTAAGAATGACAGATGCAAACCCTTCACCGATGGCATAGATGATTCATGACAGTGGTCTGGTTCTCGCTGGTGGTTTCCCTATCTCGGTGCAATGCGCAGATACAATGCTCTCATGCGGGGCTCATTTTAACCCTGATTCAAGTGAATTGAAAAACGTGCACAGGGAGCTCATCGCTAAACTTAACACTACTGCCATTAGCACTACACTAAGGATTCTAGAAATGGACAATGCTATAGTTGTTTCCCAGAATTAAGCACAGGCTCTTTTCAATCAAGACAGAGATAACTATAAGGCGCGGGTGGCGAAGTATTGGCTTAAAAACCCTAAGAAGGGGGCATATCGTCTATCCAAGACCCTTTTTCATGCATATTTCAATGAAGAATTGTTGTATTTCATAATCCTACTAGCTCGGGTTATGGGCTTACCCTCTACAAATGAGTTCCATTTCTGGTTGTGCCCGCTCATCAATATGGTGTGCGAGGGAACTCAGAATATCATCTAGGCAGAGATCATTAGTACGAACCTATCGGAGAAGCTGTCTAATGTACAGAAAATGAATAAATTTTCCATGACTTTATACCTAATGTATACTCTAGAAGCATCAAGGCAATGGTTTGGCTTTTCATACATTGATGCTCACAAGGATGACCTCGTGTATGCCTATTGCCCGCAGTTCACCCTAGAGACAAGCAATCAAAATTTCTGAAGGGTGAATGATGCTTTCACTATGTACATGGTCAGTCTTCTTGAGGGTGACACGGTGAGAATATTTTCTGATGAAGCCATGAGTCTGATATCACACTGCGGTGCTTATTTTATCCAATTCAGAAAATTTTCCTATATCAGGCTTGCTGGCTATGAGAGCACTCCTCTTAGGCTTCCTATGTTCTGCAGTGACAAGATGGCCTTGATAGAAGTGTGCAGGAAATTGGAAAAATTGCATAGAACCTACAGAGACAAAAAAATTAATGGTTTGCACTTCCCCATCTCTTTGGGAAACTACACCTGCAAAACAGCCCTGGATGCACAAAATATAGAAAGGGTGCTAGCTCCCATTACTATCTATTTCTTCAGACCTAGAACTTGCTTCGATTTAAAAAAGTTTATTGAGTAGAATATCAAGATAACTTATCATCATAGGGCAGACATGAAAGACTATTGGGCTGACTGTGCTGATGATTTTGAAGCTAGAAGGAGGCATTACGACAGGTTTTCTCTACAATTAATCCAAGAACTCGGCTTGTACCAAGTTCCTGAAGGGCTCAAGGATGAAAAATCTGACCTGTACTCATATGAGTATGAAAATTTGGTCAAGCACACTCCCTTGGAGGACTTGGATTGGTTCAAAAAGGAGAAATATTATTTAACTGAAATCCTAGCACCAGTCTTAGTCAGGACAAAAATCTGGTTTGATAGGAAATTCCGTGAGCTTAGGAGGCACTCAGGGGAACCCTCCACAAAGGATGCTTCAACACCAAGTAGGGAAGCATCAACTCCCAGATCAGAAGTACCTGTGCAAACCCCCCTTCCTCGTCAACTCAAGGACCTATAGTCTCTACTCCTTCCTCATCCACCATGTCTATCAAAAGAAATTCAAAGAGGTTAAGAAGGAGCCTGTGGAAGAAAATCTGCTGAGAAAGCATGAATAATTGCCTTTGGGACCAAAGAACATTATTGTTCTTAGTGAAAGTGAAGAAAGTGAAGTGTCAGCTCCTGAAAATGCCCCTAAATCTCTAATGGATAAGGACAAAGAATTCCAGAGCACTGAACTTCCAAGTACTGTTGATTCCTTTGCACCAGTTGTCTCAAGCGCCCCACTCATGTCTCAACATGAGACAACAGCAGTAAAAACCTTGGGTGCCATGAGTTCTCTGTCTCTTGGTCCTCTTGCCCCACCTGCTTCTTCCTCCTCCTCTTTTTCATGGGTGTAGCCTCTTGTTGACAGTAGGAAGAGAAAGTCTTCCTCTCGGAGCTCAGGACCAAATTTTGATGCTGTGGCAGCTTTGTTAGGCACTACTCCTCCTTCTCACACCAAAAAAGCTAGAATTACCTCCAGGATAGTGTCTAATGCTCAGGGCCAGCAATTCCTGGAGATAGCCAAGCCTATGGTAGATAAACCAGAGGAGGATTTGCAGGCATCTGACCTGGAACTCTCAAGAATTCCCATGGGAGAGTCTACCCCTAAAGGTGAGATCCAAAACCTTCAGGAAATAGTCACAAGAGTCATTGGGAGGGTAGAGAAAGGGTAGACCACCATAGAATAGTTAGAAGAACAAGCCCAGATTCTTACAGGTTCCATCAAATCTCTTTTGTCCAAGGACAAAGTTTTGGACCCTACCCCATTGACTACCCTTCTACCACCTATAATTTTGAGCCAAGATGAAGTATAGAGTATCAAAAATATGCACAAATATTCCATCTATGGTAGAGCTATGGAGGCCATGGTGGATGATATGCTTGTTGTTGGATTGAACTTCATTGATGAATCTTTTAAACTCCACGGGAAGGTGAATAACTTGCAACAGAAGCTCTCCTCCACTATTGGGATCCTAGATAAAGAGCTTAAACTTTGGAGTAGTTGCGTAGTAGACCTCCACCTCATGGGACAAGCAGATGAAAACATTTATTGGCAAGCAAGGTCTTCGAAGATGCAAAGGATAATTTGTCAAAGTCCTGGGTTTACAATGTGGATTGGAAGATAAAGGTCTTGGAGGAGTCTTTGGGAGAATTAAGGAATAGCTGGCAGAAGGGTGAGGCCTTCAAAACACTATTTGTATCTACTTTCAAACAGATACATTTCCATCTTCAGGATGAGACATCTGATGTGCCCCTCACTTTACAAGAAATCAAAGCTCAATTCAAAGCTTTTGTTAAGGATAATCTATTCAAGGAAAGCTCCATTTCCAAAGAGAAAATGAAGGAGATCTGTTCTCTTCAATCTACCATTGAAGAAGCAAATAAAGATTATCATACTCATCTCGAGTTTGATAAGGAAATGGAGAAATGCCTTGGGTTTTGGACTCAGTCTACTTCCAACACAGTAGTCTTACGTGGTAGAGACATAGCTGAAGCGTTGAAAAGATTTAGATAGTGGATCTTAAAGTCAGTGGGTCCCTCCCAGTCATAAGCACCTGTCTTCTTCTCTTCCCCTTCTTTCTCTTGGATTTGTTGTAATTAGTTGGGGTATTGTGATTAGCAAACCTTTAACTAATCTTTAGTTAAAAGAAGTAGTTACCGAGAGTAACTGATTTGTAAACTATATAATGGCCTCTCCTCGCCATTTTGAAGGAGGAAGAACTTGGCTTATTTCTGAAAGTGTAAATAAATCGTAAAGAAATCAATATAGAAGGACTTTTCATTCTTTGCTTATTTGGTTTCCTTTATTCCCAAGCTATTCATTTACTTTTATCAGATCATTTGTCTATATTATGCTGAGAAGCTTTGTATTCTCACAGATTTTATTTACAGAACTTTGTGTCTTTTTAAAATTTCATCTTCCTAATATGATACAAATGATCTTGTTCTAATTCATTGTACCCTCGCATGCATAAGGAATTACTCTGTCATCTATAATTTTGAATGGTGCCCTTCTACTCGTCCTTGCATTCTCATTCCTCAGTCCTTTTGTAATTAATGATCCTTATAGAAAACACTTTCATAATATCCAAGTTCCACAAGAAAACCATACTTTGTATGTGTGTAAATAGGTTCATTTCTGAATAAGGGAACCTCTCCCATTAAAGAGGAGGGCCTTCTTGTCCCCTGACTGTTGCTCTTCTTGAAGTCCTTTTTGACGACCAACAGTTTTTGGTGACTCCGCTGGGGAATCATATTCCAGTTTATTTATTGATCATCTTTTGATCTGGCGACTCCGCATTTTACTCGAGGGAGAAGGGCCCTTGGTATCGAAGATTCTCATTTTTAGCTTTTGGAACAGTAGGGTTTTCCTTTCCCTTCAACAAGAAAAAATAGAAAGACTCGTTCAACATGCACTCCACCTGTCCAAGATAGAATCCCTACGGGTGGCATTCCTTCTAAGCCAATCAGTCCTAATCTTTGAGATTTGATTCTTGCTGGTGTTACAGTTCCTCTTCAAGCCATTTTTCCAAGAATGGTGGTACCATTGCCCTAGGGTCATCATGTTGGGCCCCTTTCCCTTCCTTATCCTTTGCATGAGTTACCCAGGGGCAACCGGAAGAACTTCCCTAAATTCAAAGGCAATGGAAAAGTACATCCTGATGAACACATCACAACCTTCATAGTTGCATGCAGAGTTCTAGGAGTTGAACATGAAGACGTCTTCGTAAGGATTTTTGTTGAGACTTTACAAGATAATGCTACTGATTGGTTCTATCACCTTCCAGCTGGTGCTATCACTAGCTAGGACACAATGAGAACTAGGTTTGAAAACCATTTCAAACCGGCGGAAGATGTGCATGCCTTGCTAGCCCAAATTTCTCAAATAAATAAGGATTCACAAGAACCCATGAGAGAATTTGTGGTTCGATTCAACGGGTTAATTAACAAAATTCTGCCAAATACTTGACCTGTAGACCAAATTCAAAAATGTTTCTTCCTAAATGCTCAATCGCCTGAAGTTAGTTATGCACTAAGAAGGGCTAATCTCGCAACATTGGCTGAGGATCAAACTCTTGTTGTTAGTGTTGAAGACGATTTATTTATGTTAGGAAAATTGAGGAGAGACCCTTCTAAATCTAAGTTTGCTTCTTCCTCCTCTTCCGCTCCTAGACCTAATACTGATCCATTGGTACAAAAACATGCAAATGATCTCATTGCCATTAAGAAACAATTGGCTCAGCATGCTCCCTATGCAGATGTTCCAAGGAGGAATTTTCAGCCTAAAAATCATTTGCCTGCTTCTCAAGCAAGGCTAGTGCTTGAAGGACCTCCTATTACAGTTCCTGTCAATGCAACCTGTGAAGTTGAGGAATAAGAGGATGAGGAGGTTAATGAAGATTGCGAGGAATTTGTTGAAGAGGTTGATGATGAAGTAGATGAACTTGAGGGATCTCGAGTTAATTTTGTCACCACTGAAGGCATTGATGAAGGGGATGATTATGATGAAGTAGTAGTAGACATGAATAGCGAATCATACGTTGTCATGACTCGAGAGCAGAAAAATCAAAGGGAGAAAGTGATGCAGCCCACTAAGAAATTTAAGGAGCAGCCTACAACTATTCCCGTAATTGCAAAAAAAGGATCTCTGATCCCCGTTTCATCTACACCAAAGGTGAGTCATGTCAATTCTGCTACTAAAGTTACTTCTTTTTCCCCTAAAATTGATAAAACTAAGATTTCAAGTGATGTTAACCCGTCCACTTCTGGGTCTTTTGATATTATTGATCACCTGAAAAAGACTAAGGTTCAAATCTCAGAAGCTGAATATTGTCAAACCCATCCTAAGTCTTTTGCTAAAATGATTCACTTTGTCAATTCCCATTCTAAAACTCCCTCTAAAGGCATTTTACCCACTCCTTCTGCACCACAGCCTAATCTTGTAGCCGTTGTCACCTCACCTAGTGACAAAATCAAACTATTCTATGTGACACTTCTTATAGCTGGCCATAGGCTCAGTAATTGCGTCATAGACTCAGGAGCATCAGACAATGTGATGCCTGCTAAAGTAGATCATGCCTTAGGCTTGACTCTCACATGCACTTATGAATCTTGTTATTCTATGGAGAGTAAGGAAGTACCCTTGGTTGGAAGGATTAAAGATGCACAAGTGACTTTTGTTGCTTTTCCTGAGAAGAAAGTTTTGGCTACTATCTTAGTAGCAGATATTCCTCCTTCATACGGGATGTTGCTAAGTAGAAACTTTTGTAAGGATGTGGGTGGAGAAATTCAAATGGATTGGTCACATGCCCTCATACCTGTTAATGGGAAAATGATGAAGTTGCTGCCTAAGAAGCATTCTGAGTATATTGTACAAAAAAATGATGATCCCAAAGCACAAATACTCTATGAGGATATGGGGCATGGAAACTACATGATTATGTCTCCTGAAGAAATCCAACTTCCCAAAGTCTCACCTAAAGATCCTAATGGTGTTTGGATTTCAGAGTTTGATGGAAGTTGTTACTCAGCTGGCTCTGGAGCTGGTGTCATATTGGTGTCGCCTGAAGGAAGCCTTCACCCTTTCTCATTCAAGTTGCAATTTTAAAATACCAATAATACAACAGAGTATGAGGCTCTCATTCTTGGACTCTAGGTGGCAAAAGAATAGGGTGTGAAGAATCTTCTAGCTCGTGGGGATGCGGAATTGATTGTCAAGCAAGTTAGAAACCTCTTCCAGGTAAAAAATGGAAGGTTGAAACATTACAAGAATCAGGTTTGGGATTCCATTGAATTTCTTAATGCTTTCTCCATTGAAGCAATACCTAGAGAGAATAATACCAGGGCTGATTCACTAGCAGTTTCAGGGTCACTGCTCATACCTCATCCTAACTTTTCCCAAGATAAGTTCACCATTGAGATGATCGATCAACCCAGTGTACCTGATAATACAAGTAATTGGCAATTTTTCAATGATGATCAACACTTTCTTTCTTTCTTGGAACTTAAGGATAATTTTGAACAGCTATACTTTGAAGGAAGCGATAACTTACCTTGTGAAAGTGTGCCCTTTGATAAAACAGCCACCCAAGAAGAAGAAACGGATCAGGATGGATGTATCAAACTCAAGGGAAACAATATTCCTAAAGGATTGGTGTGTTTAGAGGAACTGTTTGATAAACACGACAGGTATGTAAAGTCTAGAGCTTCTACTAGACCTCAAAAATCAGCGGAATATGAAAAAATTAATATTGGGAGTTCTACCGATCCTAAACTCGTGAACATTAAAAAATGTTACACACCAAATGAGAGGAATAAAGTAATTGATCTTTTAAAGAAATATAAGGATGTTGTCGATTACTCCTATGAAGATTTAAAAGATTTCCAACCAAAGGAGATGCAGCATTTTATTCGTCTCAAACCTGGAATTAAGCCTTTTAAATAGAAGCAAAGGCAATACAATCCCAAAATAGCTAACACCTTTTTTCAAGAAATACAGAAGTTGTTGAAAGCCAAAATCATTTTTCCTATACATCATTCAACATGGGTTACCAATATTGTGCCTGTTAGAAAGAAAAATGGTGAGATTTGTATCTGTGTTGACTTCAGGAATCTGAATCAAGCTTCCTTGAAAGATAATTATCCTTTACCTATGATGGATCAGGTCTTGCAAGCAGTAATGGGATCCGAAATGTTGTCTATGCTTGATGGACTCTCAAGATATAACCAGGTAGAAGTTAATACTGCAGATCAACACAAAACAGCTTTCACTACCCCTTGGGGTACCTTTGCTTACAAAAGGATGCCTTTTGGACTCATTAATGCCGGTGCTACTTTCAGAGAGCTATGGACTTAGCCTTTGGATGTTTGAAAGGGAAGTGTATTGTTGTATACCTTGATGACTTGACTGTGTATTCTAAAATAAGGGCCGATCATTTTGAGCATTTGGAGACTGCTAAGATGTAGAGAACATGGGATCTATTTGAATCCTAAGAAATATTTCTTTTGTGTCACAGAGGGGAAATTATTGGGGCATGTTGTCTCCAAAGATGGTATTAAAATCGATCCTGAGTGAGTTCAAGCTATTCAGACAATTCGTCTTCCAACAAGCAAAAAGGGTGTGCACTCTTTCTTTGGTAAGATCAACTTTCTGAGAAGGTTCATTCCTAATTTTGTAGAGCTAACTTTGAATATATCTCAAATGATGAAAGGAAAACAAATGTTTGGTTGGTCTCCTGAAGGGAAAGAATCCTTTGAAGGTATTAAAAGAGCCATTGCTAAAACTCCTGTTTTAGCATGTCCAGATTTCAGTTAAGATTTCATTATCTATTGCTACGCCACAGATAACACCTTGGTTGCTGTTTTGACTCCGGAAGATTCTAATGAGCACGAATTCCCAATCCTATTTATGAGCTATGTTCTAAAAGATCATGAGTTAAAATACACCATAATGGAAAAACATGCTTTTTTAGTGGTTAAAACTGTCAAGCAGTTTCGCTTTTACATTCTTAACTCTCACTCCACAGTGTTGGTACCAGATACAACTGTTAAGTCAATTCTCACACAACAAGAATTTGGATCCAAGCGAGGGAACTGGGTGGGCAAGGTCCAAGAATATGATATTGACATCAAACCGACCAAGCTCGTCCATGGAAAAGGCCTATGTGAACTCATCGCTGAAGGAGCTAGACATGAGTTACTAGAGGATAAAGTTGGTCTTCCTACCGTTCTGTTTCTTAGCTCAGTTGACGAATGGTATACTGATATTGCTCATTTTATCACCTATGGGGAATGCCCCTCTCAATTGACTGCCAAAGAAAAGAGGGTTGTTAAACTAAGGTCAGTACAATATGTGTTGTGGGAAAATGCCTTGTTTAAACGTGGGTTAGATGGAAGGTTTTTGAAATGTGTGGACAAGGAACAACAGAAAAAGCTACTCTCAGCTTTTCATGATCAGGCATATGGAGGGCATTACTCATCAACTGTCACAACTCATAAGATACTTCGTGGAGGATATTACTTGCCTACCTTGTTCAGAGATGCATCAAAGTGGGTTGATAAATGTGAGGCTTATCAGACTTTTGTGGGTAGACCCAAGTTGGCCTCTTTTCCCTTGAAACCAATTGTAATTGAAGAACCTTTTCAACAGTGGGGTTTGAATTTCATCAGAACACTTAATCCCTCCTCTAGTGGTGGTCATATTCATGTATTAATTGCCACTGATTATTTCACCAAATGGGTAGAAGCCATTCCAGTAAAGAGTACTACTTCCGAAGTAGTATGTAGTTTTAACAAAGAAAACATCTTGGTAAGGTATGGTGTGCCAAACAAAATCGTGACAGATAATGCTTCAAATTTTTCTTCAACCGAGATAATGGATTTTTGCTATGGATATGGCATCTCTCTAGCTCACTCCTCATATTAGTATCCTCAGGGAAATGGACAAGCAGAATCCACAAATAAAAATCTGGTCACCATTATAAGGAAATTAGTCAATGAGTCCTAACGAAACTAGCACAAGAAACTCTATGATGCTCTTTGGGCAGATAGGATCACGCCTAAGAGAGCCATTGGAATGTCTCCTTTTCAGGTGGTATATGGATTAGAAGCTCAAATGCCAGTAACAGTGGAGCTGCCATCCTTGCATCTAATGAAGGTCATTGAAGATACCAGTTTCAATGATGCTTTGGATAAGAGAATTATGTACCTTCACAAATTGAATGAGGACAGATTGGAAGTTGCTGATAAGATATCTTCTCACCAGCAGAAAGTAAAGGTCATGTTTGATAAGAAAGCTAGGTTTAGGGATTTCCATGTTGGAGACATTGTTTTGTTGTGGGATAGAAGGCATGAACCTCGTGGCAGCCATGGCATGTTTGATTCCCTTTGGCTCGGACCTTTCAAGATCAGGCACTTCGTTGGTAAGAATTATTTTTAACTTGATTATATGGATGGCTCTTCTCTGCCACTTCCTTATAGTGGGTAGTACCTGAAATTGTTCAAGTCATAGGTGATTAGGAAGTCCTGTGTATATTCTATACAACGTTTTGTTTTTCTTTCCCTTTGTTTTGGTGTGTTGTCCTCTGTATTGGTTTGCTTTTTGACTCCGTGGCCCAATGGATAAGGTACTGGTATACTTCCCCAAGTTTGTCTAAATTCTTGCCTTGTCTCATTCTTTAAATTTATTCCAAGTCATCCCCAGAAGGAGCCAGCTGATGTCCACTCAAAATTTCCCTGCTTTTAAGAAGTTGAAAATTTAAAATTTTGAGTTTAAGTGTCTTTTCTGTTGTACAGATAATGTGAAAAGTCAAGAAATTGGGAAAATTTGCATTTTTGGGTCATTTTGTGTGTTTTTCGGGCCTGTCGGACATTTTTGTCCCGCGTTTCCCAAGTTCAATTGGGCCCTCTGTTCCCCGATCAGCCGGTTTACCCGAAGTCTGTTCTTTTCGGGCCCTTCAGAACTTTTTGTCCCAAATGTCCCAAGTTCACCCGGACAAGTTGTTCCATTTTCACCCGATTCAGCCGAGTAGCATATCCCGCATACTTTCATCCCTCATGTCCCAAAAGCATTTGTGCATCTTTTCCCCACATCGCCCGAATCAGTCGAACTGCGTACTTCGCGCTTTCGCGTCCCTCGTGTCCCAGATGAACCAAGTGCCATTCGTACTAATTTTTCCCACTCTACCCGAATATCTTGCTTATTCAATTTGGTAGGTATGTATTTAATGCACATTTATTACCTTTCTCTCTCCTAAATGGCTATATAATGAAACTGCCCCTATGCATTTTTGCACACTGCTTTCATGCTATCTATTTCTTGAACCCTTACAATCAAAATTCCTGCACGTGTATCCATTCCCTCTGCAATTCCATCCCAAGTCTAGTTCGTAGTTTTCCTCTCTGAGTTACCATCAACATGAAGATCAAATTCCAGGGGCAGGAACAAATTTCACCACTCAAATCTGTCGTTCCCGATATCGGGGACAATGAAGTTCATCACCTTAACTTTACAGATTTTTGGGCAAGAATGACAGACGTGAAACCTTCACGGATGGCACAAATGATTCATGACAATGGTCTGGCCTTCGCTGGTGGTTTCCCTATCTCGGTGCAATGCACAAATACAGTGCTCTCATGGGGGCCTCATTTCAACCCTAATTCAAGTGAATTGACAAACGTGCATAGGGAGCTCATCACCAAACTTGACGCTCCCACCATTATCACTGCACTAAGGATTCTAGAAAAGGACAATGGTATAGTTGTCTCCCAGAATCAATCACAGGCTCTTTTCAATCAAGACAACGATAACTATAAAGCGCGGGTGGCAAAGTCTTGGCTTAAAAACCCTAAGAAGGGGGCATCTTGTCTGTCCAAGCCCCTTTTCCATGCAGATTTCAATGAAGAATTGTCATATTTCATAATCCTACTAGCTCGGGTTATGGGCTTACCCTCTACAAATGAGTTCCATTTCTAGATGTGCCCACTCATCAATATGGTGTGCAAGGGAACTCAGAATATCAACTGGACAGAGATCATCAGTATGAACCTAGCGGAGCAACTGTCTAATGTACAGCAAACAAAGAAATTTTACATGACCTCATCCCTAATGTATACTCTGGCAGCATCAAGGCAACGGTTTGGCTTTTCATACATTGATGCTCACAAGGATGACCCCGTGTATGCCTACTTCCCTCAGTTCACCCTAGAGACCAGAAATCACAATTTCCGAAGGGTGAATGATGCTTTCACCATGAATGAAGATTTTTTGATGAAGCCATGAGTCTGATATCGCACTACGGTGCTTATTTTATCCAATTAAGAAAATTTTCCTATATTAGGCTTGCTGGCTATGAGAGCACTCCTCTTAGGCTTCCTATGTTCTACAGTGACAAGATGGCCTTGATAGAATTGTGCAAGCACTTGGAAAAATTGTATAGAACCTACAGAGACAAGAAAATTACTGGTTTGCACTTCCCCATCTCTTTGGGAAAATACACCTGCAAAACAACCCTAGATGCACAAAATATAGAAAGGGCTCTAGCTCCCATTACCGTCCATTTCTTCAGGCCGAGAACTTGCTTCGATTTTAAAAAGTTTATTGAGTAGAATATCAAGATAACTTATCATCATAGGGCAGACACAGAAGACTATTGGACTGACTGTGCTAATGATTTTGAAGCCAGAAGGAGGCATTACGGCAGGTTTTCTCTATAATTAATCCAAGAACTAGGCTTGTACCAAGTTCCTGAAGGGCTCAAGGATGACAACTCTGACCTGTACTCATATGAGTATGACAATGTTGTCAATAACACTCCTTTGGAGGACTTGGATTGGTTCAAAAAGGAGAAAGATGATTTGGCTGAAATCCTAGCTCCAGTCATAGTCAGGACCAAAATATGGTTTGATAGGAAAGTCCATGAGCTTAGGAGGCACTCAAGGGAATCCTCCTCAAAGGATGCTTCAACACCAAGTAGGGAAACATCAACTCCCAGATCAGAAGTACCTGTGCAAACTCCCCTAACTTGTCAACTCAAGGACCTGCAGTCTCTACTCCTTCCTCATCCACCCAGGTGTATCAAAAGAAATTCAAAGAGGTTAAGAAGGAGCCTGTGGAAGAAAATCCCCTGAGAAAGCATGCATAATTGCCTTCAGGACCAGAGAACATTATTGTTCTCAATGAAAGTGAAGAAAGTGAAGTGCCAGCTCCTGCAAATGCCTCTGAAGCTCCAATGGATAAGGACAAAGAAGTCCAGAGCACTGAACTTCCAAGTACTGTTGATTCCTCTGCACCAGTTATCTCAAGTGCCCCACTCTTGTCTTAACTCGAGAAAACAACAGTACAAACCTTGGGCGCCATGAGTTATCTGTCTCTTGGTCCTCTTGCCCCACCTGCTTCTTCCTCCTCCTCTTTTGCATGGTTGCAGCCTCTTTTCGACAGTAGGAAGAGAAAGTCTTCCTCTTGGAGCTTAGGACCAAATTTTGATGCTGTGGTAGCCTTGTTAGGTGCTACTCCTCCTTCTCATGCCAAAAAAACCAGAATTACCTCTAAGATAGTGTCTAATGCTCAGGGCCAGCAATTCTTGGAGATAGCCAAGCCTATGGTAGATAAACCAGAGAAGGATTTACAAGCATCCGACATGGAACTCTCAAGAATTCCCATAGGAGAGTCTACCTCTGAAGGTGAGATCTACAACTTTCATGAAATAGTCACAAGAGTCATTGGGAGGGTATAGAAAGGGTAGCAAACCATAGAACAGTTTGAAGAACAAGCCCAGATTCTTACATGTTTCATCAAATCTCTTTTGTCCAAGGACAAAGTTTTGGACCCTAACCCATTGACTACTCTTCCACCACCTATAATTTTGAGCCAAGATGAAGTATAGAGTATCAAAGATATGCACAAGTATTTCATCTATGGCAGAGCTATGGAGGCCATGGTGGATGATATGCTTGTTACTGGATCGAACTTCATTGATGAAGCTTTCAAAATCCACGAGAAGGTGAATAACTTGAAACAGAAGCTCTCCTCCACTATTGGGATCATAGATAAAGAGCTTAAACTTTGGAGCAGTTGCATAGTATACCTCCGCCTCATGGGACAAGTAGATGAAATTTTTTTATTGGCAAGCAAGGTATTTGAAGATGCAAAGGATAATTTGTCAAATTCCTGGGTTTATAGCGTGGATTGGAAGATAAAGGTCCTGGAGGAGGCTTTGGGAGAATTAAGGAATAGCTGGCAGAAGGGTGAGGCCTTCAAAACACTAGTTGTATCCGCTTTCAAAGATATACATTGCCATCTTCAGGATGATACTTCTGGTGTGTCCCTCACTTTACAAGAAATCAAAGCTCAATTCAGAGCTTTTGTTAAGGATAATCTATTCAAGGAAAGCTCCATTTCCAAAGAGAAAATGAAGGAGATCTGTTCTCTTCAATCTTCCATTGAAGAAGCAAATAAATATTATCATACTCATGTCAAGTTTGATAAGAAAATGGATAAATGCCTCGAGTTTGGGACTCAGTCTACTGCCAACACATCAGTCTTACGTGGCAGAGATATAGCCGAAGCGTTGAAAATATTCAGACAGTGGATCTTAAAGTCAGTGGGTCCCTCCCACTCATAAGCACCTATCTTCTTTTCCTAATTCTTCTCTGATCTTCCCCTTCCTTCTCTCAGATTTGTTGTAATTAGTTGGGGCATTGCGATTAGCAACCCTTTAACTAATCTTTAGTTAAAAGAAGTAGTTATCAAGAGTAACTGATTTATAACCTATATAATGGCCTCTCCTCATCATTTTGAAGGAGGAAGAACTTGGCTTATTTCTGAAAGTGTAAATAAATCGTAAAGAAATCAATACAGTAGGACTTTTCATTCTTTGTCTATCCGGTTTCCTTTATTCCCAAGCTATTCATTTACTTTTATTAGATCATTTGTCTGTATTATGCTGAGAAGCTTTGTATTCTCACAGATGTTATTTACAGAACTTTGTGTCTTTTTAAAATTTCATCTTCCTAATATGATATAAACGATCTTGTTCTAATTCGTTGTACCCTCGCATGCATAAGGAATTACTCTGTCATCTATAATTCTAAATGGTGCCCTTCTTCTCGTCCTTGCATTCTCATTCCTCAGTCCTTTTGTAATTGATGAACCTTATAGAAAACACTTTCATAATATCCAAGTTCCACAAGAAAACCATACTTTGTATATGTGTAAATAGGTTCGTTTTTGAATAAGGGAACCTCTCCCATTAAAGAGGAGGGACTTCTTGTCCCCTGACTGTTGCTCTTCTTGAAGTCCTTTTTGACGACCAATAGAACTATTAGTTGGTATTACTTTTTTTTAATTTTTGTAACTTTGTAACTCATCGTTTCTTCTTTGTTTTTACATACAATGAGTACACATGAGTGGCAATAGCTTATTAGATGGGTGTGTGTGGACACCTTGCTGATCCCTTTGGGCAAGACTTGATCTAAGCTGACTGAGGATATAGGACAACCACTTGCATCTGGTAGACACAATTATTTTTTTGTGCCCATTTAGAGGGAAGAGTAGGTTATGAATTCTCTCTGTACTAAGGTGACCATATACGAGGAAACTGAGTGTTTGATGAGGTGGAGTCACTCTCGTAGTGAGAAAAAATCTAGTGGCCACCACCATGAGAACTCCCACCATTCAATAAATTTTAATCTTTGTATCCACAATAGGAGTCCTGGACACAACCATGCACCATATCAGGGATCCCATAGAGATTGATTGGCCATGAGACTTTTATTACTTGGTTGCGATTTTTTCAGTCATTATATGATTTTTTTGTATATTTTGGGCTCATAGCAAGTGTTTTGACCATGCCTAGCATGTGATGGCATTGTACATGAACTTGATATATTATGATATATACACTCTTCGTTTTGGTTCGATAATTCATTATATGTGAGTTGGCTTCTTCCTGGCTCACTTCACATGTGTACTCTAGATGTTTAGAAATTATGTTTTTATATGTTTTTAAGAATATATGAAATGGATATGAATTAAAATATAATGATATTTTTGTTTTTATTTCATAATGTTGATATATGATATTGCAATCACATTATAGTGTTGAAATTTAGTTTCTCTAAGAAACTTTTGATCTTTCGTATTGTTTTGGCAAAACATGGCGTAAGAGTTATATGATAACAAAATGAAGTTTCCCTGCTCCTAACTCCACACAACCAATAAGATGTGAGGGCTCAACACAAAGAGCCAAAAGGTGCACAATTTATAGAAATTCATTGAATGGTAATGATGAGAGAAAGTCAAGGATTCAGAAAAACCAATTTAAGACACTACAACCTCATTCTACTCAAGTTCGCTTCATAGTAAAAAATCTGAAATGATTTCTAGTTTATCTAGACTAAGATCTGTATATGGCCACTTTGTTGACAAAATTTGGTTTTGAGGTTTTAAAATATTTTGGAATTTTTGACATCTAACTCACTTTGTTTTGATTTATGATTTCACAACATTTGAATGAATTGTTTCTAACCTTATAATTTGTCAAAGATACCCCCTACACCTTACCTCATGCTACCAGTAGGAATTGAAGGCTCATCACCATGTACAAGGAATAGGTTAGTAAGGTAAATTCTCTCCTTTCCCAACCCTACATCACTAGTAAGAGACGTAGGCTCTAACCGAAGGTTCGTAGGGAAAAGAAATAAGTAAAATAAAATTTTTCTATGGGTTTATATTTGACTTATTTATGTAAGAAAACTTTCTAAAATGTTCTTATTTCCAAAGAAATGTGTATGGGACAGATGCGACACCATGAAGCTTCTAAAACAAACTATAGGCAAAGACACCTAATCTAGAACAAACTATAAGTAGAACCAAGTATGCAGGCCTTGGTATGGTTACCATCAAAGCTTTGTCTCATCTTTCTTGGATTGATGAAATGATTTGAAAATAATTAATGACACCGTGAAAATTTGAAGAGACATGATTTGAATTTTTTTCCAATTTTTACAAAAGTTTTTAGGAATTACTATAAGAATAAGTCCCTTGATCACAAATTTTACGAAAGGAACTAGAAAATGCAACTACAATGTGGATGCAATAATATACATATGGAAATGTTAATAGATCATGCATAGTACCTCTTCAGGTGAATATAGTTAACATATCCGCTAAACTCGTCACCCTCTCTTGTACATAGGAAGAATGCCCTATTTTTATAGTCTTCTACTACTCGATATGGACCCTACCACATGGGCTTGAATTTCATTCCTTTGCCAGTCTTTTTGTCTATTTGGCTGTCAAGTCTTAAAATGAGATCTCCATCATATATTTCATGCTCATAGACTTTATTTTTGTATTTTTGATCCATTCGGTTAGCAAAAATGATATGCCATTATTCAGCGTTGAGCCTAGATTCATCAATTATTTCTAATTGAGAGAGTCACCCCTCTTGATAGCCCTCTTCTCGCAGAATTCCTTACAGTGAGATATAGAGACTAGGTATTTTGACCTCAAGTGGTAAAACTGCTTCTTCATCAAATACCAAATAAAAGGGGGTTTCCCCCATTGGCATTCATACTGATGTTCGATAGACCCAAAAGGTCAGAAAGAGATTTAAATTCCAATCTTGTTTATTATCCTTGACATTATTAAGGAGAATGGAATTTAACATCTTGTTTGTAGCTTCAACCTGTACATTAGCTTTAGGTTAATAGAGAGAAGTCGATTGGTGATCTATTTTGAATTTTTCACACAATTCACGTATTTCCTCATTTGTGAAAGATGTTCCATTATCAGAGATAATAACTTGTGGGACCCCATACCTACAAATGATTTAGTTTGGAATGAACTTAGTGATTACACATCTAGGCACAGTGCTAAGAGGCATGGCTTCTACCCACTTAGTAAAGTATTATGTGGCCATGATTATGAAGTTATGACCATCTATTGATGAGGGAAAGAACTTAACTATCAAGTTAAGGCCCCACATGGAAAATGGCCACGGTATTGCAATTGGTTGTAGAGCCTGTGCCAGTATGTGGATCTCATAGGAAAACACAACATTTATGGAATTTTTGAAAAAACTCTACCACTTCATGTTCTACCGTGGGAAAAAAGTATCCCATCTGATGTATCTTCCGAGTAGTGGTGTGGCCACCGAAGTTACCTCCACATAATCCACTATATGATTCATAAATAATCTTCTTGGATTGTTCTTCGTCAACACATCCTATTAATAACATTCCATCAAAGTCTTTAAGGTAGAGCACCTATTCGAAGATAACATAATTTATTGTTATAAAACATGGACGTGTTCTTGTTTGTGATGTCTCCCCTTCTAGATACGTATGGTCCATTACGAAATTAATGATTCCAGTGTATCGTGGGCACGCAGAAATGGGAGGCTTAGTTTCAACAAAATACACACATTCATCAGGGAAATCCAGATTTACTAGATCACCTCCATCTAACAGGTTGTCAACAAACCAGTCCGCAATGATTTTTCCTTTCAAAAATTTCTAATTAACAAATTTAAACTCAAACTTGCCCATCAAAGTGATGAAGCATCCAGTTCTCATAGATAACGACCCTTGTGTGAGAATTTTTCACAAATGATCTCATTTAATAATAACCCTTGTTTTTGGATTTAGCATATACTATCTTATGTGATTTGTCGTGAAGACTATGGCAAGGCATTCCTTTTTTTACTGTTTGTAACACATCTCATACTCAAGTAATTTTGACTAAGAAAATAGATTACACGTTCTCGTTTATCATCATATTCTTGAGCTAACATGCAGGCTAATAAGACATTCATAGCTCATGAATACAAGATCAAGGAGTGATCTGGCTTATGCAACATGAGTGTGGGAGGAAAAAACAAGAACCATTTAACCGACTCAAATTCCTCATTGCACTCTTCCATCCAATCAATGCAACAATCCTTTCTTTAATAAATTGTTTATTGGGTGAATATAAAAGGTTAGATCAAGGATAAACCTTTGGATTACACCGAGTTTTCCAAGAAAATATTTGATGCTAGATTCATCTAAAGGTGGATTCATTTCTAGTAAAACTCAGATTTTAGCTAGGTCTACATCAATACCTCATAAATATATGATGGATCCCAACAAATTTACTCCTGTTACACCGAATACACATTTTTCTAGATTTAACATGAAATTTTATTTGATTAAGAAAGAAAGAATGAGACGAAGCATCCTAGGGTGATCATGGAATTTTATAACCTTAGCTAAAAGATCATCCATGTAGGATTCCACAATCTTATGGATAAGATCATGGAATATATAAGTCATCACTCATTGGTATGTGGCACCAGAATTCATAATTTTTAATGGAATGAAAGCATAACAGTATATTCCCCAAGGAGTGATGAATGTAGTCTTAGTCTAATCCACCTCAGAGATTCTAATTTCGTTATATCAAGAAACTCCATCCATGAAAGAGAACAGCTCATAACCAGTTATTGTGTTGATAATAAAATCAATGGATGGTAACGGGAAATCATCTTTGGGACAAGCCTTATTGGTATCCCTAAATTCTATGCAAATTTGGATTTTTCCATTCTTCTTGAGAATAGAGACAATATTAGACATCCATTGTGAATAATTTACTTTCTTGATGATCTCCACTTGTAAGATTTTCATCACTTCTTCTTTCACCATGAGGGTCACCTTTGGCTTCATGGGTCTTGGTTTTTTCTAATTGGCTTAGCATCTAGCTTAGTGACGAGGTTATGAATTTTAATGTGTGGCATAATTCCTATTATTTCCTTGTAGCTAAACGTGAAATATTTTTCATGTTCCTTAAGGTCTCAGGTATGTATTTCTATCTCCTCTGGAGTTAGAGAAGATCCCAGTTTCAATATTTTTTCTTCCTCCTTTGTTCTGATGTTTATAACAATTGTTCTGTTGATTAAGGAAGTGTTACCCTCTTCAAATTTAGGTGGGGCCATAGGTAGCTCTAACTCTCCTTCTTCTTCTAATTCATAGACCTCAAGACCTTCCGTAGAAGAAGGGTCTATCATGGAATCTCCAAAGTAAGAGGAAGAGTGTGGGATGAGAGAAAATTCGATCTTGTGATGAGTGGGATGCAATTCTATTTAGGCATTCAAAAACCCTAGGATTGCTTCATCATTTTCTTCATAATCTAAAGTGATAAAATCATTCTTGGCTTCTACAGAAGCAATAATTGGTGTTGTTTGTATCTTGTGAACCAAAGGTTTAGCACATACTAAAACCGTAAAGCTAGTGTCCTCTAACATGTTGTTTGGGGTAAAATGAGAAGTAGAAGTTGTTATAGAGTCAGTAAGATGGTTTTTCTCTTTGGGTATAGCCTTAATTGAAATGAATCAAAAACCTTAACTTAAGGACTCCATTCTTGTAGATTTTTATATGTTTATTCCTAGTCTCGTATACTTTAGATACTTGATTTGCAACTAGTTATGAATCACCCAACACCATCACATTAATAGAACCCATTCATTTGGCTAAAATGAGACCAATAAAGAGAGCCTCATATTCAAAATTCAATTCAAAGGTGAAGGGCATGAACCTTCCCTGAGGTTTGGTAAGTATCACACTTGCCCCAACACCAAAGCAGCAATTTACTTCATTGTAATTCAAGGCCCAATAGTCATTTGGGAATATTAAATTTGGATTATTTTTTATATTATCTTCCCTTTCTTCTGAGACCTCTACCATGCATATGTCATCAGCTGCGAGAGAGCCAAGTCCCAGGGCATGTCATATACCCATGGAGTCAAACAGAAGAAGAAGGGATAGGTCATTCTCCAACAACTCAACTATCTTTGTTGTCATTCTTGTTAACATTTTATCAAAAATGATAGTTTGATTCTTTGTGGCATGAAGTCCTTCAACCAAACCCATAGTTTTTAGCTCCATTATATGAACCATATTTACTTCTATCATTGAGCTTTTATGTTTGTTTAACTAGTTTTCTGGAAGCTCAAACTCAAAATTAACCCATGGCCTCTTCTTTAAGTTATCTAGATGTATGTCAAAGGGTTTTGGGTCACCCTACACCACAAATACCTTCCCTAAATGTTGGAACCTTAATTCCTAAAACAAAGTGGATGGATGGTCAAGGATCATATTAATATAAAACTCTTTTAGAACCGTCTCAGGTCCAAAGGTGACTGAAAACACTATAGTTCTAATTGACATCATTTTGAGGTTGTCATAGCCTCTAAGCGTGTTTCGTGTTGAGGAGAAATTGGTCTCTCCGTAACCTAACTTTTGAAGGAAAGATAAGGGGACTATGTTCGCCAGTTCCCCATCATCAATCATCACACATTTTACTTAGTTTTTGTAAATCCAAACTTTAAACAAAAAGGCTAGATCACCTCTACAAGCTATTTCAGTGTCTATAGGAATCTTATGGATGTCAAATAGGAATCTAACATTTCTTTCAGGATTCCCTGGAGGATAAACATGAAATTCTATATGATTTATCTTCACTTCTAGAGGAGGGGTGATAATAATAAAATTCCCAAGACCTGGTGCTTCTAATAAAGCGACTCTATGAGTAGGGGAATTATTTAACAAATCCAAGAAGGAAATGTGAGAGAAGGGTTTGATTAGGTAATTGATCAAGTCATAAGCTCTTACTATCTTTCCTAGTGTATCACGAGTTTCATCTGATATAGTCAGGTAGATCCGGATAGGCTGTGAAGAATAATCTTTTGTTCTAGTGGCAACATTAATCTATGGTTCAGTGTCCAACTCTACCAATCCCATAATTTTTGTTTGTTGGTGACCATCCAATGGAGGTTCTACCTATGATTTTGACGAATTTGAAGCTTCATGATTGTTGATTCCTGTTGCAATGCCTGTGTTTGAACCATTGGGATCTACTCTACCATATTTTGGGCACATGGGGAGAGGGTCGCTAAATATCCTAAGTGGTGTGTTCTTTAGAGATATCAGTCTTGTGTAAGTGTTCTGAGTTAGTGTTGTTTGGTTTATCAAAAACATGTCAGCAAATAATTATCTTTGATCCTCTAGCAAACATTGTAGATATTTTTTACAATCAGGACATGTTCATGTGTCATGCCTACAGACCCTATGAAATTTGTAATAAAAATTGATATCATAATCTCAAAACCTCTGGTTTGAACTTTATTGCGGTCCAAAATTACAATTATTGTTCAATTTATGATTTTTATAATTATAATTTGGGAAACCCTACCCTTGGTTTTGGGACAAGTTTGGATACTTGCCTAGGTACTTATTAGGGCCTTGGGTCTACACTTGTCTTTGTTATTGAGGTTTTTGTTGTTTTTGTTGACGAAGATTAAAATACAAAACATTGATTGAGGGCAAGAAATTATTATTTATCTAATTATTTTCATTTTTGTTGTTGTTGTTAGCAGTATTTGTATTGGAAGAGCTAACAACATTGGGTTTCTTGGGCTGATCAGTAACACCATCAGTTATAACCCCACGATTATAATTAAGGATCTTTGGTCCCTAATTATTATTCATGTTGTTAGAGTAACTAAGGTGATTTATGTTAGGAGTGACTAGCCTACCATTTTTTCCATAAGTCTTACGACCATTGTCAATGGTTTCTTGATCAATTCCAAGAGCATACTCTAGCTCCTTAGCGGGAACTTTTGAACTTCTTATTTTGTCTCTATATTGACGGAGTGGAGGAACAAATAAAAAGTCTCTATATAATCCATGTTTTTAGCGCTTACAGAGGAATAGAGAACATGTTGCCACCTTTGAATGAAGTGGGAAGCGGACTCGTTGTGCTCTTGTTTTATATGAAGGAATTCTTGATTCCTGTCCTTGAAATTTTGTTTATATCAAAAGCCTTAATAAAATGTGAAATGAGTTTCTTAAAGGAGTGTATTGAAGCCTCTGCTATCCTATAGTACTAATCAAGAGTGATACCTTCTAGTGTCTTGGGGAAAATCTTCGCAACAACTACATCCCATGGGAGAAGCTCCCGAATGGTTGTTGCATAAGATTTGATGTGAGAGTTAGGATCCCCCTCCCCTTTAAAATTTGGGAGATGGGGAAAGGTTCTTTGGAGCATGGCAATATGGATGGATAAGTTTAGAGGATCCTTAAGATATTCATAATAGGTCCCCATCGTGTATGTTTCAACCATTGAAGATCCTTTTTGGGGAGGTGTAGGTTTCATCGATTGATGAAATGGTACAATGTAAATATTTGTTGGGGCATATGTCATCCCCTATGGATGACCATATGGACCTGGGTAAGTGTACATATCCCCCTGTGGTTATTTAGAGTACATGTGTATCTAATGGGGTTTACTATTTTGATATAGAGTTGAAGGCACAAAGTCAGGGAATGTTGCATTTCTAGTTGGTATGGTGTTTGAGAACGTACTTCCAAATGGTGCCTAATGTAGATATCCATATGTGGCATGAGGGAGCATAACCAAGGTGTCCGGCCTAGTTAGCAAATCTACAGGGCTTGTAACGCCTATATAAACAGGAGGAGTCTACACAATAGGTACTTATTTATAATTCTATGGATAGTGAGAAACTCTTACTTGCGCTACATATTAATTTTGATTATTTTTGGAAATCTCTAACTCTTTGAATTTTTCTACTAATGCCGAGATGACACCACCCATTAATGGGTTGGTTTTTGATTTCGATGCTCGTTGTTGAACTTTTGGAAAAAATGTAGGAGTTTGGTATCCTTCTATGAATTGTTCATTGTTTTTCTACCCCTTGTTGGCAATGTAATTTTTTTTGGATGGGTAGTATTAATATTTTGGAGCACGACATCAATATGTCCTTGTAACCTGTCAAAATCTCGGTATATATTGTAGAAGTGTTGTTCTCTTATGGCATTTCGTGCTAATTAATCCTCATCTAGAGGTGGGATTTGGTCTGATTACATACTAATGGGTTGTCAGAAAAAAAACCTATGGATATGAACTTGCCTCTCAAGTGAAATTCATGTTGTTAGAACTTGAATTCTCAAGAGGATGTGTCTATGTTATTAGTTCAATCTCCTCGATACATATGGAAGAACCAACATTGGTTCCATGAAGAAGAGTATTTTGAGCCTGAGCAGTTGAATGGTTATCTTCCCATGCAGAGAGTGAAAGTGATTGTTGTTATCTACCTATTTGATAGTTGTACACATCAAAACCTGGAAGGGTCTAACCATATTAATTGTATCCCAACATATTCGGAGAGTATAATAATACCCATAGAATAAATGGAAAGAGGAAGGTGGATGAAGAAAGTGGAAAAATTTAGAGACTATCTCTTCATAACGGGTTCACCAATTTATATGAAATAAAATCAACACATTACCTTCTTTGCACGTAACTTCTAGAGGTCATGCCGATACAACCAGTGTAGGATATAAATGGATGTGAGTGTGACAACAATGAACAAGATAAAAACGTAATATTATATCTTCAACACGTAATATCAGGTTCTACGAGTCTAACAAAAAGAAAGGCATCATAAGCTGAAGTGGTGGGATGGATCGATAAAATAGAATATCTACTCAAAGGCTCCATTCAATATCGATCTCTACTAAGAATTTTTCTAATGGTTGTGTAACACACATAAAGTAACCTGCAGATGCCTCGTTTAGATTTCCTGACAAGTTTATGGAAGTGAGAATGAGAGGCACAATGAAACCACAAGGACTATGGCAGGTTTTCTGGTCCAGTCCAAAAAGCCCTATCCTAATCGGATGTTATGTTCAATACTTAAAGTTTTGAAATGATGTTAGGTGGAAGTGGTGATGATCTAAATACAAATTAATGCAAACTAGTGTCTATGTTTAATTGGTCAACAAGATCATTGGGTTTTGGGACCTATGGATCAAAACCTTGAACTCGTGGAGGTTGTGGTCCTTATATGGTCATGTGCATAATCAAGCTCTATTTCTAGGAGCATTCCAATAATCGTAGGCTTGATTAGATGTAATGTTTAATGTGTTTATTTTTCCTATCTTCTCAAAATACCTAGTAGATGTGCATAAAAATAACAAGCGTAAACCCGTATCAATGTCGGTCAACAACTCTAGCCCATTGGGTTATGGAATAATGGATCACAACCACAAATTTTCTCTTATTGTGGACCTTTTATGGTCATGTGGAACAAATTGAATTTATTTTGATAAAATGAACTAACTATCAGATGAATTTCAATCTATGTTTTTGGTATTTTCATAGTATATCTAAAGAAAACAATGGAAGAAAACTAATCTAATAAAAAGTAAATATTTTTTATCTTTTCAGGGTTTTTAAACAATTCTTCTAATCTAATAAATGAAATTTAAATACAATTAATTATCCAGTTGTAGTTATTTAATTGTGTATGTGAATCTATATCTAAAATAACTAAACTAATTTAATCAAAACCCTTCAACCCTACCTCATAGGTAGAGAACAAATCATAAGCATAGAAGAGCTATTGTTCTCACGTACTTCCCCAATAATGTCATGAGAAAGATTTCTAATGATTTTCTCTATTTGTAATTGCTTAATCAACTGAAATGAATACTTTAGCTACTTTATTTGATATGTATTTGAGATGAATAGATTAGAATTGATAACTTGAAAAATGAAGAAAACAAACAAATAATTTAAACCTGAATAAGAAAGATCTTTGGAAAATCTGGTTGCATCTTTATTTATCCCCTCATTTTATACCTTTCTTTCTCTATGTCTCTATATGAGTCCAAGGAATTGGGAGTGCAAACGAATCATCCGGAGAAGGTGGTTGAGAAATGGTAGCTTGAAGACAGTCTAGTTGCAATGCAGGTGGAAGAAAGATATCACAAGTGAACAGAGCTTGGCAATGTAATTTCCAATAGGAATGTGGTAGGAATACTATGTAAGGTACAAAAACTTCTCAGGCCATTTGATTAAATATAAGCATTAGATATATAGGAATTGGTTGGGATGTGCCTTCATGTACAATGTAGCCTTAGAGTGTCAAATAATTAAGTGAAGAGCTAGTTCAAACTAATTAAATATATTTTAAAATATAAGAGTGAGGAAATACCGTGCAACAAGGCAATTGCGATTTGGAATCATCTAAAATGGGAAAGCAACGTGTTTTAAGAAAAAATATAAGTGATGATTCCCGTGTGAATTTAACGCATGGAAGGTTCTGGAAAAAGTGCGTAGGACCACCACGCTACCTTGGAGGGAGTTTTATAACCTCCGTCTAAGCAGGGTGACAGTCCTAACAATAAAGGCCAAAATATGCAAAAAATGAAGCATGAAGCTGGAAGAAAGCATCAAAAATATAAGTAAGGATGTCTAAGCTACAAATATATACAGCAAATGGGTTTAAGAACTTGAAAACCTTCTGAAAGGATATGAATCATCATTGGGGAATTTTGTATCCATTTTCTGACAATGTAGAACATGAAATTTTTGGTGCGTATAAAAACCTTCCTTCACCATCTCCCATGATAGGTTTTTTCAAAAATAGCAATACATTTTTTCTATCCCATTTCATTTGCTTACAATAACATCTAGGTTTCTAAAGGGTGGCTTTTCTCTAGAAGTGACATTTTTCTTTAAAACATGTTTATTGACCTTCTGAACCCTAAAATGAGTTCATCTAAATGAGACAATCATATTCCAAGTGTTTACAGCTTCACATTACACCAAAGGATTAAAATACATACATGACCCACATGCATCTAGAAGGCATCAATTTGACTTAGCATGGACTAACATGGACTGAAAACTCTGTGAATTCCTAGACACACCATTTCTATGAAAAATATGCACTAGGAAATTGCACATGGACATCAATGAAAATATGATACAAAAGTGGGAAAAAAAACTACCACTTTTTCGTTGATGTCAACACTCACACAAACCAAGGAGAATTGATGACAATGTGACAAATCACATTAATGACCAACATTTATATTCTCACAGGATCATATTCTCCCCCTTTGACATCCATGACAAATATGGGAAAACAAATAAATTAGAAGCATAAGCATGAGACAAGACATACCTCTTCGATTGCTTCCCTTGGGATTTAGGCATACTAGAAACTATAGAACCACTATGCATGACTCAACACCATTTTGAAAATACCGATTTTAAACCATACCTTCACTAATCATGGACTCACAGATAACAAACCTGTGTGGAATAATATCATGAACAACACCATGAGCTAGTGGAGTAGCTTCGCCTCACTTGATACTCTTTTTGGCACATTATAGGATCGGATTCTCCAAGACCTCTTAACTTCTCGTATGATCAGGAATGACTCTCAATTCACCCTTGATATTATCAAATGTTTCCTCTAGTAGTGGCTTTGTCATAATATCTGCAATTTCTTCTTGTGTGCTCACATATACAAGGTTAATATTTGTATTTTTTATTTGTTCCCTTCATAAATGAAATATGACTAGAATATGTATAGTTTTTCAGTGGAACACTAGATAGTTAATAAATAATAATAATAATAGGTTTTTACAGTCCACGATGCCTTGGGGTGGCCTCTTTTTGGGTCTACAGGTAGCTTATAGCATATGGGACTATCTCGTACTCACATGCGTACATACCCTACCCCCTACTGGATTTGAACTTGTGACCTCTATTTCAAGAGCACATGTTCTTCACCATTAGGCCAACTCAGGTGCTGAGACACTAATGTCACTAGTGTTATCACAAAGAAAGGGATTTGGATCATTAAATACTATCTTGTAGTTTTCCAAAGTTTTCCTCATCCAAGTAATTTGAATGAAACACATGGGAAAAACTATGTACTCAACTTCGTAGGTTGATAATGCGACTTAAATATGATTTTTTCTCATCCATGATACTAGACATTTGACAACAAATAAGGCACCACCACTCTTCCTATAATCAATGTTTCCATCCTAATCAACATCATTATATGCTCTTACGTTGAATTCTTTACTTTTAGGATATGAAAGGCCATACTATAAATTTCCCATGAGATATATGAGTATTATTTTGACTTCCTTGAGTTGTGTTTATCTTGGATTCTCTTGAAATATTCTTACTATAACAACAACTTGCATAATTTTAGGCCTTCTTGCAGCGGAGTAGAGAAATCTTCCTGTCATAGACCTATATAGTTTCTTGTCCACTTTTTTTGAGTTGTTATCTTTTCTCAATTTTCATCCCACCTTGATTGGTGTGCCTATAGGTTTGCACTATTCCATTTTGGCTATTTCTAGCATTTATTTTATATATTTACCTTGAGATATGAAGATGCCTTGATATTATTGGCTTATTTCAAATCTTGAAAAGAATGAAAGGTAACCTAGTATAGAAATTTCAAACTCTTTACTCATGACAATAGTAAATTCATAATTCATCCTTTCATGATCCCATCCAAATATGATTTCATCATCATAAACTATGAAAATTAGCAGCGTATCTTCTTCTTCTTTAATGTAGAGATTTCTATCAGCCACTCACTTTCTGAAACCTTTCTCAATGAGATATGTATCCATCTTGTTATACAAACATCTATGATCTTGTTTGAGTCCGTAAAAATCCTTCTTCAACTTGAATACATACTCCTTAGCTCCAGTTAAAGAGAATCTTTCATGTTGTTCAACATATAACTCCTCATTCAAGTTTTCATTAAGAAAATAAGATTTGACATCCATTTGATATTTTTTATTTTCTTCTAGGCTGTATATAAAAATAACAATTTGATTGCTTCCATCCTTACTACTGGGAAATTTTTTTCATCAAAATCAATTCCTTTCATTATTGCATAGCCCTTATATATAATTATTTCTTTGTTTCTTGTCACTTCACTTTTTTCATTCATTTTATTTCTGAATACCCATTTTGTCCTTATGACATTCTTGTCTTTTGGTCTAGGCACAAGCTCCCATATTTCATTCTTCTCAATTTGGTCAAGCTCTTCATTTATGACATTTACCCAATGTTTTTCATTACATGCTTCTCTAACATTATTTGGTTCTATCATATATAAGAGGGTTATGTCTTCGTTGTTTTGTTGACTTCTTAGATTTCTTCTTGTAAGCATGCCACCTTGTTTACTTCCTATAATATTATCTACTAGATGGTCACTCCTCACTTGCCTTAAAGGTGGCTTGGTGTCTTACATTTCTTATACTTCTTCATGGGTGCTCTTTATTTCATCATCATCATCCTGATTTTCAATGCAAGGTGCATAATCTTCATGGATGTCCTTAGGCTGATTTCTGATTTTTGAAGGTTGAGATTCATCTACTTTTACATTGGTACATTCAACCATGTTCTTAAGCCTCTTGTTGTAGCATCTATAAGCTACAAGAATTAATGAATACCCAATAAATATGCCCTCATCATACCTAGAATAAATTTTTCCCATATTGTCTTCATCGCGCTTAATATAGCACTTGCTCCAAAATATTCTTATGTGATTCATGTTGGCTAGCCTCCCTTTCTATAGTTAATAACGTTTTTTGTTTTTATTTACTCTTAATTGAGCTTTGTTTAGACTATAAGCATTTTTGCACACTACTTCACTCCAATAGCTATCAGTAAGTCTTGATTCATTCAACATAGTTCTGCTCATTTCTTACACAGTCATATTCTTTATTTCAACCACCCCATTTTTGTTGAGGTGTATTAGCTTATGAGAATTATCTATGTATTCCATGTTCTTTTTAATAATCATCAAATTCATTATACCAAAATTTTCCACCTCTGTCTGATCTTAAACATTTGGTTTTGGTATTCTTCTCATTCTCTATAAGTTATTTGGAGGCTTTAAATCTATCTAGGGATTTTGATTTGTGTATTAAGAAATCTACCCATGTCATCCTAGGAAATTCATATATTAGGGGCATTAAATACTCATCTCCTTACACATTATATTCCCTTCAAAGCCCATAAAAATCTCTATGACTTGACTCCAAACGTTGAGTAGTTGAATACTCTTTTGACTTGAATGACCTTATTTATTTATTTTACATGTAGAGAAGCATTGCATATAGAATCTGCTGGTTTTACAATCTTTTTCATGTTCTAACTCCATCTTTAGCACTCAATTTCATAATATTTTCAAATTCTATATGTCCTAATCTCATGTTCCATAACCATTTGTCATGAAGTTTTCTTGCAAAATATGGTTCTCTATTTACTTCTTTGAGCACATACATATTGTTTTTTCTCCTTTTTTATTTTCCAAATTTCTTTCCTAATTTTCCATCAAGAATTTTACACATTTTATCAATGAAATTTAGATTGTATCCTTGTTTGCACATTTGGCTAACATTTAGTAAGTTGTGTTTGATCCCTTCAAAATATAGAACATTTTCTATTACTGTTTTGCCATTGTTAAGACTAAGAGTTCCCTTTCCCATAATATTTGATGAATTATTATCACAAAATCTAATGGCTCCTGATGCGTTATTTGAAAAATAACTAAATTTTCTTTTGGTACCTTTCATAATATTGGAGCAGCCACTAACCAAGTACCAAAGCATTCCCTCATATGGCACATGGAAGGCAGCTTGAGCTATCATACCAACCTCTTCTTTCTTGTTTTATTTATCTTTCACAAGATATATCAACTTGCTTTGTTTTTGTGTTTGTGAACTACACATGTTATCTATGTGACCCTCCTTATGGAATTTGTAACACATAATATTATGAATCACTCTCATATGTTACAAGTTGTAATTTCTCCTATTGCCTCCAGCGTTTCTTCTACATTTTATAGCTTTGTGACCAAACAAGTTACATGAAAAATAATTACCATAGAATGAATGAGAGTACCTCATAACATAGGTGATTCTAGGAGAGATTGTCCTTGTTTTTGTAGATTTAGTGGCCTCCTTGTTGATTTTTTAAGAGATGCTTTGTGCATTCTTATCTTCTATCATCTTGGATAGTTCATATTCCCTATTCTATTCCCTAAAACCAATTCCTGATTTATCAATTACATATCTTTGACTGCTTAGAATGTTGGCTAGAAAATTTGAGCTAATTTGTAGCTTATCATAAATCTTGATTTTTCTATTTACTTGTTCTAATTCAGTCTTTTGGAGTTCTAAATCATATTTCAATATTAGATATTATTCTTTCGTTTCCTTGTAACATTGAGATATATTTTTCAGTTGAGATTCAAGCTCCTTGAGTTCATTCATTTTCTATTATTCCTTTATAATTTTATTCTTTTCAAGATTGTGAATTTTGTCTTCATAATCCTTTAGGTTTCATCTTAGATTTTGGTTCCTTATTCTATATATTTGGAGTTCTTCAAGATCACTTACATGTTTAGCCTCTAGATTTAGTTTTTCCTCTTCTTCATGATAATCTTCATAACTTACCATATTATTTCCTATAGTGATACATTTATTAGAAATTTCCAAGGCAAAGAATAAGGTTTCACACTGAGCTCCATCAGTCTCACTCTCTAAGCTTCTTGAATCAATTTATTCTTAGTCACTTAATTTTTATTTTGACTAGAAATTTCTCTTATTCTTCAAAAACTTCTTCTTGTTTCCCTTATTCTTGTAGTTCATCTTTTTCTTTCCATGTTTATGACCTTCTTCCCCATATTCAGACTCAACATATTTTTTTTGTTTGGAAATTTAGCAGGAAAGTGTCCTACTTGACCGTAATTAAAGCACTTGAAAGGTATTTTACCTTTATACATTCTTGAGCCTCTTACTAGTCTTCTTACAAACAATGCTTCAATATTCTAAGAATCTTTTTAATTTTTGAAATCTCATTCCTCTTTTTCGTTCTTGGCTTGACTATCTTTCTTGGCTTTGAAGGAAAATTATTTCTTAACAAATTTAGCTCTAATTTTCCTCATTTCATATATTGATAAAATGCTTTGTAACTCATCCAGTTTCAAGATTTCCATGTATTTTACGTCCTCTATGGATAAAACCTTTGCATCATATTTAGAGGTCAGAGATCTTTGGACTTTTTGAACTATAACAGTTTATTCTTGCTTCTCACGTAAGCCTCTAATAATATTTATTACTTCATAAAATCTCTATATATATGTTTTAATACTCTCATCCTCTTTCATCTTCAAACTCTCAAACTAATCTCTTTAGGTCTCTAATTTAGCTAGATTGACCATTTCATTACCCTCATAGATACTTTGAAGGTTTTTCCACATCTCCTTGGATATATTACAATGCATTAGCTTCAAAAATTTAGTTTCATTAAATCCATATAGAATTAGATTCATGGCTTTTGAATTGTTTTCATATTCAATCTTAAATGTTTCAGACGTAATTGGAGTGGTTATAGTATTGTAGGAACTGTTTACACTTTCCCATATCTTAAAATAAAGGTAAATGAGATAATGTTTCACCCTTATTCTCTAAAGTGCATAATTTATTCCTATAAAGAGAGGTGACCTTAACATTAAGAGTCCACCTATTTCCTAATTGTTTTCCATACTTATGAAGAGAGGATCACCTTGAAGTTGTTAAAATTTCACTAAAGGCCCTTCTCAGATACATACTTTTAGATATCACAATAACTGAGAGGGGGGTTGAATCACTTAATTTTATTAAGCACTTAGATTATGAGCACAAAATGAACTTGAAATAACATACAAATAAACATGACACACTATTTATTGTGGGAAACCCAAGAAGGGATAAAACCCACTTGAAACTAGCTATTTTATTTAGAACACCAATTCTAATACACTTATTTATAATTGATTAAACACCCATTTAATCATTGAAGCACTAACTTCAAACACTATCAAGCACCTACTTGATCAATACTAAGCACACACTTAGTTGATTGAATAAGAAGAACCTACTTCCCTGGTCCAAGCACCTACTTAGACATATACAAGAATCACTTGATCATTTAGCAACCTTGTTGCTCCTTCAACAGAGTATGATATCTTTTCTTTGTTATAGTTTAATTAAAATATTATAATTTACCTAGATTCCCTGGTTTCAACTCACTCCTACTTCACAATTTTTCTATTAAAATTCATTCAATTTTATCTTCCATGATCAGCAACATTATCAATTACATTTGTGTTTTAGTCTTTCATAGTAAGTCCTTTTTCCAATACACTTAACACTTTATTGCACTTCTCAGTAGAAGAGATCATCCCTTTTTCTTATCTATTTTGTATTACATTGTTCTCTGATCTTTACCAACTTAGAAAATTAATTTTTACCTTCTATATAACTTTTCTCCTTATCAATAATCACTAAAAAACCCAATTTTTGAACTACTCTATCACATTCATCTTCTCTATCTATTATTTTCAACACCTTCCCTTATACTTTTATATCATTGTACTTTCATAAAAATCATCTATATCTCTTCTCTATTTTATTTCTCATCCATATATATCACCACTAAATAAACTCTATTCAAAGAGTTCCAAATTCAAAATATCTTCGACCACCTTTTAAACTTCTATGTTTTTAATACATAACTTTTCTTGATCAAGGATTGTATCACCAAGATTCAAACATATGATTTTCAATTTGTGTCTTTTCTCAACACCTTTTAAAATTCTCCTTTAACATAAAAATTCATCTCATAACTCATGACCTTCCATGTCTCTTGAAATTTCAAATGTTAGGAGCTCTATTCTTCAGAGAATCAAAATTTGCTAGTAACCCTTGGTCTTTTTATTTGAGGTCAGGAAGCTATTACACACCTTTGAGTTTGAGTAAGTGTAAATTCCTTCTTAAAATATTTTAAGAATTTTAAAAAAGACGTGATGCACTCAATTTATATCCTCAAGCATTAATATTTTCTTGAACTTCTAAGATCATAAAGACACATTCTAGATAGTTGTAGAAAAAACTTGATAGATAAACTTCACAAATTCCTCTTGAAGATTTCCATATCACCTATGAACTGATAAGAGAGAGAGAATATACACTTGTGAAATCACACAAACTTTCAATTTTATGAAAACAACCCAATTTTCTTGAGTAGAAAACTATTCATCAGTCATGTTATTATTTTTAACTATGATTTAGCACGAGGAATAGCTTATTTCAATATTTGGATTTGAAACATGTTAGAATCCTCATTTTACTATCAAGAACCAAACAATGCACGCCTATTTAAATTTCTTTCATGATCTTCTCTTAATATACTCAATGAAACTTGATAATTATTTTTTTAACTAAGGCATTAGGACCTACAGATATTTTCTCAAAGTTTCTTGACATTTGATTCGATAAAAGTTCTTATTCAATCAAAAAATATTCCAAAAACCCTAGATCAAGGATTCTTACAATTGTAGAGACAGAGAATCTTTAAATATCAATTTCTTACTCAATTTTTACTAAAATAAAAAAATTTAAACTCTTGTAGACACATGGGTGTAAATTTTATCTTCTCCAACCTTGTACATGTTTAAAATCCTTCTAACTTTATCTCAGCCATCACTGTTGCAGTGTAGAGATAAATAAATTTATTGTTCAATCACATGTCAAGCAAGAGAACTTATGAAAACCACTGACTAACTTTTACAATTGCATTGAAAGGGATAATGAGTATTATATCATACTTTAACCTTTACACAATAAGGGTATAAAAGTGAAACACAATCTAGTGTGTCTATGATAGTTGATGGAATGGCCACATTCTTCCAAGTTAAGGATTTAACCACCATTGCAACTCAATTATTCAAATTATTGAGGAATAACACTTATAATATTCCATTCATTTTAGGACCTTTATACAAGTTTGAAAACTCTCATGAATAGATAAAATCAAGGTAATGTTTCCTTGAAAGATGACCATTAGTAACCTCTGCACTCATCTTGATAGGCTTGAGAACCGTTTATGACCAAGAAAGAACAGGGATAAAATTCAAAACCTCTACTAATATTTAAAAAAACTCAAACTAGTGATATTTAGACAAAAATCTGACTTTTACCTCCATCAATTCACTAGCCTACTTGGGAGAGAGAAAATCTATCTCACAAAAAAGATAAGTACTTCTTAATGAAACCTACATTTGAAAAAATATTTTTAAAAAAATAATTCTAGGAAAATTTAATCTAAAAAATTCTATTATGAATTATCTACGCATTACTTCATGCTTTTGTTTGACACTTGAGATGCTAGAAAGCTCAAAATGAACTTCTCAAGGAACTAGTCTTACAAGAATATGAATAATTTGCTCAAATGACCTCATAAGGACATGAAATTTTGCATGAAGCTCAAGGATACTATAATTACCTATCTCACATGATGGTTTTTTCAAAAATATATCTATATTTCTCTATCCCATCCTATTTGTATGTAATAACAACTAGTTTTCTGAAGGACAATTTTTGCTAGAAGTGACATTTTTATTCAAAAAATGTTTCTTGACCTTATGAGCCCTAAAATTATTTCATTCACCTGATATACACATGTTATAATTTTTTTAAAATTCACTCTGTACCACATAGAAACAACCTACATGACCCACATGGATCTAGAAGACATCAATTTGACTCACCATGGACTAATATGGACTCAACACTCCATGAATCCTTAGACACACCATTTCTATGAAAAATATGCAATAGGAAATTTCATAGGGACATAAATGAAAACATGACACAACATGGGAAACATCATATAGAAAAAATGATAATTTTTATAAGTCCATCATTTTCAAAGCACAATTATTAACTTGAATGAGCCCAATCAAGTAAAATTTTCATTATTATACATTCAATTAAAATAAAGTAAATATAATGTATAATGATCAAAAGGACATCCTTTGCAAAGTATGGGCTAGAGGTTTAAATTGAAGGATATCAAAAGAATCATACTACAATCATAAAGGAAATTATGCAACATCCAACAATATAGATTTCAAGAGAATAGAAAAACGAGAGTTCATCCATGATAGCAATATTTTAGTATGATCAAAATTTTCAAGAACAAATATCACATAAAAATGCAGGTGTCAAATCAGAATTGAAGCTTTAGAAAGTAGATATTAATCTTACAATTTACACATTAAGCTACCACTAGCTTCTGAAGAAAGTATTTTACATTTTTTATGAGACTTCAAGTTTTGAGAGGTTGTATGCATGATATTAAATGTTACAGGGATCAACATATAGACTATAGAGGCTCTAGAACAAAATTTAAATCATATAATAAAAAATATTAAATGTCAAATATATATTTTCCAAGTAATGAAGAGCCTAAATTTATAAGGTATAACGAAAAGTAATAGTCACATGTTTCATTCCTACAAAGGGTCTAAGATAAAAACATGCTTTGAATTTTAAGAGAGTGAACATCTACATTCATTTTTGCAATACAAATTTCAAAACTGAAATAAAAACTAAATATTGGTCTTTATTTAATGATAGTTTACATCCTAAGGAGAAATATTAAATTTTAATTTACATTAAATTAAGATCCTAAACAAAGGTGAGGTATTTGTTTTTCCAAGTGAAGAATCAGATGGGCCTTGAAGATGAAATTCTTATATCAGCAGTCAAATATATATAGAACATTCTATTTATTCCGATTTAAAACTAGGGATCAATAAGAATATGAGATCTTAAAGTTATGCAAGGATTGGCTTGGCATGAAGTCTGTCAAACCTACAAGAAGTGAAATAATACATGTAGAGGGACGTGCAACTTGTTTGAATAAATCATCAAAATTTAAACAATATTGTTCCCTTGGTCCTGAACAACTTGAACAACAAAAAATAATGAAACAGAATTGACCCATGCTTTAGTTGACATACTCAATGCAATAACACTCAAGCCATTGAAAAGGGTTTGAGTCACTCACAGTAAGCCCAAAGTGTAACACAGTGATAAAATACAAAATAGATTTTTACAAGAACAATGTCTACTTTCCATACTGGAGAGCTACAAATCATAAGTAGTGAAAACAAATCAATGAGCTATGTCAAAGCCCTAGAATGATGAAATGGTCATGTCAAACAAGATAAAATAAGTACAATATGGTGGTCATTGAGGAATATCAATCAAACGAGATTACTAATAAAGCATAACCTAGAAGGCATAAACAAACCCCATTAACACCATTTAGAGATAAATTTTCAATCACAAAACTAAACTCAAAAATCAATGTACATGTACACCCAACACGTAATCAATGATGAGATATTGTTCCATTTTCTTAAACATATCTACCAAGGGCCAGGAAAATAAAACCCAAATAGGTAGAGGTTACAAGTAGCAATAACTTCCATGATATAAAATACAAACCCTAAGGTCATATTTCAATTTCATGAGAAGGGTTACAAATTTCAATGCCCAAACAAATTATAGATCTATGCCAAAAAACAAAATGCTGAGTCTAAATTGAAGCATTCATGGCTTCTTGGGGTCAAGAAATGGAGGCATTCAATGGATTCCTTTACTAATAGTCACAGTTGAGTTTAATAAATCTCAAAGTGAAAATATCAAACCATCCAGAATAAATTTAATCCACAACACTAGTTAATAACATCTAAAAGGGAAATACAAAGAACTTGAGAAAGCAGCCATAGAGGAACTGAAATCAACAATCCCAAATCAAGCATTAGTCAACACATTCGTACTCATCTTAAAGACACATCGCAAGTTAATAATGTAACAGTGAGCTAATAATAAAAATAAAATATAGACCTTGAGCCAATATTAATGGAAGAAAAAGGAGGAAAACCAAATTCGGGTTGGAAGATAAGGAAAACATAGTCATACCTTTGAAAAAGAGTGGCCATAACACTTGGTAGAGGTCAAAATTTTTTTAATGAGACAACAAGCACCAAACCCTTGGGCACATGAGACTACAGTGGCCATGAGGTTTTTGCATAATTTCTTTTGTTCCTAAACCATCTCCATACAAAACAATAAAATCCATGAAACCACAAAGATGGTTCAATCTGAGTAATAAAGTAGAGCCTTGTAGGCATTTATAGTGGCCAAAAAATTAGATTATTTGTTAGTAAAGAAGAAGCACAATAGAAAAAAAAAACCAGAGAGCTTCAAATGAAGATAATGACACAATAAAAAGAAGAAATATGAAAAAATAGGGTTTCATAACATCCATGGCATCCAAGAAAACCCTGCAGAGTAACCCTAGATCTCCCAATATCAAGAATAGTAGAAGAAAAATGGATAACTGGAGCACACATTAGGGTTAAATCCCTAACCCATGGTTTCTAACCATGGTTTATTTTATTTGAATGTGGTTAGATTATTTTAATTTTTTCTTTAAATCACAAGAATATGTTTTGTAAAGCCATGTATAGGGGTTTTAATGATTTTATGCTCATGTATAAAGGTGTGTTGATTATATTTTCATTCCAAGGTATATATTAATGTTTGTAATAAAAGACAAAACATGATAATTATACCATGATGTGTCATGATTGTGCCAAGAAATCCAAATTAGCCTTTTGGGGATAGATTTGAAAAGGTAATTTACCTTATTTTTTCAAATTACCTTAATTTATGTAAAAGGTCTATACCTTTTACAAAGGCAAGATTAAAGGTGTTGCTAACAATTTGACTAGGAAGGTTCGAGTCATGTAAGGATACTTTTTCCTTTGAGTAGCATGCACTATTATTAGTTTTATTATTATTTTATTCATCATAAAGAGTTAAAAATAGTCATACATGAGTGAACTATTGTTGTAAATTAGGGGTTTGAGTTGCATCTCCGCCTAAATTTTGTTATTTATTCCAATCCTTTTGAAGAATTAGGGGAGAATTGTTTGATGTAACAAGGTGCTGGAGAATTTTCTAGAAAGTTCCATTTATTAGAAGTATTTTTGGCTTTTTAGTTATTTTGCAGTGTTGTGTATTTAAGATAGTAATTCTTATGATTTATTTTCCCTAAATTCATTAAGGTCTTGTTTAAGCTATCTTCCCTATTACAAAGAACATGTGCTATGACTAAATTTAGTGGTCATGCTATTTTAAAGTTTCATTGAGAGTCATCCATTAATATTTTCCACTATTTTTCCTTGGAATTCACCGATAGCCCTCTGGATCGTGTAGTTTCATTATTATTTTTTATCATTTTTTTTATGTTCCTATCTCAGAAACCTTTCGAAAATCTTTGGTGTATCACCTGATTTTATCATTTTATGTTTTCATTCTAACCCTTACCCCCACTAGTTTAGTGTAGGGATACAAAGAAATGGAAGCAACCCTTTTAAATCTAAAGATTCACCTCACATTTAGGATACCCATAGCCCTAAGGTGTTTCAATTGTATATCCATAGAAGTGAGGAGAGGGAGATATAAATATTTCATATAGGGTGCACTTTTAATAGATAACAGTTTTTGGCACGCCCTGTGGGATGAGGACTAATATTGATGAGTTCATAAAATTAAATATTCAAGGAAGAACACATTTGGCAACTTCGTGGAGCTGAATTCAAATCAGTACTACACTTTTCAAGCACCAAGGTGACATCAATTCCTTCAACTATAGCCTTTTGAGGTACTTTTCAAACAATTTATCTGGTTATTTTTCTGTCCAATCAGCCTATTTGTATATTCAAATGAACCATTTTCCTCTTTTTCCATATTTTATGAGATCATGCAATCACGAATCCCCATTTTCAGTATCATTATTAATCAAATCCAACTCCTTTCTACCCATATCCCCTTCAGATTAGTACTATGACCCCTATAAAAATTAATATCCCCATGAACCAAACCTTGTTATTCAATATGGCTATCACATGGAAATCCATTAGTTAAGTGGGAGTATCCAAAATAAATATATGTCTTAGGATTAAATCCTTCTACACCATGGGTGTTAGGTATCCTATCCTAACCCTAAAATCTTTTATAATGTTTTAATCTCTTTTCCTTTTCTCATTCTCCTTCCATTTATTTTCTTGATCTTTTTTTTGAATTTCTTATTTACCTCTTGGTTATGGAGCAAGGAGCTCCCATTTATGGAGGCACAAGGATTTTATTTAGCTTATTTATCAAATTTGGGGTGTTTCCACTCATTCCTTAATGGATTTATTAGAAACATGCAGGTTTGATAACCATTACAAAATGTGATTAAAAACATATTGCTACACCTACCCATTATTCTAGTTTCCACGGGTTTATTTTTATATGTAATTGATAACACACACACACACACACACACACACACATACACACACGCGCGCGCACTGCTGCGCGCGCGCACACACACACACACGCACACACACGCACATGCACACGCACAAACACACGCACACGCACACCCCCACATGCACACGCACACGCACACACTAGCCTTTACAGATACACATAAATATGTTGAATCCAAAATAATGGGTAGGTGTAGAAATATTTTTATAAACACATTTTCAATGGATATATATATATATATATTCTTTTTTTTCTTATGCCCTTAACCTATTTCTTGTATTACGATATGAGTAGCTGAATTATGGCTTACCATATCATTTTTTTATGTCATTTATAGTTTCTCATGCTTAGTAGGTCAGCATTGGTGATGGCCAAAACATAGGAATAGTATATATAGGGGATTGTAGGTAGTATTTTATCATCATTCGAGCATTTAAGTCTTATTGTATGGTTTTGAGGTTCCCCCTCGAAGTAGAAAAGCTATTTTAATTGCATATTGAGATCATTTATCCACTATATTGTGTTATTTTGTGTTCTATTACAACTCATAATCTGAATTATATAAGTAATTTCATTACAAGTGGTATCAGAGCTGTGATCTGGGCCAAAATTAGGGCAAAAACTGTAATTTTTAGTTTACACTATATCTTGCGAACCAAAGTTATTTTGTTCGATATTTTTTTACCATAGTTGATAAAAATTTCAAGTAATATTCCATGAATATTTCTAAATTTGTTTCTCTATTTTGCGAACTTTATTGAATATTTAGTGTTTTTCATAAACTCACTCCTTAGGCTGTAATTTGTTGAATTTTTCCACGTTATTTACATTTTTAGAAAAATCTAAAAAAATATTAGTAGTATATTCTTTGTATTTTTTCATATTCAGTCGAATGTGTATCGATACCCTAACCCTAGAGTTTTACATCATGGCGGGGCCTTCCACAAGAGCCAAAAAGAATACTGTCACTCTGGGTAAAGCCCCAAATAAAGATGGGGTAGTGATTGAATATTTGTACTCATAAGGGGTAAATACAGATTCCTCAAAACTAGGGTTTACCTCAATTGATCATACGGTGAGCCAACTCAAGTATGAACTGTGAAATCTCCAATCTGAGATAGCATGTAAAGGGCACATAGACCAAATCAATCAGCGATTTGATGATATCATGCAACATATAAAGGGTAAAAATTCTACCCCAAATCATTGCCGACTCAACCAACAAGGATCTTTAGTTCAGAATAATGGGAAAAATAACCATGTTGGATCACTTTTCTAGCCAAATCAGAATCCAACTTATGTGAAACCATGGAACATGATGTGGAAAGTGGAGATGCACAAATTTGATGGAAAGGATCCACTAAATTAGATAAATCAAATGGAGAAATTCTTTGAGTTACATCAAACCCCATCAGGAAAAAAGGTGACCTTGGCATCCCTGTATCTTGAACCAGACCAATTCGTTTGGTATCAATGGTTATGTGCTCAGAGGTAGAAGAGTTGTCTCGGTGTCACTTGGACAACTTTTACTTAGGATTTACAATTATACTACGGTTCCAGTGTTTTAGATAACTACTTTAGTCAATTGGAAAAGTTACAACAAAAATGATTAGTGAAATATTATGTGCATCAATTACAAAACCTATCCTTAAGGGTGGAGAAGATTATAGAAGAGAACTTGAATGAGCTATTTCTTATGGGTCTTAAGGACCACATTGAGCATGAGGTACGTATGTTTAATCCACTCAATATTTTTGATTCTATTATCATGGTACGTAAGGTAGAGGAAAAAATTATTTCTAGTAGGAGGAAGTCTTTCACTAACACAAGAAACCATAGTATCCCTTCCCCATCATTCACTCAAATAATTAGACTGAATCCTCAACAAATGAAAGAAAAAAGATAAAATGTATTATGTTTTAACTGTGACAATAAATATGGACTGAGACACAAATGTTCTGAGAAGATGTTGTTCTACATTGAAGGAGGAAATGAGTATGAAGATGAAGCTGAAATTATAGGAGAAGCTGAGGAACCAGTAGAAGATAAAGTAGAGGATCACAAACCTACAATTTCTTGCCATGCATTGTCAGGTATTAGTACTCCTCAAAAACTCAGGGTTATTGGCTATCTCAAAAATTACTTATCCTGCAGAAGGTGACGATGTTGATTGACTTAGGGAGTACTTATAAATTCATAAATAGTAAGTTACCTTCCCGCCTCAATTGTTTTATTTACCCAAATCTAGAAATGTAAGTTATGATTGCGGATAGTGGGATAGTAAATTACATAGGAAAGTGTCATGGTATCAAGCTCTCTATGGGATACTACTTGTTAGACTCACCTATGTTTGTTATTTCTATTGGAGGGGCAGATATTGTTTTGGGTGTCCAATGGCTCACAACCTTGGGTACTATAGAGATCAATTTCCAATAATTTTTCATGCAATTTCATTCAAAAGGAAGGATGATACAATTGAAAGGGATGGTAGCTAAGTATCCATAGATTATTATCTCTCATCAAATGTAGAAGGTTCTCAGAAAAGGATTAGATGGATTTGTAGCAAAGTTATTTTCCATAGAGGTACTAATTATAGAGTCTTTAATGCCACCTGATATTTAGAATATTTTTTATGCAATTCCAAAGGGAATACCACCAATTAGGGATCATGATCATTCCATTCGATTGATTCCAGGGATCCAACCACCTAAAATTAGACCATATAGATGCCCACATTCTCAAAAAAATGAGATTGAGAAAATGGTGTGGGAAACGTTGAAGGTAGGTATCATCAAGCATAGCCAGAGCAAAAATTATTCGTCATTGGTCATGGTACATAAGAAGGATGAAACATGGAGGATGTGTCCAGATTACCAAGAACTCAACAGGTAAACTATCAAAGATAAGTTTCCTATTCTAGTAATTGATGATTTACTTGATAAATTGCATGTAGCTATTTATTTCACTAAATTAGATCTTCATTCGGGGTACCATCAAATTAGCATAAAAGAGGAAGATGTTCATAAAATGGCTTTTAGGACTCATGAGGGTCATTTTTAGTTCTCTGTAATGCCATTTGGTCTTACAATTGCTACCTCAAAATTTAAAAGCTTGATGAAGACTATTTTTAGGCCATTTTTAAGGAAATATGTATTAGTTTTATTTGATGACATATTGATTTACAGTAAGACATGGGAAGAACACTAACAAAATGTAGATAAAGTGTTGGAATTTTTCAAGAAACGTATGCTTTATACAAAGCCATTATAATATTATTTTTGTGTACAAGAGTTAGAGTAATTGAGTCACATTATATCCTAGGAAGGTGTCAAAGTTGATCCTCATAAGATCAAAGCTATGGTGGAATGGCCAAGGCCCAAAAATCTAAAAATCTCTGAGGGTTCCTTAGACTAACAAGGTACTACAGAATATTTTCGAGAGGATATGGTAGAATCATATATCTACTCACTCCATTGATAAAAAGGATGCCTTCCATTGGATAGACACAAAAACTAAATCCTTTGAGCAGTTGAAGAAATCCATGTGCACCACCCTAGTTCTGGCTACTCCCAACTCCTCAAAAAACTTCATTGTTGAGTGTGAAGCTTCATGATCAGGATTAGGAATAGTTCTTATGTAGGAAGGAAGACCAATTATATTTTAGAGTCATCAATTCAAAGGAAAGTACATGCTCAAACCTTTCTATGAGAAAGAAATGATGGCCATTCTTCATGCGGTCAAGTAATGGAGGCTCCATCTAATGGTTAGAAATTTAAAGGTGAAAATTGATCAACATAGTCTCAAATACTTTTTGGAGCAAAGGTTATCATCTAAGAAACAACAAAAGTGGGTAATAAAAATGCTAGGTTATGATTTTGAAATCATATACAAAAATTTAAAGATAATGTTGTATCTAATGTGTTTTCCAGAAAGGATACATCCGCAGACATGTTACTATGTGCAATGTCCATGTTGAAGGTTGGTTGGGTAGATGAAGAAAGATTGGAATGGGAGAAGGACATGGATACACAATCTCTAATACAAAATATCAAGAAAGGCTCTATAAATTCTAATAAATTTGAGTGGAAAGTTATTACCCTATGGTACAAGGACAAGTTATACTTGTGTAAATATTATAAGTTGAAGCATAAGATTCTTGTAGAGCTACATGCATCAAGCCTGTTGGAGGAAACTTTGGGTTTTTGAAGACATATCATAGATTAAAAAGAGAATTCTTTTGGGAAGGACTCAAGGGAGATGTAAAAAAAAATTAATTAGAGTGTTTGGTGTGCCAACAAAATAAAGGTGAAACCATTAAGGCACCAGGTCTATTGCAACCATTACCAATTCATAACGAGAGAAGGGAGGAGGTCTCCATGGATTTCATCACCGGATTTCCTTGTTCGTAGGGTAAGAATGTTATTTTGGTGGTTGTGGATAGGCTCACCAAATATGCCCATTTTTGTGCCTTGTAACACCCATTTGTAGCCAGTACAGTCACAAATATTTTTTTGGAGACAATTCAAAAGCTACATGGAACCCCAAAGATAATTGTAAGTGATCATGATCCTATTTTCACAAGTAATTTTTGGACAGAATTATTTGCATGTTTAGGTACTCATGTAGCTCATATTTCATCTTACCATCCTCAAACTAATGGGAAAAATGAAGTGGTTAACAAATTATTAGAGGGGTATCTACATTTTTTTGTATCAGATAAGCAGGAACATTGGGTTAAATTGCTACCACTTGCAGAATGGTGGTATAACACATCTTTGCATACCTCTTCTAAAATGACCCCATTTTTAGCATTATATGGTTACCATCTACCATCAATCCCTTCTTCCATGAGGGTGAAAAATAAGGTTAGATATGTTGAGGAAAACAATCAACATCAACAACAGGTTTTGGCATTGGCATAAAATAAGATGAAACAACAAAAAAATCAACACTGTAGTGAAAGACATTACGAAATTGGTGACTAGGTTTTTGTGTATTTGTAGTCTTACAAGAAGATTTCCCTGAAGCGACAAAAAAAGGACAAAAAAATTTCTCCTAAATATTATGGTACTTATCAGGTTCTACAAAAAATTAGAATTGTTGCTTATAAACTAGAGTTTCCCCAATGTTCACACATATACCTAGTATTCCATGTTTACTACTTGAAGAAGGTTATTGCACAGAAATTTACAGCCCAGAAAGAGCTACCAAAACTTGATGAGGAAGAAAGAATCATTTTGGAGCCAGAGAAGATTCTACAAATACGTACTAAGAGGTTGAAAACAATAGAAATTAAGGAATATTTTATCAAGTGGAAGAATCTGAACATAGAGGATGCAATCTGGGAGGATGAGGGTTTTTCGCAGAAACATACAGGATTATTCAACGTTGAGGAAAATGTTTGTTTGAAGGGGAAGGGCGTGTTAGCCCCTTAACCTATTTCTTGTATTAGGATATGAGTAGCTAACTTGTGACTTACCATATCATTTTATTATGTCAATTATACTTTCTCATGCTTAGTAGGTCGGACTTGGTGATGGCCATAACATATGAATAACATATATAGGGGATTATAGGTAGTATTTTATCATCATTCGAGTCTTATTTTATGGTTTGGAGGTTTCCCCCTTGGTGAAGCTATTTTAACTGCATATTGAGATTATTTATCTATAATATTGTTTTCTTTGGTGTTCTATTGCTGCTCATAATTTGAATTATACAAGTAATTTCATTGTATATATATATATGTATATATATATATATATATATACATATATAATATGTACATATGTATATATACATATCTGTGTGTGCATGTGTGTGTGTGTAAGGGTTTGGAATTTATTTATTTTAATTTTTTTCAAATGCAACCCTAATGAGGGAGGACACGGAGGTGAGGGAATTAAATGATGTTTTCACATATATATAGTATCAAAAGCCACATTTGTGAGTGGGAATAACATTGCGCATGATTAACCAAGGGCCACAAAGGGTTAGTAGTATGGTTATGCCAAGGCGGGGGAAAGGGTTTGGGGGAGGGAGTCGTGGTCATGCTGTGACCCCTCCACCCACAAGTTACCTTTAAACGAACGATTTTTTTTACACTATTATGCAAGGAAAATGACAGGTCTAAAAGGTCGTTTAGGACATGTCGCTCTTCCATGTTCTTATCTTCTTAACCCATTTGGTGGGTTTGTTTAACATGAGTCTTTTTTTCCAACTCAAAATATTTTTTGTTAAATGCATGGAGAACAAACAATAGCTATGATCCTTTTAAAGCTATATGATTCATATAATATATTTTTAGTAGAACCTTAATAATCTAAATCGAATGTCTTTTAATATAGATATAAAGTGTTTCCTAACTAGTAAAACTCAATATTTCCTACATTAAACTTGTTTTATTAACAAAATTTTGATAACAGTGTAAAATATAAAAATAAATCTAAAACGTGTATAACCATATGAAGGAGATATTGACAAAGTGCATACAAGGTATGGGTGTATGGGTGAGATTTAATTTTTGTGAAACCTCCCCACACCAATATAATTTCTGCAAGTGAGTGCCTTAATTACCAAAGATAATATATTAATTTTATTTCAATTAATGAAAATATGAATTCTTTACTATTTTTATGCCTGTAAATTTATCGTCACAATTGAATAAATCAATTTATGGTAGATACTATTATTTTTGTAAAATAAATTTGAAATCAAAATTGTATTTAATAAGGTACATAAAAAATTAAATTATTAACATTTTTTTTAATATGGTTAAAAGTGGGTTAAGGGGCTCTACCCCGTACAATAAGGAGAAAAAGATATATCAATGAGGAAAGAGAGAAGCAACCTCTACCAGTGGCACCGAAAAACAAGGAAAACACAACTAACAATAGAAACAAAAAATGAAAGCAATAAACCAAAAGCTCATCCATTGGAACTCTTCCCGTGGGATCGAAGGTGAATCTTGATGGATTCAATGTTCCCTTTCTTTGCTTTGTTCACCATGGACCAACCATTACCTACATTCAAATTTACATTTTCTGATGAGTGACCCGGTAAGCTCGTTTCCATATTATTGTTATCTAGATGAATATGAAGAGACGAGGGTGAAGTACTAGCCTCACAATTCTCCTCTACCTTGTTAGACAAAGGGGGAGCCTCCTTCTCCCCTAAAACCTTGGAACTGCAATCAGAATGACTGTCAACAACCAACATACTTGTATCCACATTCTTTCACCAAGAAGTGTGTCTACTTGCATGTTTCTTCCCATTAATGCAATCCACAGCTAGATGTCGAAGTGAAAAGAAAGTTCTACATCTGAAGGAGGGAACCTTCATAATCCAAGTTTTGATTCTAGATTCCATCCTCCACCATAAGATTAATAGAGGCTGGAAAATCCATTGAGGTGTTCATATAAACTAAAATGTGAGCATACATACTTTCAATAGCCATTTTTTTACCCAGAGTGTCTCCAATGGCGATTAAACATTTCTCATCCCATAACTGCAGGGGAATATATGGCAGACAAACCCAGACAGTTCTGATTTGAAAAGTTTCAGTGACTGGATTGAACATGGGGAACCATGGCTTCATAAGAATAAAGTGGGATTGGAAATCCCACAATCTAGCAAAAATTAAGTCTTTATCTGAGATAATATCAAATAATACAATGAAAAAACCTCTAGTTAAAGGTTAAATATCCACTTTAACATCCATTAATGGCTTCTAAGAAGAAGAGATCCAATCATGAAGAGTAGGTAGTCCAGGACAAAATTTGTTGAATCTACAAATAATTCCCTTTTCCTTGAAATAAGACTCTTTTTTCATAACATCATGTCCAAAATGCACAGAGGGGGATGATTTGGAATATGACATAGCCTTTGGAGGAGGGAATGTTGAGTATTTAGCAGCTGTCAAGAAACTTTTCGAGCCACCCAAATCAACCGATCCATCCCCAACCGCAGTAGAAACCCCAAGACTTGCTGAAACTGGGGAATGACCAAGAGTAGGGGAAGCTGAGAGACCCCCACCCACGAGAATGAACTGCTTAGCTCTGCTTCCTTCGTCACTACCATTTGCGGAGGGTTTTGTATTAGGGCAAGGGGCATTCACGAAACGAAAATCTTCGGATCTAGGAATACCCCCATGATTCACCAGGACGAAACTCTTACAACTACCACCGCCACCACCGCTAGGTTTAGGGCACAGGAACGTTAATGTATTTTCCACCATTTCTCAATTGTTTTGAAATCTATATTCAATAATTATTAGCAATTTAATACTTATCTCAACATGAATATTATAATATGTGTATTAATGATATTTCCATTCAATATCTATAAAAAAAATTGATCATATAATAACTCAAATGTTTTAACCCCATTGTATAATGCTTCATCTAAGTTGAGTAAGGAGCTCTCCAAGGAATCTACACAATGAATTTTCTGTATAATGTAAATATATCAGCTCGCTGAGCTATGTGGATTGCTCGCCATGAGTTTGCTCAAATGAACTAATGATTTTTCCCTGTGATATATAACTACCTGATGGGAAACATAGTTATCTTGGTATAAATTCCCAATCATCTTGGTGGCATGAGGCCCCACCATGTGGTGAAATATATATGTGGTGAAAAAGCACCCTTCTGTGAAAAGAGTGTGCTGAACATTGCCGAGGGCCCTCGACCAGTAAAAAGCGGGGTTCACCAAATTCTCCTGGACCACCAAAGAACGGCATCAAAAAACTATATTTTTCTCCAACTTGCTCTTTCTCTACTTCCACCATGTTTAACTGCCACATTGTTCAGCTGACCATGATAGTTGTATAGTTGGACCAAACTTTCAATGACCATAACTTGAGCATATGGATTTTTTTTTTTGGTTCTAGGTGTCAACGAAAAGCTCATGGAATTATATACCACTCTATCATGGTTTAGCGAGATTTAGTGAACTCCTAATGTCCCAATATCTCCTCCGGATTAGGGATGGAAAACCAAATCACCAAACCATGTACACAATCCTACCAAATTACAAAAAATAATAACACGCCCATAAAAATCCCAACACTTTTCAAGAAGGAAGAAAATTAATAGAAATAACTTGAGGCACCAAAATTTCCCATATAATGAAATGAGTATAAACACATTTTCATGCTACAACAAGCCTGCATGGCTTCTCATACCTCCCAAAGGTATTTCCATGCATTTCAAAATGGTGAAAAATAATGGAGAACTAAGAAACAAAGCATTTAATATAACCTTCATACCCATTTCCAAAACATAAAGAAAACAACTAAGATTTCCAAACTAAATCAATAAAAGAAATTTTTGAGACTTACCTCACAAGTAAGAACATCCAACTCCAAATTTCAAGCTCAAACTCCACATGATCTCAAAGAATCCAAATATCCTTCCAAACATCTAGCTCTTCCATGTTCTGTTCCCCAAAACTCTTTATGTTAAAATAATGCCAAAAAGACCCTCAAATTTTCAAATTAAATATATATGAATAGAAATCATTATGGATTCTCACCAATGAGATGGTGACATGTGTCACACTCTTCCCTCACCGAAAAAGACTCTCACAAGTCCTTATCCAACAAATTATAAAAATCTTAATGGAGGAGAATCCCCACAAATCCCAAATTAAACTAAAAATAAATTTCCTCCACTTTAAGGTCACTCACAAAACAAGATTATTAATAATGATGTTTAAAGGAGGGTCTCAAATGGCAGAGAAAATCCCATTTGATCCTTAAACAAAACCCTCCTACCCATAGGTAGGGTCCAAGGGGTCTGTATTGGTGAAATTGAGACCCGCCAAGACAAAAGTAACAATTACAATTTTCTTTCTTATCCCAAATTCCAATTTGGGAAAATTTTAATACATATAGAGGTTTTGGGGCCCACCCAATTCATGATTAAGTTATCTCACACCTCTAAGAACATGATTAATTATAATTAATGATCCCTAACACAAGTAGGAATTATTAGGCCCCTCACTAACTTAAAACAACGGTTAAAAAATAATACAACAAGGGTCAAGAGGGAACCACTAAGGGTATTCAAAGTAATAACAACACAAAAAAAGGCCAAATGAACAATAAAAAAGGAATAAGATTTTGACCCAGTCAACCAATTGTGTAAATTTGAGGTGTATCAATGACTCACACGTTCTTCTAATGTGAACATGTATCTTGTACACTCAGTTCAAATGTCATCATATCTACTCAATACGATGAATAAAATGAAATGCTTATATATAAATACAATTGATCAAAACCATTTTTGCGTTAAAACATCTACATTTTATAATCATTGAATATCCATATTGAGATAACATCCAAAACAATATACATTGACAATGTATAAAATATAACCCTTTCAAAAATCATCTCGATAACATTCATCACTATCAACATCAAAACATACAATAATGACAATAATATATGCACTATTTCCCTCGCATACAACTTGTCTAGTGAGGTTAGGATATTCTAAATAATTATGAAAAATTATTATATATATTCACAAAATTAACCAATTTGAGCATTATCCAAAATTATAATTTGTGTAACCTTAGGTCAATAATATCCACCACACTAAATCAAAATCAGGCCGTAAGGGTAAGTTTTGTTATTCGGCTTTATGAACCCCATATATCATCATACCAAGAGAAAGGACATAATAAGAGATAATATAATAATGAAATCATTGTAATTTAGTTCAAATAAATCATGATACTATTCACTTAAGTTTCTCTTGATCGTGAATCTATCTCCAAGTCGATTGCTATGTAAAGGAGTGAGATTGGAGGGGAACTACAGATATTAAAACATCACATAACAGAAATCATCCCAAATGACCTCATTAGTATAAGGAAATACAAATTAGGTGATGAATGAAGTAAAATTATATTTACCATAGTGCTCGATTAGAAAGATAAGAATATGAATAAATCAAATCCACATGCAAGAGTTAACTACATACCCCAATAAAAAACAATGACCAAAATGAAATAATGTGACTGAAAGGGTTTGACAAGACAACTTTGACATCGTAAATAGTGTTACCACTGAGTCCCATGTTCACAAAGTGTGTAACTTTCAAATCCTTCACACTCAAGGCAATCCTCAAATCTGTTCGACATGTTAAAATATCTATATAAACTATAATGAAAATTGACTATACTCTAAGGTTTTACCACATCTATTCTACCAACAATACATAGAATCATGATCTAATATAGACAATATATAGCTCAAAATCACAATCATCACTAAACTCCATATAGTAACATAATCCATCAAATCTAAATAATCATAATACCATCATCTCTTATCAACATGAAATGATCAATGTCATGAATATCAAATAGTGTCTCAAAACGGTTTTATCAAATAAAAATTTCATATACCATAGAAAAATAATTGTTGCAAGTGCAAATACAAATATACCATGATCAAATAACAAATATCTCATATGCAATAATCAAACTACTCACATGAGTCCACAATTCATAAAAAGAGAGATAAATCTCTGGTGCACTAAAATATGGTGTACTTCGATGTCCCATTAGCATAATTTTGTCTCCAAAACTCAAAATATTCATTGTTTGAAGAGCAACCACCGGCCTCCATAAGAAATATCATTACAAAATTATCCTCTTGCTCACTAAAGTAGTTTCCACTTGTATCATATATCATTACATCATTGGCATAATATATTGAGGCAATTTTTTTGACATTCTTTTTACCATCCTCGCCAATGTAAACGTTTACCATAATGACAAGAGTATGGATATTTTGATCATGCTTACTCAGAGGACATCCAATGAGAGAAAGGGAAAATATTTCTTTGTTTATTGATGCAAGGGATCCAAACAAATGTAGAAGCACCACTTTCACGGGGCACCTCGACCAGGACTTTATGATTGCTTTCCTCGCCTTCTTAAACAACATCAAAATCTGAATGAACAATCATGTTTAAATTATTGACAAAATCTGAAAGGAGTGTTAAACTTAAAGTAAATGGAATAGGCAGCTGATTGTAATATATTATTACTATGCAAGAGACCATACCCTCTGGTCACTCTGAAAGACTGACCAAAAAGGGGATATGGAAAACTCAGTTTTAGCAAAAAGAACAACCCGCGGTAGCCCTTGCTGTAAACATTGTGACTTACAGAACCTTAAAGGGATTGAATTATGGGATGATCTAAAAAATTATATTGAGGAAAATAGTGATGAGACCATAACAGAAAGTAAGAAAATAGAGAGGTTTTCGCTCAATAGATGAAGTGATGCAGATGGACATGTCCTATTGATTGGTGATGGTATTTCCATTTCCATAGAACCTTGAGATCATGTGGCATGCTAAGTAAAATCCTTTATTGTTTCATATTGTTGTGTACGTTATCATTTCCCAAATCTAGGCATTCAATTATGTATAATCAATTTTTTATGTTTATGATTAGTTTTGGTTTCCTTGAATGTAGCTACACATGCACAATTTGTTGGACCAAGATAAGGATCAATGTCTGCATTTGAAGATGTACATCAACTCTCTTATCTTCTTAAAGTGACAAGTGGGTCATCTTTTCAAAAGGAAAGCATTGAAGAGGCTATTAAAAGGTCATTAGCATTAGTCAAATCTAAAATTTTCATTCAAATCTTCAAACTTTATTTTTTGCAGTGATTGTGTCATCACAGAGACAATTTTTTCAACAAGTCTGGAAACCCGAGATTTTTACCCTACTTAGTTACAACTTATAGCACCCACAAATAAAATATTTCAGATTTATCTCAAGGAAAAGTACACTTTCAATTGAGGCATTCATGATTTTTGCATTAATATCAGAAGATGTCCTCAACTTCAAAGCACAAAATACAATCAAATAAAACTAGTTTTCTTTAATTGTACATTTTGTGCGTACTATATATAACTTATATTGCATTAAAAAAAGAATATTTCCACACCATAATAGGAAGAGTCATACAATAGCTAAAAATTTAAATGCTAGGTGAACCAGACAAATTTTATCTACTTTTAGTTCTTATATGTAGAGTGAATTATAAACATATTTATAAGCCTTATAAGACTTGAGATTTTGTATCTGATCACAGTTTTGAGGAGTTGATAATTCCACGGATAAATAAGATGCAAGAGTATGCATCCTATATTTCCACAGTTCCAGACTTCCAACCTGAGTGGTCTTGACATTTAACTACAGAAGAAAGATTGAAAATTAATAATGAGTACACGAAATGGGTTCATGCATATCCCAACAAATAACAAGGTGGTCCTGATTCATTATACTTCAAGTAAATAATTACAAAAGGTGTATTTAACTGAATTGACTATTATTTAATTTGCATTATAGACATACGGTTAAAATTAGCCCTCTAAGATTTCATTTAGCTAAGTATCACGTTACTAAATCATTGCATTTTCTCCTGCCCTATCATTAGACCATGATTATCTAATAGCAGTTAACTAGAGCACGGCTAGTTGATGGTAATTGTTTGTATCGGTAGACCATTTCTCTTGTATATCCAAACCATGGTTAGCCAGATAGGAATTGCTCCAATATCATTTTTCATGGATAGCAATTGCTTCGAAATCGCTGACCATGGTTAGCTAAAAGTAGTTTCTCCTGTATCACCAATAGAAAATGAATAAACTTGAATTGATAATTAATACATATCATACATGTTTATTTATACGTGACTAGAGGAAGTGTGGAAGACAAGTAGACACGGTAGCTGGATGGTCGTGGAGTGTGGAAAATCGCAGAGAAAAATGGAATACTCCAACAATATCAAACATTTGTTGATATATTTTATCAACACATAACATTCAAGTCTAGTCCTCTCGCTGATGTTCACACTTTCGATAATGATCCACCTTTACATATCATATGTCATGTTCAAAATATAGGTTTCAAACGCACTTTAATTGACATTCGATATGAGATAAAATTGTGTCCCATGTAATTCCTTGAAGTTTTGTCTCTTTCTGATCATGATGTTAGTCCATTTTGTCTTTCACTGTGTGCTTATGATGGGTATGTTTGTCCTTGTGCTGGTCACATTACACTACCTATCACTATAGGGCTAAAGAATATCAACAATGTGTTTTTTTTCATTGATTTTCTAGTTTCCTACAACTGTCTTCTTGGTAGGCTATGTCTCCATGTAATGCAGGCTATCCCTTCTACCTTACATCATTTTATTACATTCTTACATGAAGGCATTGAGTATACTATTTTTCATGACCATGATCCATTCCAATATTGTGACTGAACTCCTAATACTACTATTCCTATTCCACGTGTTGATACTACAGATGATCCTCAACCTATGAAAGGAGCACCTCACTTTCCACAACTTGAAGGTGTTATTTTTGTGATATATGTAGTCTCTTTTACACACCTTATACTACTACTTCTACAATTCCTTATCAAGGGCTTGTCTAATCTATGGACATCACTTTATAACCTACACCTTCACATATACCACATACACTAGCACACCTTCCATTTGATGCACGCTCTTCATGAATGATTCATACTGGGAACATATTCCATTCAATCCTAACTGCAATGACACTATTTGAACATACGAGGGTCTGGCTCGACTCATAGTTTCTTTTGAGGACCCATATCCTACACCATATGCTCTTCATATTATTATGGATTTGTTCACATCACTGCCACTTATCATCTCTATGTTTTCCACCTCATGATATTCGTTGTATGTGATCCTTGATCTGCACCACTTACATTAGTGAAATCATGATTTGATTACATTGGGGGTACTCTTGATCCTGATCATATAGAAATATCTTTCTCTATTCCTTTTTCTTGTGTCTTTATTTACAATAACTTCTTTCCTGGATATACGCAAAATCTCACTCATTGGTATGTGCATGGTTTCCCACTTCATCAATTTACTAATGAGAAATATACCATAGGTATGTACAATTTTTGCCTCAATGGCTCGTTAAGGGATCAACATGACACTTTTGCTTATCAAGTAACTAATTCTTATCCATTTGATTATGACCCTGAAAGTGAAAATCTTCAAAATGACATTACATAATTGTGTTTTTTAATTTCACATACTTAGGAGGCATAGCACTCACATAACCCCCCCACCTCATCTTAGCGTCTATGTTATCTCATATTTTGATAATCATACATCTATCTCATATTATACTTATCACACATTTTAGTGTTTCCCAATGACACACTCTTGTGCTTTAGTTCACACTTGACTGTTGAGGGAATACTACACATGAACCCCAAAAACTACAGAATAGGTACTACGCATCACATCTCTTCACACATCTCACATCTTATGTCTTACATTATATATTCTATATTTATTTTACATCATTTTGAAATCTATACATCATATACATTCTACACTACACACCTTACTAGTCTTCATCATATATCTGTCACACTTCTCTGGTGTATGCATCTAGCATTGTGTCTTCCTCATTCTACTTATTATATAGTGTGCATCTCATACTATTAGGTTATCTGTAAATCTTATACTACATTATAGACATTTACACATTTCACACATCATATGGTCGTCTCTCATCATTGCATATACTATACCTCTTCTTCTGTGCAGTGAACTCACTACCCTATTTCACGCTTTAGTCCTTGGTTCATATTCGAATATCAAGGTTTATTAATAAAATATAATTTATAATCATCACATGTTCATTATTCATTCATACATGATGTAAAATTTATAGGTTAGTGACATACGCTATAGGCTAAATGGTCACCTACTCCATCTTATAGTGGTATAGGCTACATCACCACTCCCTCTATTCATCTTCTAGTGATACACCCTTTAGGATAAATCATCACTCTTAATCTCATCTTGTCGTGATATATGCTTTGGCTATAGGGTCACGTTCACACTTCTTCATTAGGTTGCATATCATCAACACACATACCCAATCATCATAGTGCGTTAGACACAAAATACATCTTGACCATTTCTCGATGACGCACTCTCATTTACAGTTCATTCTTAAATGTTGAACAGGAAAAATAAATGAACCTCATTGCATACATCTCCATTCACTCAAGGAACACTCATTTCATATCATTCATATTTCATTCTATTCCACCCATCCACAACATGTTGCAGATCTTGGTTGCTTTTACCTATGCTTACTTTTTCTTGTAAATTATTACTTATTCCACATTCTAGATAAATCTCTTGTATGTCATTATCTTTAACATACACACATGTGTGTTCACGTCTTACTCTAGTTATGATCATAGATACAAGTCTCTTCCACACAACATAGATGCTCGCCTCCTACCTATCCTATAGTGGCTTCTAGGGGCATCCACATTTGTCTCTCACCAATGTTATTGTTTCATTTTGTACTTAGTACTTGTCCTTACTTGCTTATACACACTTTTGACATACCAGTTATCTTTATAACATGTTAATGGGTGCTTCATGTGTAGCATTTGTTTTGCTGGAATATTTGCTACCATAGCTATCCATTTCTTTGTTTTTTATTGCTTGTCATTATTAGCTATTGTATGTGGGACTTTCCCTTTTTATGGTGTGCAAACTTCTTTGTTTGTATGCGGCCATTATTGACTTGATTTTCTTGTAACATTGTGAGTGATGTCCCATGTTTGCAACCCACTTTTGCAGTCTATCTGCATATTTACTTCATTTCTATCTTCTACATTATTTTGTAGCTTACACTTATTTTCGATATGCATGTTTGTTCATACTTAAACTTGTATCTAACCACATGTTTGTGTGCATCTTGTTTTCTACAAAGCACATTCTCTTCTTCCTAAAGGGAAAATTTTACATGGTCGATCCTATTTGGTTTTTACATCCTTCTATCCGTGACATATCATGCACCCCCAAAGAGGGGGGCATCATTTGGGTTTTACATACTATACAAGGCTTCTACACCGGCACAGTTCAGTTCAGTTTTTGCCACTGGCATTGTGGGTTATACAATGAGTGGGTTCAAAATAATATACAAACCCCATAAAAAATTTCCTTTACATAACATGCTTATACTAAGCGTTATGGGGAGAAGTTATAGGTTATATGGTATAACATAATTCCTCCTTACACTAATTCAACTAGTGGCATCGGATCACCCAAAAAGCCCAACCAGTAGAGAGATCTCTTCCCACATTCTTAGGGGAGCAGTTACAAGTTAGATGATACAACATAATTCCTCCCTACACTTCTTCGACCACAGTAGCTTGAGATCACCTAAAAAACACACAGTACAAGATTATTTTTTCTACACCCTTTTTCTCACCACAGATCAAGTGCAAATATTCTTTTTACCGTTCAACATTTTCATTTTAGTCTTTTCATTACTATATACATGTATTTTTAAACATATATACATGTGTATTTTACTACTTTATCATCTTCTCCTTGCAAGGTCAATCTATATGAGAAGCAAGAAGTCTAAAAATAGAAAGGCTTCAACAATAACAACAACAACAACAACATTATGCAGCAACGCACACTTCATAGTAACATGCAGGTACATCACACACATCATCAACTACACACACGCGTTTCCACCCTATGGTTCACTCTCATCACTTTTTTTCTCTTTTGTATCTTTATTTTCAATGCTTCATCATCTTTTTGTCACTCCATGATTTTTCTACTCCTTCTGCACACTTTCTACATCACTCTACATGGACATCAAGTACACATATCTATCTACTTTATGTTACTGAGCGTTCTGCTCACCAACATAATCTGGGGGTAAATGTAGACACTAAATAACACATTTTCACTACAACAAAAAAACTCTTTTTACCACAATTATTCGATAAAATTTCAAACATTTAAGATAATTGTAGTAAATTCGTGGAATGTTTATGATAATTTCATAATTTATTTTGTAGCTTGTGTAGATGTTCCACAATTTTTATATACTTAGAAAAACTTGTAGAAAACCAATATTTATAATAAAAAATCCACATTTACTTTTTTTAGATATGTATTTTAAATAAGATCTACTATATTTATATTATTTTTGGAATAATATAACAAATTAATATAAATTATAATAGCAATGTGGAGATGCCACAGTAAATAGTGCTTGAATGCTATATAATTGTTTTTGTGCAGTGCCACATAGCTAATTCTTAAGACTTTTAGTACATTTTAATATTGCATATATTAAATCATAATATTATGTAAATTAAATATTACACAAAATATATCTATATTCTTTATTAAAATATTTCAAGTGTTGTTTCATTACATCACTATAACAAAAATGATTTTTTAGAATAATTATTCTACAAACTTTCACAATTTAAGAGAATTGTAAAAATTTGTAGCATCTCTATAGTGATTTAATAATTTAGTTTTTAGGTTTGCAGTGTTCCATAATTTTAATGTACCTATAAAAATTCATAGAAAACTCATATTTATAATCATTCATTACGGAAATTCCACAATTCTTTAGTTTTTTTAGAAATCTAATTTCAATACTTTCTACCATATTTATATTGATTCTAGAATAAATTATAAAATAATATAAATTATAATAACACTAATTAAATATGTTACCATAAATAATTTTTTAATAGCATTTGTAGAATTATACACAATTCCATAATTGAACTTTTAATACATTTAAAGCATAAAAAAAATATAATAATATATAGATTCAACATACACAAAATATATATCAGATTATTTATAGTTATTAAATTTTAAGGAAATCCACATCTCTAAAAGTTTTTTAAAAATGAATATCTTTTGAAAAATAAAATTTTCTAATAAATTCTCTATATTAGATTTTATTTTAAATTTTTAATTATTGAAATTATATAATATACTAATGTTTTCCAATAATATATGCACACCGCATTACCTAAAATATATATCTATTATATTTTTCTTATAAATTACTATATATATTACATTAATTATATATATATATATTTGTAAAATATATTATTAATTTAATTTTGAAATATTTATAATACTTTTATTGCATTTATTAATTAATATAATATTAATATTAACATATATAATTTGTTAATTTATATTTTTAATTTTATAAATATTAAAGTGTAAAGTTATTCAAGTGAACTAAAAATAGTAATGTCAGTTATTTAATTGCATGATTTATGGGAAATCATTTTTTTTTCCATAATTTACGAAATTTTCTTTCTAAAATAATTTTTTGAAGTATTATTTTTTATTGAATCCAAAATTAATATAATTGCAAAAAAATTATGTATATGAAAAATAATAAAACATAAAATTTAAATTTTATTTAGTAAATTTATTATTTCTTAAAAGAATAAGATAAATGTAAATTTCATGCATTTTAATTATTTTCAATAATAATTACTTGTACATTAATCTCATTAGAACAATATTATAGTTTTGAATAAAATCTATTTTTACATGTTTTCTACAATTTTACATGAGTCAATAAATGATAATAAAAACAAAAGTAAAAAAGAAAATAATGAATAATAACGTAATTTTAAAGGATAAATATTAATTTTAAATTGTAGATGATCCATGTTTTAGAGAAACTTATTCGTTTCGTTTATTTTTATTTTCATGAAGACCACAGGTGGTTCTTATGCATCTTTAGTCACAGGGATTAAGTTAAAATACAATCAAAATCGTTTGTTATGATTTTCTCCCTAAGATTATTGCTAAAAATACTGGTAGACTCCTAAATATCAAAGATCATGAAGATTTAATTTAGGAATTTCTATTTGGCAATGATTGGATTTTCTCGATTTATAGATAAATGTTTATGGTTATATTACAATATGCAATTGGAGAAATCCATTCACTACAAATTCTTTGCATATTTGAAGTCTTCCTTCTCACTATCTCATAAATTGGTTCAATACTACATAGGTGCGACGCAGAGGCTCTTCATTTCAAAATATGGTATGGTTTTCAAGAAGATGTTTACATGAATAATATATTATCATTTCAAAATATGGGCTGGTTTTCAAGAAGATGTTTACATGAATAATATATTATGTAAAAGAAGGAAAATGTTTGTAATATTGATTATTTAAATGTAGTTCAATTTAATCATTCAGTTTTATAAGAGTGTTTGTGCAAATCTGTAGTTGCAATGTCATAGAATGATCATAATCTTACACATTATGATGTGGTTTTGAATCATGATATCTGTTCAAAAGCATGGGCCCCAGGAAAGTGTCAGAAATCTCAATGAAACCGGCACCCGGAAAACAATTCGAACTCATGAAGATAATATAATTGTGTAGAATTGTTATCTAAAATTAGTAGAGTAAATATTACTTTTAGGTTCTTTGATGTTGACAGATTTTGTTAAATATATATTTTTTTCATTTTATAACTTTCAAATTCATATTTGAAGTGGATAAAATTTTTGACGCTTAACTTTTCTATATTTATGGTATTATTATTGGTATCATCTATTATTCACATTATCGATGATGTCAATAATTTAAATATGATTGTTCATTCTGATTTTGATGTTGTTTAAGACATTCATACTACGTACATTCTATATACAACGCTCTCCATCATGACTTCAAACAAGTCTTTTGTGAGGGAATATAACTTATACGGTTTAACATTACCTCGATTTATTCTCACACAATGGGTTTCATGATAATAATCTCTTTTAACTTTTTCATACTATATTAGGATAGTTCCATTGTTTTGCTCCATGTTTATATTATATATTTTTTCAATTTATGAGGATTCCAAGTGTATTTTTAGGAATTATATAATAATAAAAAAATTAATTTCACTTTACTTGTATAAAAATTACAAATCAAACTTGATTTTATAGTTTATTTTAATTTAATGTTTATATATTGGACGAAAGACACACGATAGGAAGTGAAGACCTCAAATCATTTGGCGACCCTGCAAGTTTGGCTTCTAGACCTCTTGTACAGACTAGGGCACCCTTGTCGGTTGCCTTGATGTTGTTGTGATTCATATATAAAGATGATTTTGTAATTATATTATAATTATTTGGATGTTTTGATATGGCCACGAGGCCGAATGAGGTATTTGTGTTTTGCAAGTTAAAATATCACAAAAAACATTAGGGGATCGGAGACAAATCACATTGCAATTCTAAATGAATTCAACAAGGTCACTATGGCAACATGTATTGTTTTGTGTGTGTGTTTGATTTTGTTAAGGGGTTCCCATGGGGGGATCACCTTTAAATGTGACCAAGGAGTTAAGTGTATTTATTCATTTGGGTTCTTTTTTGGATGTTTGTATGTGTTTATTTTGTGGTGCATTTAGCCCTTCATTATTTATTCAATTCTAATAAATATTGTGACCAATCATATAGTTGGAATAAATAATTAAATTGGGTCATAAGAATCTAATTAATAGATTTGTTGGCTCTTTATTTAAGTGTTGTAAGAATGTGTAAGTGATGTGTAAGAGTTGTGTAAGTAAATTTTGGATTATGAAACACTCCACTTTCTTTGAAATTCGAATTTGTCCTTGGAGGCTGTTTTTTAAAGGCTTGTGGGACAAGTTAAACTTGCCCCACACCTCTTAAATTTGCATATCAACCTTACCTATGGTAGGAGGGTTAAAACTATCCTTCATTATGCATTTTTGTAAGTCAAGTTGTATGTTTTAATTGCACCTTCCTTACATTCTTTTAATTTTAGTCCTTATGGGGCGTGGGCTTGATTTGAGTGGGGAAGTAAAAATGTCATATTATGCACCCACCTATTTATTATGCATTGGAGATTGAAGTTGAATTTTGTGTTGGAGTTGAGGATGTGTAATGTGGCATCCTACATGGATCTACCTCATCCTCTTCCCTTCCCTCTACCATAAATTTGAATTCCTTAGCTTGTATTGGGTGGCTTCACTTTTGGATACTTCTTTTTGGGTGACTTCTTTTGCTGTTTGAGCTCTTGCTTTTAGAAGATATTGGAAATTGTTGAATACTTGTGTTGGGTTGATATTTGGATTGCTTGAATTGGAAGAATCATGTTGTTTGGAACTTGGAACAACTTCATCATGGAGAGGTAAGAGCTTGGCTCTTGAAATGCTCTTATTTTATTTATGTAAATGTTATTGTTCTAAATTTTTTGGCATGTCTGTGGGTTGTTTGGGTAGATGGCCTAGGAATGGTGTAGGATAAGGATATGGAGAATTTTTGTGGGAGGCATAATTGTTTTTGGAAGGTATAAGTGTGGAGGGAGTCGGGATTTGGGTTCCACCTTACAAATAAATAGATTGCATTTCTTTACTCGTTATGTGGTGCCATAAGAGGTTGGGGAGGCATAAGAAAATGTGAGGAATAAGGGGTACTTGGGGAAGGCATAAGGCATGTTAGGGTTTTTGAAATAATATATTTTGGTGGATTAGTTGGAACAAGGAGAAAAATTTGGAAATTAGCCATTTTTGGCTAAAAAGTTCAAGTTCATTTCCGCCCCATGGGCCCGTGAAGGAAAATTTTAGCTCCCAGCTAATCAGAGAGTGACATGTCATCAAAAAGGCTTGCGGAGGTCGGAAGGAAGTTAGGAATTTCACCCTTTATTTTCCAAAAATTTTAAGGGCACGGATTCGGCCACATCCCCACACCCAATCAAAATATGACACGTGTCCTAGAAGCTAGGAACCGCAAATAATTTTTCGGCACTTAGCCATTTTTGTCAAAAGTTCTAAAGTAAAATTTATGGTCCGAATGCCTGCAAGGAAAAGAAAAATTTAAGGCCAATAGTCAATCAGGGGATGCCATGTGTCCAAGCAGAATGGCAGGTGGCGGAAGAAATTTGAAGTTTTTAGATTTTTTGCATAAATTTCTCAAAGGGAAAAATGGAGGCAAATCCCCGAAAACTAATGAAATGGTTCCATGTGTCCAGTCCATGTCATCAATGCCATGGCGGAGGTCCAAAAAAATGTTAAGTTTTTTGCACTTTTGGGAAAAATATTGAAAGGAAGGAATAAACCCGTGCCTCCATGAACCAATCAAAGGACGCAACATGTCAAAGTAGGGCAGTGGAAGAACTTCAACTTTTTGGCCTTTTTGGTCAAAATTTATTAAAGGATAATTTGGAAACGCATCCCCACCAACCAATAACAATGTGCCACTTGTCCACTCATCGGCGAAGAGCGAGGCGCTGGGAGAATTTCAGAAATTTTTCCAAAATTGTAAAAAAAATCAAAGGTAAGAAATGTGCTACATTTCTGTGGCCAATTAGAACTCGCCACTTTTCCATCTCATCGGCGGAGTTTAAATCTGTAGAGGGCCTTGGGAAAATTTTCCCTTGCAGGCACGAAGGAGTAAAATGTCATTTTGGACCCGCAGCGAATCAGGGACTGCCACATGTCCTGGGACCTACGAGCCGCAGAGATTTTTTGGGAATTTTTCCAAAATTCCAAAAAGAGGGTAAATGCCATATTTTGGCCTACCGACCCAATTTTTGACCTAAAATTGCTCTATTTCACCTAAAAATTTGTTGAGGGCATAAATTTTGATTCCAACATTAGATTTGGATGAAATTAGATTTGGATGAAATTAGATTTTTTTGAAAGATCTCAATCCCCCCTATACATTGAAGGCATAAAAACATCATGTCTTATGGATTTTAATGAAATGTGAAAAATGTCTTTCACACTTTGAATGCGTATCAGATTGCTTCGAATGAATCATTCTTTTCTCGAACAACCATGGTTTTCTTCTCCAACACGCCAAAGATGGATAATCCACTCGTTTTGATGAGAAGGAACCCTATAATTTCTTATCATGTCTTGAATGAAAGATCAAATCACCTCGAAGACATCATTTTCATTCCATTTTTCCATTTTTGCTTCTCGAGCATGCAGGAAAAAAGGGAAAAATCAATTTAATGGTTTGCAGGCCCATTTGACAAAGGTTAATGGTGGGTTGTTGAAACCAAGGATCATATTTTCTTGTTCCTTCTATTTTCTCTCTCCTTCTTCAGTTATAAATGACAGAGCTTCATCTTTCTAAGGGTTTGATGTTTTTTCTTTGTACCTTCCTTATTCTCTTTTTTATAGTGAATTTGTGAAGTTTTCAAACCTTTCATAGATCTATAGATGTAATTTGTTTCCTTTTGGCCATTGTAATGCCTTGTATCAGCTATGTGAAGCAATAAAATAAGCATGTGGGTGATTTCCAGCCCCTTTCTTACTTCCATTGCATTCATTTTGATCTTTTTATTTACAAATTTGGTTATTTTTTACATCTGAGTTGCATTATTTCTATGGTTTGTGTTTAACAATAGAGTGGGATTTCATCATTCCTCGGTGCATCACCTCCCTTAGCTTAGATTTCATTATTTCTACATTTTCTTCTTCACCTTGGTCCCTTGGAAAGATTTAGGAAAGGATTTAGGATAAATCCTCTGCAAGATGAAAGCATGCACCTAAAAAGAGGGATAGGAGCCAACCTTTAATATGGAGAGTCTTTTCAATTTTCGCAAGTCCCACACTTGGGGAAAAGATTCAATGTTGTGCAATCACACCAAATGAGCTTGCCATAGAAAATAAAATCCACAACTCATTTGGGGGTGTTGTGATTCTGCACTAACAATTTTGGCAATGAATTTGGTTATTTATGATTCATTTCAATAAAGTTGATGTGTATTTGTTGCAATTTTTATTGCTTAAAAGATATTTCATTCACACATTTGGCAACTCCAAGAGGATAAGATCAATTTGTTTCAGTAGTCCAGGCTTGAAGATTCATGAGAAGGATCTAAACAAGGTCAAGAATAAGAGAAGAAGGATTTATTTTCTATCTCCATTTGTCCCCAGAAAGAAGAGAGAGAGCGAGAGTGATTAAAAGATCTCCATCTCCACCAAAAAGAACTCTATCAACTCCTCCACCTGGGAGACCTTTCATCAAATCAACAAGAGTTTTAAGACCAATCAGAATGGCACAAGAAAATCCTTATGTCAACTTTATTGCGAGTATCCCACTTGCTCTAGCTACACAAAATCCAGTGCCAGTTACAACAATAAAGAGCATTCCATTTTTTACTGGAGAAAATCAGACCACTCCTGGTGACCATGTCTAGGACATTGCAAATGTCTGCACAATTCATGAGATTACTGAAATGGATATTGATGTCAAGTTGCTGGCATATTCCTTCAAAGGAAAAGTTTTACAATGGTTTAGAAGTTTGAGAGCAGGATCTATCATAAGTTGGGACAATCTACGCACAACCCTCCATGACCAATTTGGAGAAAATGGGGATAACTTGTCCCTATTGGAGCAGCTGACAACTATCAAGACGGATCCTAATAAGGAGCTAACTAACTTCAAATTCAGATTTCAAAGACCTTGGAAAAGAATCCCATTGGAAGTGAGACCAGAAGCAGAAGGTTCTTTCCTTTACTTTCTCAAAGCTTTAAATTTTGATATTGCAATGTTGATTCAATCTATGGGAGGTGTAACCTTTCCTGTAGCCTATAATATCTCCATTAGGTCTGAGAATTTTTTAATACAGGCTAGTAAACTTGCACCTAGACCACCCATGCTTCTATATCTAGATTTAGGAAGAACACATACTAACCAAACACCTACTTTAGCTCCCATTCCCACTCCCAGAAATCAGATTTCAAATGAAACCTCTACTTCATCTTCTAGTGCATCAAATGAGCTACAAGAGGTAATGAAACAATTGCAAAAATTGGGTAATGATCTGGTTACACATAAGAGGTAGCAAGCTCAAGGTTTTAGGCCTTCTTATCATCCTCAAGCCCAACCCAATAGACCACCATTTCATTCTAATAGGGTACCTTTCCAAGCTGAAAATCAAAATCAAGTTAGGCCTCTTGCCAATAGACCTTTCCAACCCTATAATCCTAATGATGCATCTACATCAAGAGCCTTAGTTCTAGTATAAAATAATAAGGCTCAAGAGTACGATTTTTGTTTCCCATGCAATGAAACTCACAACCAATCTATGTGCTTTAATGGTGCTTTGAACCAAGATTTGATGGTGACAAAAACTGGCATGGAGAATGAAGTAAGTTAAGAAATAGATCAACAAAAAGGAACATCTCAATAAGGGGTAGCTCCAAGTGGGACCACACTTGTGAATTGGTAGGCTGAAGATTTTTGTGGGATGAATCAAATACCTCCTCAAAATGTAGGAGGTAATACAAGGTCTAAGAAGAGGAACATTGGAGAGGTAAAACCACCAAAATCGAGTGATTCACAATCTTCCATCACTCCACAAGGTGTTGGAAAGAAAAATGTAGCTCCAAATGTGCAAGGGTAGCCCAAGCCAGCTTCTAGCCTAGCCCAAACACCAACTTTTACAGCCCATTTACAAGAAACGAATGTGCAGGCCAAACGATAGTAAACAGATGGTTCATCACCATTTAATATCATTGAACAAATGAAAAAGACCAATGTGAACATATCTATGTGGGAATAACTTTCCATTCTAGGAAAAAGGTATCTCTTGCAAGCTACCATGAAGAATTGGTCAATCTCAAATCACCCACATCATGTGCAAGATAAGGTGCTCACCAATGAAACTCAACCTGAAGGAAATCATGGAGGGAAGAAAGGTAATTGTTTGAAGCCCCCACCCTTATATGTGTCATTGATTGTTGGGAAACATTTGGTGCACAATTGCATGATAGATTTAGGGGCACATAGTTCAGTGATGCCAAAGCAAATAGCTGATCAATTGGGCATAAAATATTAGCCAGTGCTCAAAGGAGTAGTGCAACTAGATGGGACAATAGTATCAACAATTGGAATCATCAAGGAAATAATCCTTACCTTGCATGCATGCCCAAATGTAACAGTTTTACAAGATGTGTCTATGATTGGTCGTCCACCACTCTTTGCCATTTTTTTCTCAAGGGATTTCACAGCTAGAATTGGAGGTTACCTATCTATTGATTAGTCACATATGATGTTTAGAACAAGGTACGGGGTAAAAGCAACATTCAGATTTGAGCCTATTGTCAATTTCCATATTGAACCTCACACTCCAAGCCCAATCAATGCAAATTGCTCAGCTTTTGTCCAAGAAGACTATCCAAGCATACATGAAGATGACACCAAGGTTAGAGGCATCCCAAATTTGACACTTGATGAGTGGGAAAACAAGGTGCATGCTTTTGATCCCTATAAGGAGATAAAAGAATCTGAGCTAGGTTTTTATTGTTTACATGAAGAGAATCATCCTCTTCCTAGCATCACCAAATCAAAACAAGAGGATAGTAATGAGGTATGGAAACTTTTCTTTGATGGATCAAGAAGCAGACAAGGTGTTGGAGGTTATGCATTGCTTGTTTCAACACAAGACATTAAGTACTATTCAGATTTAAGATTTCAATTTGCATGCTCTAACAACGCTGCTGAATATGAAGCTTTTATTCATAGACTTCATTGGGCAAACAAGAGAAGCATTAAAAATCTATAGGTCTTTGGTGACATTGAATTGATAGTAAATCAAGTTTAAGGGTAGCATGCTACGAAGAATGATCTGATCAAGAGTTATAAGAAGAGAGTATGGCATCTAATGGAATATTTTTAAGCTTTCAACATCAAGTCCATCCCTAGGAAAGAGAACCAAGCTGCTGATAGGCTTGCAGCAATTGGAGCAACGTTTGATGTGGTGGAAAAAATTAAATGAGATAAAACACAACCACTTATCCATGTGATTGTGAGGCCATCAGTGCCAGACAATAATACAAGCTGGCAGGCGTTTGAAAGTGACCAGTAGATCATCAATTTATTGCAAGAAGATGCTTAGTTATTAGCCAAAATTTAGGAAAAGTTAGAGCAGCAGTATGGTGATCAAGTGGTGCAACTAAAAACAAATAAGTTTCTAAAGGGACTTGTGAGTTTAGATTATATTTTCAATGTCAATGATTAGCTTAGAAAGGAGAAAGCTAAAATCTAAGTTAAAGAACAGGATTCAAAGACTATCCTCATGGGAGAGAACAAAACACTTTGAATTGGCAAAGTGACAATCAAGCAAGAAAGGTATGAGTTCACTCAACTTTTCCATTAGTTCCCATATGTGTTTGCTATGAGCTATGAAGACTTGAGAGGTTTTAATCCCAAGCTAGCACAACACACAATTGAACTGGATCTAGATGCTAAGCCCATCAGGTAAAATCAAAGGCCAGTAAACCCACACATTGAGCCTCTAATGAAAAATTAATTGAACAAGTTAATAGAAGAAAGTATCATTTTTCCAATCAAGCATTCAAGTTGGGTTTCCAACTTGGTTCCAGTCAGAAGGAAGAGTGGAGAAATCAGGATTTGTGTAGACTTTAGAGACTTGAACAGAGCATCCCTCAAAGACCACTACCCACTTCCATCTATGGAGCATATTTTCCAAGTTGTTGCTTGTTCTAGGAGGTTCTCATTGCTGGATGGTTATTCAGGGTACAATAAGATCATGGTGAAGGAAGATGATCAGTTTAAAACATCCTTCACCACCAAATGGGGAACTTATGCATACAAGAAAATGCCATTTGGATTTTCTAATGCTAGAGCAACTTTCCAAAGGGAAATGGATATGGAATTCAAGGGATTGATCAATAAAATAGTTCTAATTTACCTTGACGACATTACTGTGTTTTCTAGAAATGTAGCAGGCCATCTATTTCATTTGAGACAAGTGTTTCAGAGGTGTAGAAGATTTGGGATATACTTAAATCCCAAGAAATGTATATTCATGGCCCATGAAGGAAAACTTCTGGGCCATGTTGTTTCCAAGGAACGGTTGGAAATTGACCCAGAGAGAGTTGAAGAAATCAAAGCTTTTCCATTTCCAAGCCATAAGAAATCTCTTCAAATCTTATTAGGAAGAATTAATTTTGTTAGAAGGTTTGTACTAGACTTTGCTGCTCTTGTCAAGCCAATAACATTGATGTTGAAGAAGAATGTGGTGTTCAAGATGACAACTGAAGGCAAGGTGAGTTTTGAAGAAATTATGGAAGCTATCTCAAAATATATAACCATCATAAACCCATATTTCTCCAAATATTTCGAGATTTATGACTTCGTTGGAAATGATACAATCTCTGTAATTTTCGTGCAATAGAACAAGGAAAAAATAGAGCAACCAATTACTTTCTTCACCCAAATCCTCGCAGATTATGAAACAAGGTATTCTTTCATTGAGAAGCACATCCTTGCAGTGATTAGATTCTCAAAGAATTTCAAGCATCTAGTTTCAGACAATAAGATCCATTTACTAGTCTCTCACGCGGGCATTAAAAACTTCCTTCTCAGCAAGGATTTGAATAAAAAATGTGTTGGATGGATAACTCGAGTCATGGAGTATGAAATTGAGATAAATGTCACCAAGCTGGTCTGTGGAAGGGGATTGTGTGAGAAATTATCCTTGAGCCAAGAAATTGAAACAAGAAAAGGATAGAATGTTGTTTTGGAGCTGTAGGACAAAGAAGAAGATAACATTTTAATTCTGCAAACTGATCAAGAAGAAAATGTTGATATGTCCACTCCTTACTGGACTCAGATCATAATACAATTCTTGCAGACCAACCTTTTCCCTCCATAACTGAGAAAGGTAGTGTTATCCAAAAATCACCCCTCAAGGTAATTTTGATAACATGCATCAAATTCTTTAGTCCCAAGCAATTATATTGAGTCCGGACAAAAAGTCATGCTTCTAGGGTCCCCTCATATTTTTTTCTAACTCCCCTGTCCAAGAAGAAGAGAGCAAGTTCTAAGGAAATGTGAAAAAATTGCAAAAAATAAGCTCGGGCCAGAAAAAATCATGAAAAATGACTAAGTCCTGGTCCTTGCAATAGTCGGGACATGAGGGACATCTGGACGCGAACCGACCGAAAGGCCACCAGGCGGTCTGCACAGCATTTGGGACATTCGGGACAAATGGACGTGCGGGACGTGGAAATCCGAACTGGCTGAAAAGTTAAAAAATTGACTAACTGTTGAAACAGGCAGTCCGAGACGCATGGGACAAAAGTACGTGAACTGGCCAGATCGGCCGAAATGAGTCAAGGCAGAGCGGAACAGTTGGGCCGAAGGTACGCGAAGTACGCGAACCAGCCGGATCGGCCGAAATGAGAACTTTCAGTTAGGGACGTGCGGGACAAAAGGACGTGAACTGGACGAACCGGTCGAATCAGGAAAATTTGTCCCAAACAGTCCGAAAGCAAATGGGACATCTGGGCCACGAGTACACGAACCGACCGGTTTGGCCGAAATGGGAAATTTCAGCACTGTGCTAAATGGGACAGAGGGACGCGTGGGACGCGAAAAGCCGAAGCAGCCGAAGGAGAAGAAGAAAATTCAACATTTGGTCTGGAAACTTCAAATGGCCATAACTTCTGACTTCGACCTCTGATTTTCACAAAATTTGACTTTCTGGAACGAGCACGACGTCCTCTACGCCACAAAAACTAGATTTCTTATTTTTGATGAGGGTAGATATATTTTTGATGAGGGTAGATATATTTAAATAAGAGAAATATATTCGGCTCCAGTCAGTCAATGCTCATTCCCGTCAAATGACAGAAAACGCCTGTCAGGCCCAAAATAGCTGCGCGCACTCAGAAGGCCATAACATTTGCATTTCTCAACGAAATCGCACAAAATTGGTACCGTTGAAATCGTGGTTCTGATCCCGATGCACAGAAATCAAGAAATTACGGATTTGATCAAGAATTGATTAAGATTTTTAAGAAAGCGTGGCCGGGTTCGGAACAGTGTTTTATTTGGCAGCTGGGAGTGCAATTAAGAGGCATGGTCATCATTCTTTCTCTGCTGCAGCACATGGGACAGTATGGGGAGCCTTTTGCAAGTAATGTATAACTATTTCACTCAATTTAATGCCTATTACAGGTGGTTGAGGACAGATTTCGGGATTTCCATTTTCCCTTCTCTTCTCCTTCTCATTTTTCTATAAATTGGAGTGTTGGGCTCATTGTAAAAGAGAGAGTTTTTGGGTAGCAAAGCTCTGGCCAAAATTGCTTGGTGAAGCCGGTGTGTTGCAGGCCCTTGTAGTGGATTTCTTATTTTGATGAGGGTAGATATATTTTTGATGAGGGTAGATATATTTAAATAAGAGAAATATATTCGGCTCCAGTCAGTCAATGCTCATTCCCGTCAAATGACAGAAAACGCCCTGTCAGGCCCCAAATAGCTGCGCGCACTCAGAAGGCCATAACATTTGCATTTCTCAACGAAATCGCACAAAATTGGTACCGTTGGAATCGTGGTTCTGATCCCGATGCACAGAAACCAAGAAATTCCGGATTTGATCAAGAATTGATTAAGATTTTTAAGAAAAAGTGGCCGGGTTCGGAACAGTGTTTTATTTGGGAGCTGGGAGTGCAATTAAGAGGCATGGTCATCATTCTTTCTCTGCTGCAGCACATGGGACAGTATGGGGAGCCTTTTGCAAGTAATGTATAACCATTTCACTCAATTTAATGCCTATTACAGGTGGTTGAAGGACAGATTTCGGGATTTCCATTTTCCCTTCTCTTCTCCTTCTCATTTTTTCTATAAATTGGAGTGTTGGGCTCATTGTAAAAGAGAGAGTTTTTGGGTAGCAAAGCTCTGCCAAAATTGCTTGGTGAAGCCGGTGTGTTGCAGGCCCTTGTAGTGGATTTCTTATTTTTGATGAGGGTAGATATATTTAAATAAGAGAAATATATTCGGCTCCAGTCAGTCAATGCTCATTCCCGTCAAATGACAGAAAACGCCTGTCAGGCCCAAAATAGCTGCGCGCACTCAGAAGGCCATAACATTTGCATTTCTCAACGAAATTGCACAAAATTGGTACCGTTGGAATCGTGGTTCTGATCCCGATGCACAGAAATCAAGAAATTCCGGATTTGATCAAGAATTGATTAAGAATTTTAAGAAAGCGTGGCCGGGTTCGGAACAGTGTTTTATTTGGCAGCTGGGAGTGCAATTAAGAGGCATGGTCATCATTCTTTCTCTGCTGCAGCACATGGGACAGTATGGCGAGCCTTTTGCAAGTAATGTATAACTATTTCACTCAATTTAATGCCTATTATAGGTGGTTGAAGGACAGATTTCGGGATTTCCATTTTCCCTTCTCTTCTCCTTCTCATTTTTTCTATAAATTGGAGTGTTGGGCCCATTGTAAAAGAGAGAGTTTTTGGGTAGCAAAGCTCTGCCAAAATTGCTTGGTGAAGCCGGTGTGTTGCAGGCCCTTGTAGTGGATTTCTTATTTTGATGAGGGTAGATATATTTTTGATGAGGGTAGATATATTTAAATAAGAGAAATATATTCGGCTCCAGTCAGTCAATGCTCATTCCCGTCAAATGACAGAAAACGCCTGTCAGGCCCAAAATAGCTGCGCGCACTCAGAAGGCCATAACATTTACATTTCTCAACGAAATCGCACAAAATTGGTACCGTTGAAATCGTGGTTTCTGATCCCGATGCAAAGAAATCAAGAAATTCCGGATTTGATCAAGAATTGATTAAGATTTTTAAGAAAGCGTGGCCGGGTTCGGAACAGTGTTTTATTTGGCAGCTGGGAGTGCAATTAAGAGGCATGGTCATCATTCTTTCTCTGCTGCAGCACATGGGACAGTATGGGGAGCCTTTTGCAAGTAATGTATAACTATTTCACTCAATTTAATGCCTATTACAGGTGGTTGAAGGACAGATTTCGGGATTTCCATTTTCCCTTCTCTTCTCCTTCTCATTTTTTCTATAAATTGGAGTGTTGGGCTCATTGTAAAAGAGAGAGTTTTGGGTAGCAAAGCTCTGCCAAAATTGCTTGGTGAAGCCGGTGTGTTGCAGGCCCTTGTAGTGGATTTCTTATTTTTGATGAGGGTAGATATATTTTGATGAGGGTAGATATATTTAAATAAGAGAAATATATTCGGCTCCAGTCAGTCAATGCTCATTCCCGTCAAATGACAGAAAACGCCTGTCAGGCCCAAAATAGCTGCGCGCACTCAGAAGGCCATAACATTTGCATTTCTCAACGAAATCGCACAAAATTGGTACCGTTGGAATCGTGGTTCTGATCCCGATGCACAGAAACCAAGAAATTCCGGATTTGATCAAGAATTGATTAAGATTTTTAAGAAAAAGTGGCCGGGGTTCGGAACAGTGTTTTATTTGGGAGCTGGGAGTGCAATTAAGAGGCATGGTCATCATTCTTTCTCTGCTGCAAGCACATGGGACAGTATGGGGAGCCTTTTGCAAGTAATGTATAACCATTTCACTCAATTTAATGCCTATTACAGGTGGTTGAAGGACAGATTTCGGGATTTCCATTTTCCCTTCTCTTCTCCTTCTCATTTTTTCTATAAATTGGAGTGTTGGGCTCATTGTAAAAGAGAGAGTTTTTGGGTAGCAAAGCTCTGCCAAAATTGCTTGGTGAAGCCGGTGTGTTGCAGGCCCTTTAGTGGATTTCTTATTTTTGATGAGGGTAGGATATATTTAAATAAGAGAAATATATTCGGCTCCAGTCAGTCAATGCTCATTCCCGTCAAATGACAGAAAACGCCTGTCAGGCCCAAAATAGCTGCGCCGCACTCAGAAGGCCATAACATTTGCATTTCTCAACGAAATTGCACAAAATTGGTACCGTTGGAATCGTGGTTCTGATCCCGATGCACAGAAATCAAGAAATTCCGGATTTGATCAAGAATTGATTAAGAATTTTTAAGAAAGCGTGGCCGGGTTCGGAACAGTGTTTTATTTGGCAGCTGGGAGTGCAATTAAGAGGCATGGTCATCATTCTTTCTCTGCTGCAGCACATGGGACAGTATGGCGAGCCTTTTGCAAGTAATGTATAACTATTTCACTCAATTTAATGCCTATTATAGGTGGTTGAAGGACAGATTTCGGGATTTCCATTTTCCCTTCTCTTCTCCTTCTCATTTTTTCTATAAATTGGAGTGTTGGGCTCATTGTAAAAGAGAGAGTTTTTGGGGTAGCAAAGCTCTACCAAAATTGCTTGGTGAAGCCGGTGTGTTTGCAGGCCCTTGTAGTGGATTTCTTGTTTTTAATGAGGGTAGATATATTTTTGATGAGGGTAGATATATTTAAATAAGAGAAATATATTCGGCTCCAGTCAGTCAATGCTCATTCCCGTCAAATGACAGAAAACGCCTGTCAGGCCCAAAATAGCTGCGCGCACTCAGAAGGCCATAACATTTACATTTCTCAACGAAATCGCACAAAATTGGTACCGTTGAAATCGTGGTTCTGATCCCGATGCAAAGAAATCAAGAAATTCCGGATTTGATCAAGAATTGATTAAGATTTTTAAGAAAGCGTGGCCGGGTTCGGAACAGTGTTTTATTTGGCAGCTGGGAGTGCAATTAAGAGGCATGGTCATCATTCTTTCTCTGCTGCAAGCACATGGGACAGTATGGGGAGCCTTTTGCAAGTAATGTATAACTATTTCACTCAATTTAATGCCTATTACAGGTGGTTGAAGGACAGATTTCGGGATTTCCATTTTCCCTTCTCTTCTCCTTCTCATTTTTTCTATAAATTGGAGTGTTGGGCTCATTGTAAAAGAGAGAGTTTTTGGGTAGCAAAGCTCTGCCAAAATTGCTTGGTGAAGCCGGTGTGTTGCAGGCCCTTGTAGTGGATTTCTTATTTTTGATGAGGGTAGATATATTTTTGATGAGGGTAGATATATTTAAATAAGAGAAATATATTCGGCTCCAGTCAGTCAATGCTCATTCCCGTCAAATGACAGAAAACGCCTGTCAGGCCCAAAATAGCTGCGCGCACTCAGAAGGCCATAACATTTGCATTTCTCAACGAAATCGCACAAAATTGGTACCGTTGGAATCGTGGTTCTGATCCCGATGCAAAGAAATCAAGAAATTCCGGATTTGATCAAGAATTGATTAAGATTTTTAAGAAAAAGTGGGCGGGTTCGGAACAGTGTTTTATTTGGGCGCTGGGAGTGCAATTAAGAGGCATGGTCATCATTCTTTCTCTGCTGCAGCACATGGGACAGTATGGGGAGCCTTTTGCAAGTAATGTATAACCATTTCACTCACTTTAATGCCTATTACAGGTGGTTGAAGGACAGATTTCGGGATTTCCATTTTCCCTTCTCTTCTCCTTCTCATTTTTTCTATAAATTGGAGTGTTGGGCTCATTGTAAAAGAGAGAGTTTTTGGGTAGCAAAGCTCTGCCAAAATTGCTTGGTGAAGCCGGTGTGTTGCAGGCCCTTGTAGTGGATTTCTTATTTTTGATGAGGGTAGATATATTTTTGATGAGGGTAGATATATTTAAATAAGAGAAATATATTCGGCTCCAGTCAGTCAATGCTCATTCCCGTCAAATGACAGAAAACGCCTGTCAGGCCCAAAATAGCTGCGCGCACTCAGAAGGCCATAACATTTACATTTCTCAACGAAATCGCACAAAATTGGTACCGTTGAAATCGTGGTTCTGATCCCGATGCAAAGAAATCAAGAAATTCCGGATTTGATCAAGAATTGATTAAAGATTTTTAAGAAAGCGTGGCCGGGTTCGGAACAGTGTTTTATTTGGCAGCTGGGAGTGCAATTAAGAGGCATGGTCATCATTCTTTCTCTGCTGCAGCACATGGGACAGTATGGGGAGCCTTTTGCAAGTAATGTATAACTATTTCACTCAATTTAATTGCCTATTACAGGTGGTTGAAGGACAGATTTCGGGATTTCCATTTTCCCTTCTCTTCTCCTTCTCATTTTTTCTATAAATTGGAGTGTTGGGGCTCATTGTAAAAGAGAGAGTTTTTGGGTAGCAAAGCTCTGCCAAAATTGCTTGGTGAAGCCGTGTGTGTTGCAGGCCCTTGTAGTGGATTTCTTATTTTTGATGAGGGTAGATATATTTTTGATGAGGGTAGATATATTTAAATAAGAGAAATATATTCGGCTCCAGTCAGTCAATGCTCATTCCCCGTCAAATGACAGAAAACGCCTGTCAGGCCCAAAATAGCTGCGCGCACTCAGAGAGGCCATAACATTTGCATTCTCCCGAAATCGTCACAAAATTGGGTACCGTTTGAATCTGTTTCGATCCATGCACAGAAATTCATAAATTCTGATTTGATCAGAATGGATTAAGATTTTTAGAAAGCGTTGCCCGGTTCAGTAACAGTGTTTTTTTTTTGGCAGCATGGGAGTGGAATTAAAAGAGGCATGGTCAGCATTCTTTCTCCTATTGCACACATGGGACAGTTATTGGGTGACCTTTTGCAAGTAATGTTTATACACCATTTCACTCAATTTAATGCCATTACGTGGTTGAAGGACCGATTTCCGGATTTCCATTTTCCCTTCTCTTCTCCTTCATCATTTTTTCTATAAATTGAGTGTTGGGCTCATTGTAAAAGAGAGAGGTTTTTTGGGTAGCAAAGCTCTGCCAACTTGCTTGGTGAAGCCGATGGTTGCAGCCCTTGTAGTGCAATTTGTATTTTTGATGATGGAGATATATTTTTGATGAGGGTAGAATATTTAAATAAGAGACAAATTCGCTCCGTCAGTCAATGCTCATTCCTCAAATGACAGAAAACGCCTGTCAGGCCCAACATGCTGGCGGCCACTTCAGAAGGCCATAACATTTGCATTTCTCAATGAAATCGCACAATTTGGTAACCGTTGGAATCGTGGTTCTGTCCGAATGCGTCAATCAAAAAATTCGGATTTGTCAAGAATGGATTAAGATTTTTAAGAAATCGTGGCCGGTTTCCGGAACATGTTTTATTTGTTACTGGGAGCAATTAAGAGGCATGGTCAATCATTCTTTCTCTGTCTGCCGCACAATTGGGACAGTATGGGTAGGCCTTTTCAAGTAAATGTATAACCATTTTTCACTCATTTAAAAATGCCTATTACAAGTGGTTGAAGGACAGATTTCAACGATTTCCATTTTCCCCTCTCTTCTCCTTCTCATTTTTTCTATAAATTGGAGTGTTGGGCTGCATTGTAAAAGAGGAGTTTTGGGTAGCACTCTGCCAAATGCTTGTGAAAGCCGTGTGGTTGCAGGCCCTTGTAGTGGATTTCTTATTTTTGATGAGGTAGATATATTTTTGATGAGGGTAGATAATTTAAATAAGAGAAATATATTCGGCTCCAGTTCAGTCATTCTCATCTTCCCGTCAAATGACAGAAAACGCCTGTCAGAGGCCCAAAATAGCCTGGCGCGCACCCTCAGAAAGCCTAAACATTTGCATTTCTCAACGAAATGCGCACAAATTGGTACCGTTGGAATCGTGGTTTCCGATCCCGATCACACCAATAAGAAATTCCGGAAAAATTTGAGCAAGAATTGAATAAATTTTTAAGAAAGCTGGCCGGGTTCGGAACAGTGTGTTTTAATTGGTAGCTGGGTAGTGCAATTAAGAGGCATGGTCTCATTCTCTCTCTGCTGAGTCACATTGGGACATGTAGGGGAGCCTTTGCAGAAGGTATACCATTTCACACTCATTTAATGCTATTACAATGGTTGAGGACGATTTCACGATTTTCCTTTTCCCCTTCTCTTCCCTTCTCATTTTCTATAAATTGGAGTGTTGGGCTCATTGTAAAAGAGAGAGTTTTGGGTAGCAACGCTCTGCCAATTGACTTGGTGAGGCCGGTGTGTTGTTCAGGCCCTTGTAGTGATTTCTATTTTGATGAAGGTAGATTATTTTTGATGATGGTAGATATATCTATAAGAGAACTATATTCGGCTCCATCAGTCAATTCTCATTCCCATCAAATGACCTAAAACGCTGTCAGGCCAAATAGCTTGCAACGCCCTACAGAAGGCCATAACATTTGGCATTCTCAACGAAATCGCACAAAATTGGTACCGTTGGAATCGTGGTTCGCTCCCGATTCCACGCATCAAGAATTCCGGATTTGATCAAGAATTGGATTAGATTATTTAAAGAAAGCGTGGCGGGTTTCGAACACAGTGTTTTATTTGGTAGCTGGAGTGCAATTAAGAAGGCATGGTCGCATTCTGTTTCCTCTGCTTGCAGCACATGGGCAGTATGGTAGCCTTTGTGCAGTAATTTATAACCATTTCACTCATTTAATGCCTATTACAGTGGTTTAAGGTAATTTTGGATTTCCATTTTCCCTTCTCCTTCTCCTTCTTCAATTTTTCATAATTGGATTGGTTGGGCCATTGTAAAAGAGCGAGTTTGTGGGTAGCAAAGCGCTGCCCAAATTGCTGTTGAGCGCGGTGTGTCGCAGGGCCCTTGTAGTGGATGTTCTTATTTTTGATGAGGTAGGCTATATTTTTTGATGAGGTATAGATATTTAAATAATAGAAATATATTCGGCTCCAGTCAGTCAATGCTCATTCTTCCGTCAATGACAGAAAACGCCTGTCAGGCCCAAATAGCCTGCGCGCCTCAGAAGGCCATAACATTTGCATTTATCAACGAAATCGCACAAAAATTGTACCCGGTTGGAATCGTGGTTCCGATCCCGATGCACAGCAATCAGAAATTCGGATTTGATCAAGAATTGTTAGATTTTAAGGAAAAGGTGGCGGGTTCGGAACAAGTGTGTTATTTGGTATAGATGGGAGTTTCATAAGAGGCATGGTTCATATCTTGTCTGCTCGCAGCACATGGGACGTATGGGGAGCCTTTTTAAGTAAATGTATAACCATTCACTCAATTATAATGCCTATACAGGTGGGTTTGAAGGAAAGATTTCAAGATTGCATTTTCCCTTCTTTCTCCCCATCTCATTTTTTATATAATTGGAAGTGTTGGGCTCAGGGGCTAAACGAATGAGAGTTTTTGGGGTAGCAAAGCTCTGCCCCCAAACTTGCTTGGTGAAGCCGGTGTGTTGCAAGGCCCTTAGGGAATTTCTTATTTTTGATGAGGGTAGATATATTTTTGATGAGGGTAGATATATTTAAATAAGAGAAATATATTCGGCTCCAGTCAGTCAATGCTCATTCCCGTCAAATGACAGAAAACGCCTGTCAGGCCCAAAATAGCTGCGCGCACTCAGAAGGCCATAACATTTGCATTTCTCAACGAAATCGCACAAAATTGGTACCGTTGAAATCGTGGTTCTGATCCCGATGCACAGAAATCAAGAAATTCCGGATTTGATCAAGAATTGATTAAGCCATTTTTAAGAAAGCGTGGCCGGGTTCGGAACAGTGTTTAATGGGGATAGCTATATAGTTTAAATAAGAGGAAATGGTCATCATTCTTTCTCTGCTGCAGCACATGGGTCAGTATGGGGATGCTCTTTCCCGTCAAATGACATGTAAAACGCCTGCCAGGCCCAAATTTAGCTGCCTGCACTACAGGTGGTTGAAGGCCATAACTTCGGGATTTCCATTTTCCCTTCAACGAAACCTTCTCATTTTTTCTATAAATTGGTACCGTTGGAACTCGTGGTAAAAGAGCCCGAGTTTTTGGCACAGCAAAGCTCTGCCAGAAATTGCTTGGTGAAGCCGGATTGTGATCTGCAGGCCACAAAAACTGGATTTCTTAATTTTAATGAGGGATAGATATATTTTTGATGAGGGTAGATATATTTAAATAAGAGAAATATTATTCGGCTCCAGTCAGTCAGATGCTCTTTCCCGTCAAATGACAGAAAACGCCTGCCAGGCCCAAAATAGCTGCGCTGCACTCAGAAGGCCATAACTTTTGCATTTCTCAACGAAACCGCACAAAATTGGTACCGTTGGAACCGTGGTTCTGAGCCCGATGCACAGCAATCAAGAAATTCCGGATTTGATCAAGAATTGATTAAGATTTTTAAGAAAAAGAGGCTGGATTTCGGAACAGTGTTTTATTTGGGAGATGGGAGTGCATATTTAAATAGGCAAGGTCATCAATGTGTCTCGGCTCCAGCACATGGGACAGTATGGGGAGCTCTTTCCCGTCAAATGACATGTAAAACCATTTCACTGCAATTTAAGGCCCAAAACAGCTGCCTGCAGGATAGATTTCGGCCATTAACATTTTGCATTCTCTTCAACGAAACTTCGCATTTTTTCTATAAATTGGTACCGTTGGAACTCATTGTAAAAGAGAGAGTTTTTTGGGTAGCAAAGCTCGATGCACAGCAATTGCTTGGTGAATTCCGGATTTGATCTGCAGGCCACAAAAACTGGATTTCTTAATTTTAATGAGGGATAGATATATTTAAATAAAGAGAAATGTGTTCGGATCCAGTCAGTCAGATGCTCTTTCCCGTCAAATGACAGAAAACGCCTGCCAGGCCCAAAATAGCTGCGCTGCACTCAGAAGGCCATAACTTTTGCATTTCTCAACGAAACCGCACAAAATTGGTACCGTTGGAACCGTGGTTCTGAGCCCGATGCAAAGAAATCAAGAAATTCCGGATTTGATCAAGAATTGCGCCACATTTTTAAGAAAGCGTGGCCGGATTTCGGAACAGTGTTTAATGGGGATAGATGGGAGTGCATTTAAGAGGCAAGGTCATCATGTCTTTCTCTGCTGCAGCACATGGGACAGTATGGCGATGCTCTTTTCCCGTCAAATGACATGTAAAACCCCTGCCAGGCCCAAAATAGCTGCCTATTATAGGTGGTTGAAGGACAGATTTCGGGATTTCCATTTTGCATTCTCTTCAACGAAACTTCGCATTTTTTCTATAAATTGGTACCGTTGGAACTCGTGGTAAAAGAGCCCGAGTTTTTGCACAGCAAAGCTCAAGCCAAAATTGCTTGGTGAAGCCGGTTTGATCTGCAGGCCACAAAAACTGGATTTCTTATTTTTGATGAGGGTAGATATATTTTTGATGAGGATAGATATATTTAAATAAAGAGAAATGTGTTCGGGCTCCAGTCAGTCAGATGCTCTTTCCCGTCAAATGACAGAAAAGGCCTGCCAGGCCCAAAATAGCTGCCTGCACTCAGAAGGCCATAACTTTTGCATTTCTCAACGAAACCGCACAAAATTGGTACCGTTAGAACCGTGGTTCCGAGCCCGATGCACAGCAATCAAGAAATTCCGGATTTGATCTACGCCACAAAAACTGGATTTCTTAATTTTAATGGGGATAGATATATTCAAATAAAGGAAATGTGTTCGGCTCCAGTCAGTAGATGCTCTTTCCCGTCAAATGACAGAAAACGCCTGCCAGGCCCAAAATAGCTGCCTGCACTACAGAAGGCCATAACTTTTGCATTTCTCAACGAAACCGCACAAAATTGGTACCGTTGGAACCGTGGTTCCGAGCCCGAGCACAGCAATCAAGATTCCGGATTTGATCTGCCACAAAAAGCTTAATTTTAATGAGGAAGATATATTCAAATAAAGGAAATGTGTTCGGGTCCAGTCAAATTCTTTCCCGTCAAATGACAGAAAACGCCTGCCGGCCCAAAATAGCTGCCTGCACTCTGCAGGCCATAACTTTTGCATTTCTGGATTTCTTAACCGTTTCCGAGCCCGATGAGGATCTAGATATTCTTAATTTTAATGAGGATAGATATATTTAAATAAAGAGAAATGTGTTCGGCTCCAGTCAGTAGATGCTCTTTCCCGTCAAATGACAGAAAACGCCTGCCAGGCCCAAAATAGCTGCCTGCACTCAGAAGGCCATAACTTTTGCATTTCTCAACGAAACCGCACAAAATTGGTACCGTTGGAACCGTGGTTCCGAGCCCGATGCACAGCAATCAAGAAATTCCGGATTTGATCTGCGCCACAAAAACTGGATTTCTTAATTTTAATGAGGATAGATATATTTTAAATAAAGGAAATGTGTTCGGCTCCAGTCAGTAGATGCTCTTTCCCGTCAAATGACAGAAAACCCTGCCAGGCCCAAAATAGCTGCCTGCACTCGTTGAAGGCCATAACTTTTGCATTTCTCAACGAAACCGCACAAAATTGGTACCGTTGGAACCGTGGTTCCGAGCCCGAGTTTTTGCACAGCAATCAAGAAATTCCGGATTTGATCTGCGCCACAAAAACTGGATTTCTTAATTTTAATGAGGATAGATATATTTAAATAAAGGAAATGTGTTCGGCTCCAGTCAGTAGATGCTCGTTCCCGTCAAATGACAGAAAACCCCTGCCAGGCCCAAAATAGCTGCCTGCACTCAGAAGGCCATAACTTTTGCATTTCTCAACGAAACCGCACAAAATTGGTACCGTTGGAACCGTGGTTCCGAGCCCGATGCACAGCAATCAAGAAATTCCGGATTTGATCTGCGCCACAAAAACTGGATTTCTTAATTTTAATGAGGATAGATATATTTAAATAAAGGAAATGTGTTCGGCTCCAGTCAGTAGATGCTCTTTCCCGTCAAATGACAGAAAACGCCTGCCAGGCCCAAAATAGCTGCCTGCACTCAGAAGGCCATAACTTTTGCATTTCTCAACGAAACCGCACAAAATTGGTACCGTTGGAACCGTTGGTTCCGAGCCCGATGCACAGCAATCAAGAAATTCCGGATTTGATCTGCGCCACAAAAACTGGATTTCTTAATTTTAATGAGGATAGATATATTTAAATAAAGGAAATGTGTTCGGCTCCAGTCAGTAGATGCTCTTTCCCGTCAAATGACAGAAAACGCCTGCCAGGCCCAAAATAGCTGCCTGCACTCAGAAGGCCATAACTTTTGCATTTCTCAACGAAACCGCACAAAATTGGTACCGTTGGAACCGTGGTTCCGAGCCCGATGCACAGCAATCAAGAAATTCCGGATTTGATCTGATTAAGCCACAAAAACTGGATTTCTTAATTTTAATGGGGATAGATATATTTAAATAAAGGAAATGTGTTCGGCTTTCCAGTCAGTAGATGCTCAGTTCCCGTCAAATGACAGAAAAACGCCTGCCAGGCCCAAAATAGCTGCCTGCACTCAGAAGGCCATAACTTTTGCATTTCTCAACGAAACCGCACAAAATTGGTACCGTTGGAACCGTGGTTCCGAGCCCGATGCACAGCAATCAAGAAATTCCGGATTTGATCTGCGCCACAAAAACTGGATTTCTTAATTTTAATGAGGATAGATATATTTAAATAAAGGAAATGTGTTCGGCTCCAGTCAGTAGATGCTCGTTCCCGTCAAATGACAGAAAACGCCTGCCAGGCCCAAAATAGCTGCCTGCACTCAGAAGGCCATAACTTTTGCATTTCTCAACGAAACCGCACAAAATTGGTACCGTTGGAACCGTGGTTCCGAGCCCGATGCACAGCAATCAAGAAATTCCGGATTTGATCTGCGCCACAGAAAACTGGATTTCTTAATTTTAATGAGGATAGATATATTTAAATAAAGGAAATGTGTTCGGCTCCAGTCAGTAGATGCTCTTTCCCGTCAAATGACAGAAAACCCCTGCCAGGCCCAAAATAGCTGCCTGCACTCAGAAGGCCATAACTTTTGCATTTCTCAACGAAATCGCACAAAATTGGTACCGTTGGAACCGTGGTTCCGAGCCCGATGCACAGCAATCAAGAAATTCCGGATTTGATCTGCGCCACAAAAACTGGATTTCTTAATTTTAATGAGGATAGATATATTTAAATAAAGGAAATGTGTTCGGCTCCAGTCAGTAGATGCTCTTTCCCGTCAAATGACAGAAAAGGCCTGCCAGGCCCAAAATAGCTGCCTGCACTCAGAAGGCCATAACTTTTGCATTTCTCAACGAAACCGCACAAAATTGGTACCGTTGGAACCGTGGTTCCGAGCCCGATGCACAGCAATCAAGAAATTCCGGATTTGATCTGCGCCACAAAAACTGGATTTCTTAATTTTAATGAGGATAGATATATTTAAATAAAGGAAATGTGTTCGGCTCCAGTCAGTAGATGCTCTTTCCCGTCAAATGACAGAAAACGCCTGCCAGGCCCAAAATAGCTGCCTGCACTCAGAAGGCCATAACTTTTGCATTTCTCAACGAAACCGCACAAAATTGGTACCGTTGGAACCGTGGTTCCGAGCCCGATGCACAGCAATCAAGAAATTCCGGATTTGATCTGCGCCACAAAAACTGGATTTCTTAATTTTAATGAGGATAGATATATTTAAATAAAGGAAATGTGTTCGGCTCCAGTCAGTAGATGCTCTTTCCCGTCAAATGACAGAAAACGCCTGCCAGGCCCAAAATAGCTGCCTGCACTCAGAAGGCCATAACTTTTGCATTTCTCAACGAAACCGCACAAAATTGGTACCGTTGGAACCGTGGTTCCGAGCCCGATGCACAGCAATCAAGAAATTCCGGATTTGATCTGCGCCACAAAAACTGGATTTCTTAATTTTAATGAGGATAGATATATTTAAATAAAGGAAATGTGTTCGGCTCCAGTCAGTAGATGCTCTTTCCCGTCAAATGACAGAAAACGCCTGCCAGGCCCAAATAGCTGCCTGCACTCAGGTGGTTGAAGGCCATAACTTTTGCATTTCTCAACGAAACCGCACAAAATTGGTACCGTTGGAACCGTGGTTCCGAGCCCGATGCACAGCAATCAAGAAATTCTTGGGATTTGATCTGCGCCACAAAAACTGGATTTCTTAATTTTAATGAGGATAGATATATTTAAATAAAGGAAATGTGTTCGGCTCCAGTCAGTAGATGCTCTTTCCCGTCAAATGACAGAAAACGCCTGCCAGGCCCAAAATAGCTGCCTGCACTCAGAAGGCCATAACTTTTGCATTTCTCAACGAAACCGCACAAAATTGGTACCGTTGGAACCGTGGTTCCGAGCCCGATGCACAGCAATCAAGAAATTCCGGATTTGATCTGCGCCACAAAAACTGGATTTCTTAATTTTAATGAGGATAGATATATTTAAATAAAGGAAATGTGTTCGGCTCCAGTCAGTAGATGCTCTTTCCCGTCAAATGACAGAAAACGCCTGCCAGGCCCAAAATAGCTGCCTGCACTCAGAAGGCCATAACTTTTGCATTTCTCAACGAAACCGCACAAAATTGGTACCGTTGGAACCGTGGTTCCGAGCCCGATGCACAGCAATCAAGAAATTCCGGATTTGATCTGCGCCACAAAAACTGGATTTCTTAATTTTAATGAGGATAGATATATTTAAATAAAGGAAATGTGTTCGGCTCCAGTCAGTAGATGCTCTTTCCCGTCAAATGACAGAAAACGCCTGCCAGGCCCAAAATAGCTGCCTGCACTCAGAAGGCCATAACTTTTGCATTTCTCAACGAAACCGCACAAAATTGGTACCGTTGGAACCGTGGTTCCGAGCCCGATGCACAGCAATCAAGAAATTCCGGATTTGATCTGCGCCACAAAAACTGGATTTCTTAATTTTAATTTGGATAGCTATATTTAAATAAGAGGCATGGTCAAATGTGTTCGGCTCCAGTCAGTAGATGCTCTTTCCCGTCAAATGACAGAAAACGCCTGCCAGGCCCAAAATAGCTGCCTGCACTGGTTGAAGGCCATAACTTTTGCATTTCTCAACGAAACCGCACAAAATTGGTACCGTTGGAACCGTGGTTCCGAGCCCGATGCACAGCAATCAAGAAATTCCGGATTTGATCTGCGCCACAAAAACTGGATTTCTTAATTTTAATGAGGATAGATATATTTAAATAAAGGAAATGTGTTCGGCTCCAGTCAGTAGATGCTCTTTCCCGTCAAATGACAGAAAACGCCTGCCAGGCCCAAAATAGCTGCCTGCACTCAGAAGGCCATAACTTTTGCATTTCTCAACGAAACCGCACAAAATTGGTACCGTTGGAACCGTGGTTCCGAGCCCGATGCACAGCAATCAAGAAATTCCGGATTTGATCTGCGCCACAAAAACTGGATTTCTTAATTTTAATGAGGATAGATATATTTAAATAAAGGAAATGTGTTCGGCTCCAGTCAGTAGATGCTCTTTCCCGTCAAATGACAGAAAACGCCTGCCAGGCCCAAAATAGCTGCCTGCACTCAGGTGGTTGAAGGCCATAACTTTTGCATTTCTCAACGAAACCGCACAAAATTGGTACCGTTGGAACCGTGGTTCCGAGCCCGATGCACAGCAATCAAGAAATTCCGTGATTTGATCTGCGCCACAAAAACTGGATTTCTTAATTTTATTTTTGATGAGGGTAGATATATTTAAATAAGGAAATATATTCGGCTCCAGTCAGTCAATGCTCATTCCCGTCAAATGACAGAAAACGCCTGCCAGGCCCAAAATAGCTGCCGCACTCAGAAGGCCATAACTTTTGCATTTCTCAACGAAATCGCACAAAATTGGTACCGTTGGAATCGTGGTTCCGAGCCCGACGCACAGCAATCAAGAAATTCCGGATTTGATCAGAAATTGATTGAGCCACAAAAACGTGGCCGGGTTCAGAACAGTGTTTTATTTGGATAGCTGGGAGTGCAATTAAGAGGCATGGTCATCATTCTTTCTCTGCTGCAGCACATGGGACAGTATGGGGAGCCTTTTGCAAGTAAATCAACATTTCACTCAATTTAATGCCTCTTAAATAGTGGTTGAAGGACAGATTTCGGGATTTCCATTTTCCATTCTCTTCTCCTTCTCATTTTTTCTATAAATTGGAGTGTTGGAACTCATTGTAAAGAGAGAGTTTTTGGGTAGCAAAGCTCTGCCAAAATTGCAAGTGAAGCCGGATGTGTTGCAGGCCCTTGTAGTGGATTTCTTAATTTTAATGAGGATAGATATATTTAAATAAAGGAAATGTGTTCGGCTCCAGTCAGTAGATGCTCTTTCCCGTCAAATGACAGAAAACGCCTGCCAGGCCCAAAATAGCTGCCCTGCACTCAGAAGGCCATAACTTTTGCATTTCTCAACGAAACCGCACAAAATTGGTACCGTTGGAATCGTGGTTCCGAGCCCGATGCACAGCAATCAAGAAATTCCGGATTTGATCTGCGCCACAAAAACAGGGATTTCTTATCATTTGTATGCTTGGATAGATATGCATTTAAGATAATGGAACTGTTCGGCTCCAGTCAGTAGATGCTCTTTCCCGTCTGTGACAGAAAACGCATTGCCAGGCCCAAAATAGCACCCTGCACTCAGAAGGCCATAACTTTTGCATTTTCTCAACGAAACTCTCACAAAATTGGTACCGTTGGAAATGGTAGATTAGATAGTTAGATGCACAGCAATCAAGAAATTCCGGAGGTGTTTAGGCCACAAAAACTGGATTTCTTAATTTTATTTTTGATGAGGGTAGATATATTTAAATAAGGAAACATATTCGGCTCCAGTCAGTCAATGCTCATTCCCGTCAAATGACAGAAAACGCCTGCCAGGCCCAAAATAGCTGCCTGCACTCAGAAGGCCATAACTTTTGCATTTCTCAACGAAATCGCACAAAATTGGTACCGTTGGAATCGTGGTTCCGAGCCCGATGCACAGCAATCAAGAAATTCCGGATTTGATCAACAAATTGATTGAGCCACAAAAACGTGGCCGGGTTCAGAACATTTTTATTTGGATAGCTGGGAGTGCAATTAAGAGGCATGGTCATCATTGTTTCTCTGCTGCAGCACATGGGACAGTATGGGGAGCTCTTTCCCGTCAAGTAAGAAAATTTCACTCAATTTAATGCCCAAAATAGGTGGTTGAAGGACAGATTTCGGGATTTCCATTTTCCATTCTCTTCTCCTTCTCATTTTTTCTATAAATTGGACCGTTGGAACTCGTAAAGAGAGGTTCCGTAGCAAAGCTCTGCCAAAATGCAAGTGAAGCCGGTTTGATCTGCAGGCCCTTGTAGTGGATTTCTTATGGTGATTTTAATGAGGATAGATATATTTAAATAAAGAAGAAATGTGTTCGGCTCCAGTCAGTAGATGCTCTTTCCCGTCAAATGACAGTGCCTGCCAGGCCCAAAATAGCTGCCTGCACTCAGAAGGCCATAACTTTTGCATTTCTCAACGAAACCGCACAAAATTGGCACCGTTGGATTCGTGGTTCCGAGCCCGATGCACAGCAATCAAGAAATTCCGGATTTGATCTGCGCCACAAAAACTGGATTTCTTAATTTTAATTTGGATAGCTATATTTCAAATAAAGGATGTGTCAATCTGTTCGGCTCACACAGTAGATGCTCTTTCCCGTCAAATGACAGAAAACGCCTGCCAGGCCCAAAATAATGCCTGCTTCAGAAGGCCATTTCTTTTGCATTTCTCTCTCTCCTGGTCGCACAAAATTTACCGTTGGAACCGTAGTTCCGAGCCGATGCACAGCAATCAAGAAATTCCGGAGGTGTTTAGGCCACAAAAACTGGATTTCTTAATTTTTTTTGATGAGGGTAGATTTATTTAAATAAGGAAACATGTTCGGCTCCAGTCAGTCAGATGCTCATTCCCGTCAAATGACAGAAAACGCCTGCCAGGCCCAAAATAGCTGCCCTGCACTCAGAAGGCCATAACTTTTGCATTTCTCAACGAAATCGCACAAAATTGGTACCGTTGGAATCGTGGTTCCGAGCCCGATGCACAGCAATCAAGAAATTCCGGATTTGATCATAAATTGCGCCACAAAAACGTGGGATTTCAGAAAGTGTTTTATTTGGATAGCTGGGAGTGCAATTAAGATAATGGTCATCATTCTTTCTCTGCTGCAGCACATGGGACAGTATGGGGAGCCTTTTGTCAAGTAATTTTCAACGCCTTTCACTCAATTTAATGCTGCTTGCAGGTGGTTGAAGGCAGATTTCGGGATTTGCATTTTCCTTTCAACTTCTCCCTCATTTTTTCTATAAATTGGAGTGTTGGAACTCATTGTAAAGAGAGAGTTTTTGGGTAGCAAAGCTCTGCCAAAATTGCCGTGAAGCCAGTGTGTCTGCAGGCCACTTGTAGTGGATTTCTTAATTTTGATGAGGATAGATATATTGTAAATAAAGGAAATGTGCATTCGGCTCCAGTCAGTAATGCTCTTTCCCGTCAAATGACAGAAAACGCCTGCCAGGCCCAAAATAGCTGCCTGCACTCAGAAGGCCATAACTTTTGCATTTCTCAACGAAACCGCACAAAATTGGTACCGTTGGAATCGTGGTTCCGAGCCCGATGCACAGCAATCAAGAAATTCCGGATTTGATCTGCGCCACAAAAACTGGATTTCTTAATTTTAATGAGGATAGCTAGATTAAATAAAGGTCATCATGTCTTTCGTGCTGCACAGTCAGTAGATGCTCTTTCCCGTCAAATGACAGACTAACTCCTGCCAGGCCCTTTAGCTGCCTGCACTCGCCGCTTTAGTGAAGGCCATTTCTTTTGCATTTCTCTCTTCTCCTGGTCGCACAAAATTGGTAGTGTTGGAACCGTGGTTCCGAGCCCGATGCACAGCAATCAGAAAATTCCGTGAGCCAGGTAGTGATTGCAGGCCACAAAAACTGGATTTCTTAATGGATTAGATCTGATTTTTGATGAGGGTAGATATATTTAAATAAGGAAACATATTCGGCTCCAGTCAGTCAATGCTCATTCCCGTCAAATGACAGAAAACGCCTGCCAGGCCCAAAATAGCTGCCGCACTCAGAAGGCCATAACTTTTGCATTTCTCAACGAAATCGCACAAAATTGGTACCGTTGGAATCGTGGTTCCGAGCCCGATGCACAGCAATCAAGAAATTCCGGATTTGATCAAAATTGATTAAGCCACAACAAAACGTGGCCGGGTTCAGAACAGTGTTTTATTTGGATAGCTGGGAGTGCAATTAAGAGGCATGGTCATCATTCTTTCTCTGCTGCAGCACATGGGACAGTATGGGGAGCCTTTTGTCAAGTAAGAAAACGCCATTTCACTCAATTTAATGCTTCTTGCAGGTGGTTGAAGGACAGATTTCGGGATTTCCATTTTCCTTTCTCTTCTCCTTCTCATTTTTTCTATAAATTGGAGTGTTGGGCTCATTGTAAAGAGAGAGTTTTTGGGTAGCAAAGCTCTGCCAAAATTGCTTTGTGAAGCCAGTGTGTTGCAGGCCCTTGTAGTGGATTTCTTAATTTTAATGAGGATAGATATATTTAAATAAAGGAAATGTGTTCGGCTCCAGTCAGTAGATGCTCTTTCCCGTCAAATGACAGAAAACGCCTGCCAGGCCCAAAATAGCTGCCTGCACTCAGAAGGCCATAACTTTTGCATTTCTCAACGAAACCGCACAAAATTGGTACCGTTGGAATCGTGGTTCCGAGCCCGATGCACAGCAATCAAGAAATTCCGGATTTGATCTGCGCCACAAAAACTGGATTTCATTATCATGTTTGTATGCTTGGATAGCTGCGAATGCATTTTAAGATAATGGTCAAATGTCTTTCACTGCTGCTCCAGTCAGTATGGGGACTTTGCTCTTTCCCGTCAAATTTGAAGAAAACTCTCACACTCAATTTAGCTGCCTACTCAGGCTTTAGTTGAAGGCAGATTTCATTTTTGCATTTTCTCTCTCTCCTGGTCCATTTTTTCTATGGAAATTGGAGGTACCATTGGAAGAGTGAGTTCCGAGCCCGATGCACAGCAATCAAAAATTCCGTGAGCAGGTGTGATTGCGCCACAAAAACTGGATTTCTTAATTTTAATGAGGGTAGATATATTTAAATAAGGAAACATATTCGGCTCCAGTCAGTCAATGCTCATTCCCGTCAAATGACAGAAAACGCCTGCCAGGCCCAAAACAGCTGCCGCACTCAGAAGGCCATAACTTTTGCATTTCTCAACGAAATCGCACAAAATTGGTACCGTTGGAATCGTGGTTCCGAGCCCGATGCACAGCAATCAAGAAATTCCGGATTTGATGCGCCACAAAAACTGGAAATTGATTAAGAGTTTTTAAACAAAACGTGGCCGGGTTCGGAACAGTGTTTTATTTGGTAGCTGGGAGTGCAATTAAGAGGCATGGTCATCATTCTTTCTCTGCTGCAGCACATGGGACAGTATGGGGAGCCTTTTGCAAGTAATGTTTCAATCATTTCACTCAATTTAATGCCTCTTACAGGTGGTTGAAGGACAGATTTCGGGATTTCCATTTTCCTTTCTCTTCTCCTTCTCATTTTTTCTATAAATTGGAGTGTTGGGCTCAAAATTGTGCACTCAGAAGAGAGAGTTTTTTTCTAGCGAAACTCTGCACAAAATTGCGTTGTGAAGCCGTGTGTTGCAGCCCGATGTAGTGGATTCCGGATTTGATCTGCGCCACAAAAACTGGATTTCTTAATTTTAATGAGGATAGATATATTTAAATAAAGAAGAAATATGTTCGGCTCCAGTCAGTAGATGCTCTTTCCCGTCAAATGACAGAAAACGCCTGTCAGGCCCAAAATAGCTGCCTGCACTCAGAAGGCCATAACTTTTGCATTTCTCAACGAAACCGCACAAAATTGGTACCGTTGGAATCGTGGTTCCGAGCCCGATGCACAGCAATCAAGAAATTCCGGATTTGATCTGCGCCACAAAAACTGGATTTCGAATGCATTTTAATGAGGATAGATATATTTAAGATAAAGGTCATCAATGTTTCTCTGCTGCAGCCAGTCAGTAGATGCTCTTTTGTCAAAGACAGAAAACCCTGCCAGGCTCAAAATAATGCCTGCTTTAGTGAAGGCCATTTCTTTTGCATTTCTCTCTTCTCCTGGTCGCACAAAATTGGTACCGTTGGAACCGTGGTTCCGAGCCCGATGCACAGCAATCAAGAAATTCTTGGGATGTGATTTGCAGGCCACAAAAACTGGATTTCTTAATTTTATTTTTGATGAGGATAGATATATTTAAATAAGGAAATATATTCGGCTCCAGTCAGTCAGATGCTCATTCCCGTCAAATGACAGAAAACGCCTGCCAGGCCCAAAATAGCTGCCGCACTCAGAAGGCCATAACTTTTGCATTTCTCAACGAAATCGCACAAAATTGGTACCGTTGGAATCGTGGTTCCGAGCCCGATGCACAGCAATCAAGAAATTCCGGATTTGATCAAAATTGCGCCACAAAAACGTGGCCGATTTCAGAAATGTTTTATTTGGATAGCTGGGATGCATATTAAGATAATGGTCATCATTCTTTCTCTGCTGCAGCACATGGGTCAGTATGGGGAGCCTTTTGTCAAGTAAGAAAACGCCTTTCACTCAATTTAATGCCTCTTCAGGTGGTTGAAGGACAGATTTCGGGATTTGCATTTTCCTTTCTCTTCTCCTTCTCATTTTTTCTATAAATTGGAGTGTTGGAACTCATTGTAAAGAGCCCGAGTTTTTGGGTAGCAAAGCTCAAGCCAAAATTGCCGTGAAGCCAGTGTGTTGCAGGCCCTTGTAGTGGATTTCTTATGGTGATTTTAATGAGGATAGATATATTTAAATAAAGAAGAAATGTGTTCGGCTCCAGTCAGTAGATGCTCTTTCCCGTCAAATGACAGAAAACGCCTGCCAGGCCCAAAATAGCTGCCTGCACTCAGAAGGCCATAACTTTTGCATTTCTCAACGAAACCGCACAAAATTGGTACCGTTGGAATCGTGGTTCCGAGCCCGATGCACAGCAATCAAGAAATTCCGGATTTGATCTGCGCCACAAAAACTGGCCGATTTCTTAATTTTAATGAGGATAGCTATAATTAAATAAAGGAAATCTGTTCGGCTCCAGTCAGTAGATGCTCTTTCCCGTCAAATGACAGAAAACGCCTGCCAGGCTCAAAATAGCTGCCTTTTCAGAAGGCCATAACTTTTGTAGGATTTCATTTTTGCATTCTCGAAACCTGGTCCCTTCATTTTTTCTAAAAGATTGGAATAGTTGGCTACCGTTTTTGTAGCAAACCGTGGTTGTGGCCGAGCCCGATGCACAGCAATCAAGAAATTCCGGATTTTCTGCGCCACAAAAACTGGATTTCTTATTTTTAATGAGGATAGATATATTTAAATAAGGAAATATATTCGGCTCCAGTCAGTCAGATGCTCATTCCCGTCAAATGACAGAAAACGCCTGCCAGGCCCAAAATAGCTGCTCGCACTCAGAAGGCCATAACTTTTGCATTTCTCAACGAAACCGCAAAAAATTGGTACCGTTGGAATCGTGGTTCCGAGCCCGATGCACAGCAATCAAGAAATTCCGGATTTGATCAGAAATTGCGCCATTTTTAAAAAACGTGGCCGGGTTCAGAAATGTTTTATTTGGATAGCTGGGAGTGCAAATAAGAGGAAATGGTCATCATTCTTTCTCAGCTGCAGCACATGGGACAGTATGGGGAGCCTTTTGCAAGTAAAAACGCATTTCACTCAAATTTAATGCCTCTTCAGGTGGTTGAAGGACAGATTTCGGGATTTCCATTTTCCTTTCTCTTCTCCTTCTCATTTTTTCTATAAATTGGAGTGTTGGAACTCATTGTAAAAGAGAGAGTTTTTGGGTAGCAAGCTCTGCCAAAATTCCGTGAAGCCAGTTTGTTGCAGGCCACTTGTAGTGGATTTCTTATGGTGATTTTAATGAGGATAGATATATTTAAATAAAGGAAATGTGTTCGGCTCCAGTCAGTAGATGCTCTTTCCCGTCAAATGACAGAAAACGCCTGTCAGGCCCAAAATAGCTGCCTGCACTCAGAAGGCCATAACTTTTGCATTTCTCAACGAAACCGCACAAAATTGGTACCGTTGGAATCGTGGTTCCGAGCCCGATGCACAGCAATCAAGAAATTCCGGATTTGATCTGCGCCACAAAAACTGGCCGGGTTCTTAATTTTAATTTGGATAGATATATTTAAATAAAGGTCATCAATCTGTTCGTGCTCACAGTCAGTAGATGCTCTTTCCCGTCAAATGACAGAAAACCCTGCCACCCAAAATGCTGCCTGCACTAGTTGAAGGCCATTTCTTTTGCATTTCTCTCTTCTCCTTCGCACAAAATTGGACCGTTGGAACCGTGGTTCCGAGCCCGATGCACAGCAATCAAGAAATTCCGTGAGCAGGTTTGATCTGCGCCACAAAAACTGGATTTCTTAATTTTAATGAGGGTAGATATATTTAAATAAGGAAACATGTTCGGCTCCAGTCAGTTAATGCTCATTCCCGTCAAATGACAGAAAACGCCTGCCAGGCCCAAAATAGCTGCCTGCACTCAGAAGGCCATAACTTTTGCATTTCTCAACGAAATCGCACAAAATTGGTACCGTTGGAATCGTGGTTCCGAGCCCGATGCACAGCAATCAAGAAATTCCGGATTTGATCAGAAATTGATTGAGCCACAAAAACGTGGCCGGATTTCAGAAATGTTTTATTTGGATAGCTGGGAGTGCAATTAAGAGGCATGGTCATCATTCTTTCTCTGCTGCAGCACATGGGACAGTATGGGGAGCCTTTCCCGTCAAGTACAGAAAACGCCTTTCACTCAATTTAATGCCTCTTCAGGTGGTTGAAGGCAGATTTCGGGATTTGCATTTCCTTTCTCTTCTCCTTCTCATTTTTTCTATAAATTGGAGTGTTACTCATTGTAAAGAGAGAGTTTTTGGGTAGCAAAGCAATCAAAAATTGCCGTGAGCCAGTTTGTCTGCAGGCCACTTGTACTGGATTTCTTATGGTGATTTTAATGAGGATAGATATATTTAAATAAAGGAAATGTGTTCGGCTCCAGTCAGTAGATGCTCTTTCCCGTCAAATGACAGAAAACGCCTGTCAGGCCCAAAATAGCTGCCTGCACTCAGAAGGCCATAACTTTTGCATTTCTCAACGAAACCGCACAAAATTGGTACCGTTGGAATCGTGGTTCCGAGCCCGATGCACAGCAATCAAGAAATTCCGGATTTGATCAAGAATTGCGCCACAAAAACTTGGATTTCTTAATTTTAATGAGGATAGCTATTTAATTAAAGGAAATGTGTCATCGGCTCTTTCAGTGATGCTCTTTCCCGTCAGCCTTTTGACAGTAAAACCCTCAGGCCCAAAATAGCTGCCTGCACTCAGTTGAAGGCAGATTTAACTTTTGCATTTCTCTTCGAAACCGCACAAAATTGGTCTATAAATTGGAACCGTTGGTTAGAGCCCGAGTTTTTGGGTAGCACAGCCTGCCAAGAAAGATTGTGAAGCCGGTGTGTTGCGCCAACAAAAACTGGATTTCTTAATTTTAATGAGGGTAGATATATTTAAATAAAGGAAACATATTCGGCTCCAGTCAGTCAATGCTCATTCCCGTCAAATGACAGAAAACGCCTGCCAGGCCCAAAATAGCTGCCTGCACTCAGAAGGCCATAACTTTTGCATTTCTCAACGAAATCGCACAAAATTGGTACCGTTGGAATCGTGGTTCCGAGCCCGATGCACAGCAATCAAGAAATTCCGGATTTGATCTGCGCCACAAAAACTGGGATTTCTTACATTTTAATTTGGATAGCTGGGATGCATTTAAGAGGCATGGATCATTCTGTCTCTGCTGCTCACATGGGTCAGTAGATGCTCTTTGCCCGTAATGACAGAAAATCAGGCCCATTTCACTCAATTTAATGCCACAAAATTTACCGTTGGAGGTGGTTGAAGGACAGATTTCTGGATTTCCATTTTCCCTTCTCAGTCAGTTCTCCTTCTCATTTTTTCTACGAAACCGCACAAAATTGGTACTCGTTGTAAACCGTGGTTCCGAGGTAGCACAGCAATGCAAGAAATTCCGTGAAGCCAGTTGATCTGCGCCACTTGTACTGGATTTCTTAATTTTAATGAGGATAGATATATTTAAATAAAGGAAATGTGTTCGGCTCCAGTCAGTAGATAAAATTCCCGTCAAATGACAGAAAACGCCTTCAGGCCCAAAATAGCTGCCTGCACTCAGAAGGCCATAACTTTTGCATTTCTCAACGAAACCGCACAAAATTGGTACCGTTGGAATCGTGGTTCCGAGCCCGATGCACAGCAATCAAGAAATTCCGGATTTGATCTGCGCCACAAAAACTGGATTTCTTAATTTTTGAGGATAGCTGGGATTTAAATAAAGGAAATGTGTCATCACCTCTTCCAGTCAGCAGATGCTCAGTTCCATTTCAAATGACAGAAAACGCCTCAGGCCCAAAATCGCTGCCTGCACTCAGAAGGCCATAACTTTTGCATTTTCTCAACGAAACTCTCACAAAATTGGTACCGTTGGAAATGGTTCCGAGCCCGATAGTTAGCAATCTGAAATAGATTGTGGCAGGTAGTGATTGCGCCACAAAAACTGGATTTCTTAATTTTAATGAGGATAGATATATTTAAATAAAGGAAATGTGTTCGGCTCCAGTCAGTCAGATGCTCTTTCCCGTCAAATGACAGAAAACGCCTGCCAGGCCCAAAATAGCTGCCTGCACTCAGAAGGCCATAACTTTTGCATTTCTCAACGAAATCGCACAAAATTGGTACCGTTGGAATCGTGGTTCCGAGCCCGATGCACAGCAATCAAGAAATTCCGGATTTGATCAAAATTGATCGAGTTTTTAAACAAAACGTGGCCGGGTTCAGAACAGTGTTTTATTTGGTAGCTGGGAGTGCAATTAAGAGGCATGGTCATCATTCTTTCTCTGCTGCAGCACATGGGACAGTATGGGGAGCCTTTTGCAAGTAAATAATCATTTCACTCAATTTAATGCCTCTTATAGGTGGTTGAAGGACAGATTTCGGGATTTCCATTTTCCTTTCTCTTCTCCTTCTCATTTTTTCTATAAATTGGAGTGTTGGGCTCATTGTAAAGAGAGACTTTTTTTGGGTAGCAAAGCTCTGCCAAAATTGCTTGTGAAGCCAGTGTGTTGCAGGCCCTTGTAGTGGATTCCGGATTTGATCTGGCCACAAAAACTGATTTCTTATCTTTTAATGAGGATAGATATATTTAAATAAAGCAATAAAATGTTCGGCTCCAGTCAGTAGATGCTCTTTCCCGTCAAATGACAGAAAACGCCTTTCAGGCCCAAAATAGCTGCCTGCACTCAGAAGGCCATAACTTTTGCATTTCTCAACGAAACCGCACAAAATTGGTACCGTTGGAATCGTGGTTCGAGCCCGATGCACAGCAATCAAGAAATTCCGGATTTGATCATTGTGTATGCTTAAAAATATGGCCGGGTTCGAATGTTTTATTTTAGCTAGATTATGGTGAACTGGTCATCACCTCTTCTAGTGCTGCACTTTGCCTCTGTATTTCACCATTTGCAACTACTCTCACACCCTCACTTTTAATGGTGTATCGCCGCTTTGGTTGAAGGCTTTCATTTTATGCACTTCTCTCTCTTCCATTTGGTCTATAAATTGGAATTTGGGATTAGAAGAGTTAGCTTATCCTGCATTAGAGTAGATTGTGGCAGGTAGTTTAGGAGCAAGAACCAACTTTCTCTGGATTTCTTATTTTTGATGAGGGTAGATATATTTAAATAAGGGAAACATATTCGGCTCCAGTCAGTCAATGCTCATTCCCGTCAAATGACAGAAAACGCCTGCCAGGCCCAAAATAGCTGCCCGCACTCAGAAGGCCATAACTTTTGCATTTCTCAACAAAATCACACAAAATTGGTACCGTTGGAATCGTGGTTCCGAGCCCGATGCACAACAATCAAGAAATTCCAGATTTTATGAGATATTGATCAAGTTTTTTAACAAAACGTGGCCGGGTTCAGAACAGTGTTTTATTTGGTAGCTGGGAGTGCAATTAAGAGGCATGGTCATCATTCTTTCTCTGCTGCAGCACATGGGACAGTATGGGGAGCCTTTTGCAAGTAATTTTCAATCATTTCACTCAATTTAATGCCTCTTACAGGTGGTTGAAGGACAGATTTCGGGATTTCCATTTTCCTTTCTCTTCTCCTTCTCATTTTTTCTATAAATTGGAGTGTTGGGCTCATTGTAAAGAGAGAGTTTTTGGGTAGCAAAGCTCTGCCAAAATTGCTTTGTGAAGCTAGTGTGTTGCAGGCCACTTGTAGTGGACTTCTTGCATTTTGATGAGGCCCTTATCTTGTAATAGATTGACTGTGCATATCATTAAGCAAGGAAATACCAGTTCGGCTCCAGTCAGTCAATGCTCTTCCCGTCAAATGACAGTGCCTTTCAGGCCCAAAATAGCTGCTTGCACTCAGAAGGCCATAACTTTTGCATTTCTCAACGAAATCGCACAAAATTGTGTACCGTTTTTATCATGGTTCTTGTAGGGATGCACATTATCAAGAAATTGTGATTTGCTTGGAATATTGTTGCGAATGCATTTTGCTAGATTATGCAATGAACTGTCATCACCTCTTCTAGTGTGCACTTTGCCTCTGTATTTCACACATTTGGAGACTACTCTCACAACCCTGCCTTTTCTGGTGTAGGACCGCTTTAGTGTAGGCTTTCATTTTTGCATTCTCTTCGAAACCTTCTCATTTTTTCTATAAATTGGTCCCTTGGAAATTTAGATTAGAATAGTTAGCTTATCCTGCCATTAGAGTAGATTGTGGCAGGTAGTTTAGGAGCAAGAACCAACTTTCTCTGGATTTCTTATTTTTGATGAGGGTAGATATATTTAAATAAGGGAAACATATTCGGATCCAGTCAGTCAATGCTCATTCCCGTCAAATGACAGAAAACGCCTGCCAGGCCCAAAATAGCTACCCGCACTCAGAAGGCCATAACTTTTGCATTTCTAAACAAAATCGCATAAAATTGGTACCGTTGGAATCGTGGTTCCGAGCCCGATGCACAACAATCAAGAAATTCGGATTTTATCATGAAATTGATCGAGTTTTTAAACAAAACGTGGCCGGGTTCAGAATATTGTTTTATTTGGTAGCTGGGAGTGCAATTAAGAGGAAATGGTCATCATTCTTTCTCTGCTGCAGCACATGGGACAGTATGGGGAGCCTTTTGCAAGTAATTTTCAATCATTTCACTCAATTTAATGCCTCTTACAGGTGGTTGAAGGATAGGATTTCGGGATTTCCATTTTCCTTTCTCTTCTCCTTCTCATTTTTTCTATAAATTGGAGTGTTGGGCTCATTGTAAAGAGAGAGTTTTTGGGTAGCAAAGCTCTGCCAAAATTACTTTATGAAGCCAATGTGTTGCAGGAAGTTGTAGTGGACTCCTTGCATGGTGATCCAGGCCCTTATCTTGTAAATAAAGGAAATGAGATTCGGCTGCAGTCATCATGCTCTTTCCCGTCAAATGACAGAAAACGCCAGTTTGTGCCCAATGTATCTGCCCGCACTCAGAAGGCCATAACTTTTGCATTTCTCTTGCATTCGCACAAAATTGGCCCCTTTGATCTTTCTATAAGAATATTGTGTCTTTTTATCATGTTCTTGCAGGGATTCATTATCATTGTGTATGCTTGGAATATTGTTGCGAATGCATTTTGCTAGATTATGGTGAACTGTCATCACCTCTTCTAGTGTGCACTTTTCCTCTGTATTTCACACATTTGGAGACTACTCTCACACCCCTGCTTTTCTGGTGTATCGCCGCTTTTTTGTAGGCTTTCATTTTATGCATTCTCTCTCCCTGGTCCCTTGGAAATTTAGATTAGAATAGTTAGCTTATCCTGCATTAGAGTAGATTGTGGCAGGTAGTTTAGGAGCAAGAACCAACTTTCTCTAGATTTATTATTTTTGATGAGGGTAGATATATTTAAATAAGGAAAACATATTCAGATCTAGTCAGTCAATGCTCATTCCCGTCAAATGACGGAAAATGCCCTGCCATGCCCAAAATAGCTGCCCGCACTCAGAAGGCAATAACTTTTGTATTTCTAAACAAAATCGCATAAAGTTGGTACCGTTGGAATCATGGTTCTGAGCCCAATGCACAAACAATAAAGAAATTACAGATTTTATCAGAAATTGATCGAGTTGTTTAAACAAAATGTGGCCGGGTTCAGAATAGTGTTTTATTTGGTAGCTGGGAGTGCAATTAAGAGGTATGGTCATCATTCTTTCTCTGCTACAGCACATGGGACAGTATGGGGTAGCCTTTTGCAAGTAATTTTCAATCATTTCACTCAATTTAATGCCTCTTACAGGTGGTTGAAGGAAAGATTTCGGGATTTCCATTTTCCTTTCTCTTCTCCTTCTCATTTTTTCTATAAATTGGAGTGTTGGGGTCATTGTAAAGAGAGAGTTTTTGGGTAGCAAAGCTCTGCAAAAATTGCTTTGTGAAGCCAGTGTGTTGCAGGCCCTTGTAGTGGACTCCTTGCATTGGTGATCCAGGGTAGATATATTCTTGATAATAGAACGATATATGTGCATATCATGAAGCAATAAAATCAGCTCCAGTTTAGTGGATGTATCATTCCCGTCAAATAACAGAAAACGCCTGTCAGACCCAAAATAGCTTGCATTCACTCAGAAAGCCATAACCTTTGTATCTTCTCTACGAAGTCGCACATATTTTGTACCGTTTTTATCATGGTTCCGATCCCGATGCACAACAGTAAATAAATTTCGGATTTGATCAAAAATTCATTTAGATTTTTAAGAAAACGTGGCCAGGTTCAGAACAGTGTTTTATTTGGTAGCCGGGAGTGAAATTATGAGTGAACTGGTCATCACCTCTTTCTAGTGCTGCAGCACATTCCTCTGTATGGGGAGCACATTTGCAAGTAATGTACTAACCATCTCACTCAATTTACTGCCTATTTCTGGTGGTATCACCGACTTTAGATGTCGGGCTTTGCATTTTATGCATTCTCTTCTCCTTCTCATTTGGTCTATAAATTGGAAATGTTGGGCTCATTGTAAAAGAGATAGTTTTTGGGTAGCTTATCTCTGCCATTAGAGTAGATTGGTGAAGCAGGTAGTGTTGCAGGAGCAAGAACCAAATTTCTTATTCTTGATGAGGGTAGATATAATTTTGATGAGGGTAGATATATTTAAATAAGGGAAACATATTCGGATCCAGTCAGTCAATGCTCATTCCCGTCAAATGACAGAAAACGCCTGCCAGGCCCAAAATAACTGCCCGCACTCAGAAGGCCATAACGTTTGCATTTCTAAACAAAATCGCATAATATTGGTTACCGTTGGAATCGTGGTTCCGAGCCCGATGCACAGACAATCAAGAAATTCTAGATTTTATCAGAGAATTGATTGAGTTCTTTAAATAGAACATGTGGCCGGGTTCAGAATAGTGTTTTATTTGGTAGCTGGGAGTGCAATTAAGAGGCATGGTCATCATTCTTTCTCTGCTGTAGCACATGGGACAGTATGGGGAGCCTTTTGCAAGTAATGTTTCAATCATTTCACTCAATTCAATGCCTCTTACAGGATGGTTGAAGGACAGATTTCGGGATTTCCGTTTTCCATTCTGTTCTCCTTCTCATTTTTTCTATAAATTGGAGTGTTGGGCTCATTGTAAAAGAGAGAGTTTTCAGGTAGCAAAGCTCTGCCAAAATTTCTTTGTGAAGTCAGTGTGTTGCAGGCCCTTGTAGTGGACTCCTTGCATTGGTGATCCAGGCCCTAGATATCTTGTAAATAAGATTGAAATATATTCGGCTCTAGTCAGTTGAAGCTCATTCCCGTCAAATGACCAGAAATCGCCTGTCAGGCCCAATGTATCTGCCCGCACTCAGTTGTGCCATAACTTCTTGCATTCTTCAACGAAATTGCACAAAATTGGTACTTTCGTATAAGAATATTGTGTTACGATCCCGATGCATAGTTCTTGCAGGGATTCTAGATTTGATCAAGAACTGTGTATGCTTTTTTAAGAGTATGTGGCCGGGTTGCAGAACAGTGTTTTATTTGTTAGATGGGAGTGCAATTAAGAGGCATGGTCATCACCTCTTTCTCTGCTGCAGCACTTTGCATCTGTATGGGGAGCACATTTGCAAGTAATGTACTAACCATCTCACACAATTTAATGCCTCTTTCTGGTGGTATCGCCGCTTTAGATGTCAGGCTTTCCATTTTATGCATTCTCTTCTCCATGCTCCCTTGGAAATCTATAGATTAGAATAGTTGGGCTTATCCTTGCATTAGAGTAGAGTTTGTGGGTATCAAAGATCTGCAAAAATAGCTTTAGTGAAGCCAGTGTGAACCAGGCCTTTCTAGTGGATTTCTTATTTTTGATGAGGGTAGATATATTTAAATAAGGGAAACATATTCGGATCCAGTCAGTCAATTCTCATTCCGGTTAAATGATAGAAAATGCCTGCCAGGCCCAAAATAGCTGCACGCACTCAGAAGGCCATAAATTTTGCATTTCTAAACAAAATCGCATAAAATTTGTACCGTTGGTAATTGTGGTTCTGAGCCCGATGCACAGACAATCAAGAAATTCCGGATTTGATAACAGAAATTGATTGAGGATTTTTGAACAAAACGTGGCCGGGTTCAGAACAATGTTTTATTTGGTAGCTGGGAGTGCAATGAAGAGGCATGGTCATCATTCTTTCTCTACTGTCAGCACATGGGACAGTATGGGGAGCCTTTTGCAAGTAATGTATCCAGTCATTTCACTCAATTTAATGCCTCTTACAGGTGGTTGAAGGACAGATTTCAGGATTTCCATTTTCCATTCTCTTCTCCTTCTCATTTTTTCTATAAATTGGAGTGTTCGGCTTATTGTAAAAGAGAGAGTTTTCGTGTAGCAAAGCTCTGCCAAAATTGCTTTGTGAAGTCAGTGTGTTGCAGGCCCTTGTAGTGGATTTCTTATTTTCGATGAGGGTAGATATATATAAATAAGAGAAATATATTCGGCTCCAGTTAGTTAATGCTCATTCCCATCAAATGATAGAAATCGCCTGCCAGGCCCAAAATAGCTGCCCGCACTCAGAAGGCCATAACTTTTACATTTTTCAACGAAATCGCACAAAATTTGAACCGTTGGAATCGTGGTTACGATCCCGATGCATAGCAATCATGAAATTCTTGATTTGATAAAGAATTGATTAAGATTTTTAAGAAAACGTGGCCGGGTTCATAACAGTGTTTTATTTGGTAGCTGGGAGTGCAATTAAGAGGCATGGTCATCATTCTTTCTCTGCTGCAGCACATGGGACAGTATGGGGAGCTTTTTGCAAGTAATGTATAACCATTTCACTCGATTTAATGCCTATTACAGGCGGTTGAAGGACAGATTTCGGGATTTCCATTTTCCCTTCTCTTCTCCTTCTCATTTTTTCTATAAATTGGAGTGTTGGGCTCATTGTAAAAGAGAGAGTTTTTGGGTAGCAAAGCTCTGCCAAAATTGCTTTGTGAAGCCAGTGTGTTGCAGGCCCTTGTAGTGGATTTCTTATTTTTTATGAGGGTAGATATGTTTAAATAAGAGAAATATATTCGGCTCCAGTCAGATAATGCTCATTCCCGTCAAATGACAGAAAACGCCTGCCAGGCCTAAAATAGCTGCCTACACTCAGTAGGCCATAACTTTTGCATTTCTCAACGAAATCGCACAAAATTGGTACTGTTGGAATTGTGGTTCCGATCCCGATGAACAACAATAAAGAAATTCTAGATTTGATCAAGAATTGATTAAGATTTTTAAGAAAACGTGGCCGGGTTCAGAACAGTGTTTTATTTGGTAGCTGGGAGTGCAATTAAGAGGCATGGTCATCATTCTTTCTCTGCTGCAGCACATGGGCCAGTATGGGGAGCCTTTTGCAAGTAATGTATAACCATTTCACTCAATTTAATGCCTCTTACAGGTGGTTGAAGGATAGATTTCAGGATTTCCATTTTCCCTTCTCTTCTCCTTCTCATTTTTCTATAAATTGGAGTGTTGGGCTCATTGTAAAAGAGAGAGTTTTTGGGTAGCAAAGCTCTGCCAAAATTGCTTTGTGAAGCCAGTGTGTTGCAGGCCCTTGTAGTGGATTTCTTATTTTTGATGAGGGTAGATATATTTAAATAAGAGAAATATATTCGGCTCCAGTCAGTTAATGCTCATTCCCGTCAAATGACAGAAAACGCCTGCCATGCCCAAAATAGTTGCCCGCACTCAGAAGGCCATAACTTTTGTATTTCTCAACGAAATCGCACAAAATTGGTACCGTTAGAATCGTGGTTCCGATCTCGATGCAAAGCAATCAAGAAATTCTGGTTTAGATCAAGAATTGATTAAGATTTTTAATAAAACGTGGCCGGGTTCAGGACAGTGTTTTATTTGGGAGATGGGAGTGCAATTAAGAGGCATGGTCATCATTCTTTCTCTGCTGCAACACATGGGACAATATGGGGAGCCTTTTGCAAGTAATGTATAACCATTTCACTTAATTTAATTCCTCTTATAGGTGGTTGAAGGATAGATTTCGGGATTTCCATTTTGACTTCTCTTCTCCTTCTAATTTTTTCTATAAATTGGAGAGTTGGGCTCATTGTAAAAGAGAGAGTTTTTGGGTAGCAAAGCTCTGCCAAAATTGCTTGGTGAAGCCGGTGTGTTGCAGGCCCTTGTAGTGGATTTCTTATTTTTGATGAGGGTAGATATATTTAAATAAGAGAAATATATTCGGCTCCAGTCAGTTAATGCTCATTCCCGTCAAATGACAGAAAACGCCTGCCATGCCCAAAATAGCTGCCCGCACTCAGAAGGCCATAACTTTTGTATTTCTCAACGAAATCGCACAAAATTGGTACCGTTAGAATCGTGGTTCCGATCTCGATGCAAAGCAATCAAGAAATTCTGGTTTAGATCAAGAATTGATTAAGATTTTTAATAAAACGTGGCCGGGTTCAGGACAGTGTTTTATTTGGGAGCTGGGAGTGCAATTAAGAGGCATGGTCATCATTCTTTCTCTGCTGCAGCACATGGGACAGTATGGGGAGCCTTTTGCAAGTAATGTATAACCATTTCACTCAATTCAATGCCTCTTACAGGTGATTGAAGGACAGATTTCGGGATTTCCATTTTCCATTCTCTTCTCCTTCTCATTTTTTCTATAAATTGGAGTGTTGGGCTCATTGTAAAAGAGAGAGTTTTCGGGTAGCAAAGCTCTGCCAAAATTGCTTTGTGAAGTCAGTGTGTTGCAGGCCCTTGTAGTGGATTTCTTATTTTTGATGAGGGTAGATATATTTAAATAAGAGAAATATATTCGGCTCCAGTCAGTTAATGCTCATTCCCGTTAAATGACAGAAATTACCTACCAGGGCCAAACTAGCTGCCCGCACTCAGAAGGCCATAACTTTTGCATTTCTCAACGAAATCGCACAAAATTGGTACCGTTGCAATCGTGGTTCCGATCCCGATTCACAACAATCAAGAAATTCTTGAGTTGATCAAGACTTGATTAAGATTTTTAGGAAAACGTGGCCGGGTTCAGGACAGTGTTTTATTTGGTAGATGGGAGTGCAATTAAGAGGCATGGTCATCATTCTTTCTCTGTTGCAGCACATGGGACAGTATGGGGAGCCTTTTGCAAGTAATGTATAACCATTTCACTCAATTTAATGCCTCTTACAGGTGGTTGAAAGAAAGATTTCGGGATTTCCATTTTCCCTTCTCTTCTCCTTCTCATTTTTTCTATAAATTGGAGTGTTGGGGTCATTGTAAAAGAGAGTTTTTGGGTAGCAAAGCTCTGCCAAAATTGCTTTGTGAAGCCAGTGTGTTGCAGGCCCTTGTAGTGGATTTCTTATTTTTGATAAGGGTAGATATATTTAAATAAGAGAAATATATTCGGCTCCAGTCAGTTAATGCTCATTCCTGTCAAATGACAGAAAACGTTTGCCAAGCCCAAAATAGCTGCCCGCACTCAGAAGGCCATAACATTTACATTTCTCAATGAAATCGTGCAAAATTGGTACCGTTGGAATTGTGGTTCCGATCCCGATTCAGTGAAATCAAGAAATTACGGATTTGATTAAGAATTGATTAAGATTTTTAAGAAAATGTGGACGGGTTTAGAACAGTGTTTTATTTGGTAGTTGGGAGTGCAATTAAGAGGCATGGTCATCATTCTTTCTCTGCTGTAGCACATGGGACAGTATGGGGAGCCTTTTGCAAGTAATGTATAACCATTTCACTCAATTTAATGCCTCTTACAGGTGGTTGAAGGACAGATTTCAGGATTTCCATTTTCCATTCTCTTTTCTTCTCATTTTTTCTATAAATTGGAGTGTTCGGCTGATTGTAAAAGAGAGAGTTTTCGTGTAGCAAAGCTCTGCCAAAATTGCTTTGTGAAGTTAGTGTGTTGCAGGCCCTTATAGTGGATTTCTTATTTTTGATGAGGATAGATATATTTAAATAAGAGAAATATATTCGGCTCCAGTCAGTTAATGCTCATTCCCGTCAAATGACAGAAATCGCCTGCCAGGCCCAAAATAGCTGCCCGCACTCAGAAGGCCATAACTTTTACATTTTTCAACGAAATCGCACAAAATTGGAACCGTTGGAATCGTGGTTACGATCCCGATGCACAGCAATAGAAAAATACCAGATTTCATCAAGAATTGATTAAGATTATTAAGAAAACGTGGCCGGGTTCTGAACAATGTTTTATTTGGTAGCTGGGAGTGCAATTAAGAGGCATGGTCATCATTCTTTCTCTGCTGCAGCACATGGGACAGTATGGGGAGCCTTTTGCAAGTAATGTATAACCAGTTCACTCAATTTAATGCCTGTTACAGGTGGTTGAAGGACAGATTTCGGGATTTCCATTTTCCCTTCTCTTCTCCTTCTCATTTTTTCTATAAATTGGACTATTGGGCTCATTTTAAAAGAGAGAGTTTTTGGGTAGCAAAGCTCTGCTAAAATTGCTTTGTGAAGCCAGTGTGTTGCAGGCCCTTGTAGTGGATTTCTTATATTTCATGAGGGTATATATATTTAAATAAGAGAAATATATTCGGCTCCAGTCAGTTAATGCTCATTCCCGTCAAATGACAGAAAACGCCTGCCAGGCCCAAAATAGCTGCCTGCACACAGAAGGCCATAAATTTTGTATTTCTCAACAAAATCACACAAAATTGGTACCGTTGGAATCGTGGTTCTGATCCCGATACAAAGGAATCAATAAATTCCGGATTTGATCAAGAATTGATTAAGATTTTTAAGAAAACGTGGCCGGGTTTAGAACAGTGTTTTATTTGGTAGCTGGGAGTGCAATTAAGAGGCATGATCATCATTCTTTCTCTGCTTCAGCACATGGGACACTATGGGGAGCCTTTTGCAAGTAATGTATAACCATTTCACTCCATTTAATGCCTCTTATAGGTGGTTGAAGGACAGATTTCGGGATTTCTATTTTCCCTTCTCTTCTCCTTCTCATTTTTTCTATAAATTGGAGTGTTGGGCTCTTTGTAAAAGAGAGAATTTTTAGGTAGCAAAGCTCTGCCAAAATTGCTTTGTGAAGCCAGTGTGTTGCAGGCCCTTGTAGTAGATTTCTTATTTTTGATGAGGGTAGATATATTTAAATAAGTGAAATATGTTCGGCTCCAGTCAATTAATGCTCATTCCCGTCAAATGACAGAAAACGCCTGCCAGGCCCAAAATAGCTGCCCGCACTCAGAAGGCCATAACTTTTGCATTTCTCAACGAAATCGCACAAAATTGGTACCGTTGGAATCGTGGTTCCGATCCCGATTCAAAACAATCAAGAAATTCTGGATTTGATCAAGAATTGATTAATATTTTTAAGAAAACGTGGCCGGGTTCAGAATAATGTTTTATTTGGTAGCTGGGAGTGCAATTAAGAGGCATGGTCATCATTCTTTCTCTGCTACAGCACATGGGACAGTATGGGGAGCCTTTAGTAATGTATAACCATTCCACTCAATTTAATGCCTCTTACAGGTGGTTGAAGGACAGATTTCAGGATTTCCATTTTCCCTTCTCTTCTCCTTCTCATTTTTTCTATAAATTGGAGTCTTTGGCTCATTGTAAAAGAGAGAGTTTTTGGGTAGCAAAGCTCTACCAAAATTACATTGTGAAGCCAGTGTGTTGCAGGCCCTTGTAGTGGATTTCTTATTTTTCATGAGGGTAGATATATTTAAATAAGAGAAATATATTCGGCTCCAGTCAGTTAATGCTCATTCCCGTCAAATGACAGAAAACGCCTGCGAGGCCCAAAATAGCTGCCCGCACTCGGAAGGCCATAACTTTTGCATTTCTCAACGAAATCGCACAAAATTTGTACCGTTGGAATCGTGGTTCTGATCCACATGTACAGCAATCAAGAAATTCCTGATATGATAAAGAATTGAATAAGATTTTTAAGAAAACGTGGCCGGGTTCAGAACAGTGTTTTATTTGGTAGCTGGGAGTGCAATAAAGAGGGATGGTCATCATTCTTTCTCTGCTGCAGCACATGGGACAGAATGGGGAGCCTTTTGCAAGTAATGTATAACCATTTCACTCAATTTAATGCCTATTACAGGTGGTTGAAGGACAGATTTCGGGATTTTCATTTTCCAATCTCTTCTCCTTCTCATTTTTCTATAAATTGGAGTGTTGGGCTCATTGTAAAAGAGAGAGTTTTTGGGTAGCAAAGCTCCGCCAAAATTGCTTTGTGAAGCTAGTGTGTTGTAGGCCCTTGTAGTGAATTTTTTATTTTTGATGAGGGTAGATATATTTTTGATGATGGTAGGTATATTTAAATAAGAGAAATATATTCAGCTCCAGTCAGTTAATGCTCATTCCCGTCAAATAACAGAAAACGCCTATAAGGCCCAAAATAGATGCGCGCACTCAGTTGGCCATAACATTTGCATTTCTCAACGAAATCGCACAAAATTGGTACTGTTGGAATCGAGGATCTGATCCCGATGCAAAACAATAAAAAAATTCCTGATTTGATCAAGAATTGATTAAGATTTTTAAGAAAATGTGGCCGGGTTCAGAACAGTGTTTTATTTGGTAGCTGGGAGTGCAATTAAGAGGCATTGTGATCATTCTTTCTCTTCTGCAGCACATGGGACAGTATGGGGAGCCTTTTGAAAGTAATGTATAACCATTTCACTCAATTTAATGCCTATTACAGGTGGTTGACGGACAGATTTCAGGATTTCCATTTTCCCTTCTCTTCTCCTTCTCATTTTTTCTATAAATTGGAGTGTTGGGCTCATTGTAAAAGAGAGAGTTTTTGTGTAGCAAAGCTCTAAAAAAATTGCTTTGTGAAGCCAGTGTGTTGCAGGCCCTTGTAGTGGACTTCTTATTTTTGATGAGGGTAGATATATTTAAATAACAGAAATATATTCGGCTCTAGTCAGTTAATGTTCATTCCCGTCAAATTACAGAAAACGCCTGTCAGGCCCAAAATAGCTGCGCACAATCTGAAGGCCATAACATTTGCATTTCTCAACTAAATCACACAAAATTGGTACCGTTGGAATCGTGGTTCTGATCGCGATGCATAGCAATAAAGAAATTCTGGATTTTATCAAGAATTGATTAAGATTTTTAAGAAAACATGGCCAGGTTCAGAACAGTGTTTTATTTGGTAGCTGGGAGTGCAATTAAGAGGCATGGTCATCATTCTTTCTCTGTTGCAGAACATGGGACAGTATGGGGAGCCTTTTGCAAGTAATGTATATCCATTTCACTCAATTTAATGCCTATTACAGGTGGTAGAAAGAAAGATTTCGGGATTTCCATTTTCCCTTCTCTTCTCCTTCTCATTTTTTATATAAATTGGAGTGTTGGGCTCATTGTAAAAGAGAGAGTTTTTGGGTAGCAAAGCTCTGCCAAAATTACCTTGTGAAGCCAGTGTGTTGCAGGCCCTTGTAGTGGATTTCTTATTTTTGATGAGGGTAGATATATTTAAATAAGAGAAATATATTCGGCTCCAGTCAGTTAATCCTCATTCCCGTCAAATGACAGAAAACGCCTGCCAGGCCCAAAATAGCTGCCCGCACTCAGAACGCCATAACTTTTCCATTTCTCAACGAAATCGCACAAAATTGGTACCATTGGAATCGTGGTTCCGATCCCGATGCACAGAAATCAAGAAATTCTAGATTTGATCAAGAATTGATTATCTTTTTTAAGAAAATGTGGCCGGGTTCAGAACAGTGTTTTATTTGGTAGATGGGAGTGCAATTAAGAGGCATGGTCATCATTCTTTCTCTGTTGCAGCACATGGGATAGTATGGGGAGCCTTTTGCAACTAATGTATAACCATTTCACTCAATTTAATGCCTCTTATAGGTGGTTCAAGGAAAAAATTCGGGATTTCCATTTTCCCTTCTCTTCTCCTTCTCATTTTTTCTATAAATTGGAGTGTTGGGGTCATTGTAAAAGAGAGTTTTTGGGTAGCAAAGCTCTGCCAAAATTGCTTTATGAAGCCAGTGTGTTGCAGGCCCTTGTAGTGGATTTCTTATTTTTGATAAGGGTAGATATATTTAAATAGGAGAAATATATTCGGCTCCAGTCAGTTAATGCTCATTCCCGTCAAATGACAGAAAACGTTTGCCAGGCCCAAAATAGTTGCCCGCACTCAGAAGGCCATAACTTTTACATTTCTCAATGAAATCACACAAAATTGGTACCGTTGGAATCGTGGTTCCGATCCCGATTCACAGAAATCAAGAAATTCTGGATTTGATTAAGAATTGATTAAGATTTTTAAGAAAATGCGGACGGGTTCAGAACAATGTTTTATTTGGTAGTTGGGAGTGCAATTAAAAGGCATGGTCATCATTCTTTCTCTGCTGTAGCACATGGGGACAGTATGGGGAGGCTTTTGGCAAGTAATGTATAACCATTTCACTCAATTTAATGCCTCTTACAGGTGGGTTGAAGGACAGATTCGGGATTTCCTCCATTTTCCATTCTCTGTTTCTTCGCAGTTTTTCTGATAAATTGGAGTGTTCGGCTGATTGTAAAGAGAGAGTTTCGGTGTAGCAAAGCTCTACCAAATTGCTTTGTGAAGGTTAGTGTGTTGCAGGCCCTATTAGTGGATTTCTTATTTTTGATGAGGATAGATATATTTAAATAAGAGAAATATATTCGGCTCCAGTCAGTTAATGCTCGATTCCCGTCAAATGGACAGAAATCGCCTGCAAGGCCAAAAATAGCTGCCCGCACTCAGAAGGCCATAACTTTTAAATTTTTCAACGAAATCACAACAAATTGGAACCGTTGGAATCGTGGTTACGATCCCGATGCACAGAAATAAAAAAATACCGGATTTCATCAAGAATTGATTAAGATTTTTAAGAAAACGTGGCCGGGTTCAGAACAGTGTTTTATTTGGTAGCTGGGAGGTGCAATTAAGATGCATGGTCATCATTCTTTCTCTGCGCAGCACATGGGACAGTATGAGGAGCCTTTTGCAAGTAATGTATAACCATTTCACTCAATTTAATGCCTATTACAGGTGGTTGAAGGACAGATTTCGGGATTTCCATTTTCCCTTCTCTTCTCCTTCTCATTTTTTCTATAAATTGGAGTATTGGGCTCATTTTAAAAGAGAGTTTTTTTGGGTAGCAAAGCTCTGCCAAAATTGCTTTGTGAAGCCAGTGTGTTGCAGGCCCTTGTAGTGGATTTCTTATTTTTGATGAGGGTAGATATATTTAAATAAGGGAAATATATTCGGCTACAGTCAGTTAATGCTCATTCCCGTCAAATGACAGAAAACGCCTGCCAGGCTCAAAATCACTGCCCGCACTCAGAAGGCCATAACTTTTGTATTTCTCAACGAAATCTCACAAAATTGGTACCATTGGAATCGTGGTTCCGATCCAGATGCAAAGCAATCAATAAATTCCGGATTTAATCAAGAATTGATTAAGATTTTTAAGAAAACGTGGCCTGGTTCAGAACAGTGTTTTATTTGGTAGCTGGGAGTGCAATTAAGAGGCATGGTCATCATTCTTTCTCTGCTGCACCACATGGGAGACTATGGGGAGCCTTTTGCAAGTAATGTATAACCATTTCACTCAATTTAATGCCTCTTATTGGTGGTTGAAGGACAGATTTCGGGATTTCCATTTTCCCTTCTCTTCTCCTTCTCATTTTTTCTATAAATTGGAGTGTTGGGCTCATTGTAAAACAGAGAGTTTTTAGGTAGCAAAGCTCTGCCAAAATTGCTTTGTGAAGCTAGTGTGTTGCAGGCCCTTGTAGTGGATTTCTTATTTTTGATGCGGGTAGATATATTTAAATAAGTGAAATATGTTCGGCTCCAGTCAATTAATGCTCATTCCCGTCAAATGACAAAAAAACTCCTGTGAGGCCCAAAATAGCTGCCCGCACTCAGAAGGCCATAACTTTTACATTTCTCAACGAAATCGCACAAAATTGGTACCGTTCGAATCGTGGTTCCGATCCCGATGCACAGCAATCAAGAAATTCTAGATTTAATCAAGAATTGATTAAGATTTTTAAGAAAACGTGGCCGGGTTCAGAACAATGCTTTATTTGGTAGCTAAGATTGCAATTAAGAGGCATGGTCATCATTCTTTCTCTTCTGCAGCACATGGGATAGTATGGGGCGGCTTTTGCAAGAGTAAGTATAACCATTTCATCAATTATTTAATGCCCTTACAGGTGGGGGTGAAGGACAGATTTGGGATTCCATTTTCCATTCTCTTTCTTCTCATTTTTTCTATAAATTGGAGTGTTCCGGCTGATTGTTTAAAAGAGAGAGTTTTCGTTTTGTTTTTATGTAGCAAAGCTCTACCAAATGTGCTTTGTACGTTAGTGTGTTGCAGGCCCTTATAGTGGCATTTCTTTATTTTTGAGGAGGATTAGATATATTTAAATAAGAGAAATATATTCGGCTTCCGTCAGTTAATGCTCATTCCCGTCGAATGACAGAAAAGGTTGCCAGGCCCAAAATAGTTGCCCGCACTCAGAAGGCCATAACTTTTACATTTCTCAATGAAATCACACAAAATTGGTACCGTTGGAATCGTGGTTCCGATCCCGATTCACAGAAATCAAGAAATTCTGGATTTGATTAAGAATTGATTAAGATTTTTAAGAAAATGTGGACGGGTTCAGAACAATGTTTTATTGTGTAGCTGGGAGTGCAATTAAGAGGCATGGTCATCATTCTTCTTCTCTGCTGCAGCACATGGGACAGTATGGGGGAGCCTTTTGCACTAATGTATAACCATTTCACTCAATTTAATGCCTCTTAGAGGTGGTTAAAGGAAAGATTTCAGGATTTCCATTTCCCTTCTCTTCCCCCTCATTTTTTCTATAAATTGGGAGTGTTGGGCTCATTGTAAAAGAGAGAGTTTTTTGGGTTAGCAAACGTCTACCAAAATTGTTTGTGAAAGCCAGGTGTTACAAGGCCCTTGTATGGGATTTCTTATTTTTGATGAGGGTAGATATATTAAATAAGAGAAATATATTTGGGTCCAGTCAGTTATGCTCATAGTCCCGTCAAATGACAGAAAACGCCTACCAGGCTCCAAAATAGCTGCCCGCACTCAGAAGGCCATAACTTTTGCATTTCTCAACGAAATCTACACAAAATTGGTACCGTTGGAATCGTGGTTCCGATCCAGATGCACAGATATCATAACTTATAGATTTGATTAAGAATTGATTATATTTTTAAGAAAAAGTGGCCGGAATCAGAATAGTGTTTTATTTGGTAGCTGGGAGTGCAATTAAGAGGCAATGGTTCATCATTCTTTCTCTGCTGCAGGACATGGGACAGTATGGGCAGCCTTTTCCATCTAATTTATAACCATTTCACTCAATTTAAATGCCTCTTTACAGGTGGTTGAAGGACATATTTCGGGATTTCCATTTTCCCTTCTCTTCTCCTTCTCAATTTTTCTATAAATTGGAGTGTTGGGCTCATTGTAAAAGAGAGAGTTTTTGAGTAGCAAAGCTCTGCCAAAATTGATTTGTGAAGCCAGCGTGTTGCAGGCCCTTGTAGTGGATTTCTTATTTTTGATGAGGGTAGATATATTTAAATAAGAGAAATATATTCAGGCTCCAGTCAGTTAATGCTCATTCCTGTCAAATGACAGAAAACACCTGCCAGGCCCAAAATAGCTTCCCGCACTCAGAAGGCCATAACTTTTGCATTTCTCAACGAAATCGCACAAAATTGGTACCGTTGGAATCGTGGTTCCAATCCCGATGCTTAGCAATCAAGAAATTATGGATTTCATCAAGAATTGATTACTATTTTTAAGAAAACGTGGCCGAATTCATAACAGTGTTTTATTTGGTAGCTGGGAGTGCAATTAAGAGGCATCGTCATCATTCTTTCTCTACTGCAAAGCACATGAGACAGTATGGGGAGACTTTTGCAAGTAATGTATAACCATTTCACTCAATTTAATGCCTCTTACAGGTGGTTGAAGGACATATTTCGGGATTTCCATTTTCCCTTCTCTTCTCCTTCTCATTTTTTCTATAAATTGGAGTGTTGGGCTCATTATAAAAGGGAGAGTTTTTTGGGTAGAAAAGCTCTGCCAAAATTACTTTGTGAAGCCAGTGTGTTGCAGACCCTTGTAGTGGATTTCTTATTTTTGATGAGGGTAGATATATTTAAATAAGAGAAATATATTCGGCTCCAGTCAGTTAATGCTCATTCCCGTCAAATGACAGAAAACGCCTGCCAGGCCCAAAATAGCTGGCCGCACTCAGAAGGCAATAACTTTTGCATTTCTCAACGAAATCACACAAAATTGGTACCGTTGGAATCGTGGTTCTAATCTCGATGCACAACAATCAAGAAATTTTGGATTTGATCAAGAATTGATTAAGATTTTTAAGAAAAAGTGGCCGGGTTCAGAACACTGTTTTATTTGGTAGCTGGGAGTGCAATTAAGAGGCATGGTCATCATTCTTTCTCTGCTGCAGCACATGGGACAGTATGGGGAGCCTTTTGCAACTAATGTATAACCATTTCACTCAATTTAATGCCTCTTAGAGGTGGTTAAAGGAAAGATTTCAGGATTTCCATTTTCCCTTCTCTTCCCCTCATTTTTTCTATAAATTGGAGTGTTGGGCTCATTGTAAAAGAGAGAGTTTTTGGGTAGCAAACGTCTACCAAAATTGTTTTGTGAAGCCAGTGTGTTACAGGCCCTTGTAGTGGATTTCTTATTTTTGATGAGGGTAGATATATTTAAATAAGAGAAATATATTTGGGTCCAGTCAGTTAATGCTCATTCCCGTCAAATGACAGAAAACGCCTACCAGGCCCAAAATAGCTGCCCGCACTCAGAAGGCCATAACTTTTGCATTTCTCAACGAAATCACACAAAATTGGTACCGTTGGAATCGTGGTTCCGATCCAGATGCACAGATATCATTAAATTATAGATTTGATTAAGAATTGATTAATATTTTTAAGAAAAAGTGGCCGGAATCAGAATAGTGTTTTATTTGGTAGCTGGGAGTGCAATTAAGAGCAATGGTCATCATTCTTTCTCTGCTGCAGGACATGGGACAGTATGGGCAGCCTTTTCCATCTAATTTATAACCATTTCACTCAATTTAATGCCTCTTACAGGTGGTTGAAGGACATATTTCGGGATTTCCATTTTCCCTTCTCTTCTCCTTCTCAATTTTTCTATAAATTGGAGTGTTGGGCTCATTGTAAAAGAGAGAGTTTTTGAGTAGCAAAGCTCTGCCAAAATTGATTTGTGAAGCCAGCGTGTTGCAGGCCCTTGTAGTGGATTTCTTATTTTTGATGAGGGTATATATATTTAAATAAGAGAAATATATTCAGCTCCAGTCAGTTAATGCTCATTCCTGTCAAATGACAGAAAACACCTGCCAGGCCCAAAATAGCTTCCCGCACTCAGAAGGCCATAACTTTTGCATTTCTCAACGAAATCGCACAAAATTGGTACCGTTGGAATCGTGGTTCCAATCCCGATGCTTAGCAATCAAGAAATTATGGATTTCATCAAGAATTGATTACTATTTTTAAGAAAACGTGGCCGAATTCATAACAGTGTTTTATTTGGTAGCTGGGAGTGCAATTAAGAGGCATCGTCATCATTCTTTCTCTACTGCAGCACATGAGACAGTATGGGGAGACTTTTGCAAGTAATGTATAACCATTTCACTCAATTTAATGCCTCTTACAGGTGGTTGAAGGACATATTTCGGGATTTCCATTTTCCCTTCTCTTCTCCTTCTCATTTTTTCTATAAATTGGAGTGTTGGGCTCATTATAAAAGGGAGAGTTTTTGGGTAGCAAAGCTCTGCCAAAATTGCTTTGTGAAGCCAGCGTGTTGCAGGCCCTTGTAGTGGATTTCTTATTTTTGATGAGGGTAGATATATTTAAATAAGAGAAATATATTCAGCTCCAATCAGTTAATGCTCATTCCCGTCAAATGACAGAAAACGCCTGCCAGGCCCAAAATACCTGCCCGCACTCAGAAGGCCATAACTTTTGCATTTCTCAACGAAATCGCACAAAATTGGTACTGTTGGAATCGTGGTTCCGATCCCGATGCATATTTATCAAGAAATTATGGATTTGAACAAGAATTGATTAAGATTTTTAAGAAAACGTGGCCGGGTTCATAACAGTGTTTTATTTGGTAGCTGGGAGTGCAATTAAGAGGTATGGTCATCATTCTTTCTCTACTGCAGCACATGGGACAGTATGGGGAGCCTTTTGCAAGTAACGTTTAACCATTTCACTCAATTTAATGCCTCTTACAGGTGGTTGAAGCACAGATTTCAGGATTTCCATTTTCCCTTCTCTTCTCTTTCTCATCTTTTATATAAATTGGAGTATTGGGCTCATTGTAAAAGAGAGAGTTTTTGGGTAGCAAAGCACTACCAAAATTGCTTTGTGAAGCCAGTGTGTTGCAGGCCCTTGTAGTGGATTTCTTATTTTTGATGAGGGTAGATATATTTTTGATGAGGGTAGATATATTTAAAAAAGAGAAATATATTCGGCTCCAGTCAGTTAATGCTCATTCCCGTCAAACGACAGAAAACACCTGCCAGGCCAAAAATAGCTTCCCGCACTCAGAAGGCCATAACTTTTGTATTTCTCAACGAAATCGCAAAAAATTGGTACCGTTGGAATCGTGGTTCCAATCCTGATGCACAATAATCAAGAAATTTTGGATTTGATCAGGAATTGGTTAAGATTTTTAAGAAAACGTGGACGGGTTCAGAACACTGTTTTATTTGGTAGCTGGGAGTGCAATTAAGAGGCATGGTCATCATTCTTTCTCTGCTGCAGCACATGGGACAGTATGGGGAGCCTTTTGCAAGTAATGTATAACCATTTCACTCATTTTAATGCCTCTTACAGGTGGTTGAAGGACAAATTTCGGGATTTCCATTTTCCCTTCTCTTCTCCTCATTTTTTCTATAAATTGGAGTGTTGGGCTCATTGTAAAAGAGAGAGTTTTTGGGTAGCAAACCTTTGCCAAAATTGCTTTGTAAAGCCAGTGTGTTGAAGGCCCTTGTAGTGGATTTCTTATTTTTGATGAGGGTAGATATATTTAAATAAGAGAAATATATTCGGCTCCAGTCAGTTAATGCTCATTCCTGTCAAATGACAGAAAACGCCTGCCAGGCCCAAAATAGCTGCCCGCACTCAGAAGGCCATAACTTTTGCATTTCTCAACGAAATCGCACAAAATTGGTACCGTTGGAATCGTGGTTCTGATCCTGACGCACAGCAATCAAGAAATTCTGAATTTTATTGAGAATTGATTAAGATTTTTAAGAAAACGTGGCCGGGTTCAGAACATTGTTTTATTTGGTAACTGGGAGTGCAATTAAGAGGCATGGTCATCATTCTTTCTGTGCTGCAGCACATGGGACAGTATAGGGAGCCTTTTCCATGTAATGTATAACCATTTCACTCAATTTAATACCTCTTACAGGTGGTTGAAGGACAGATTTCGGGATTTCCATTTTCCCTTCTCTTCTCCTTCTCATTTTTTCTATAAATTGGAGTGTTGGGCTCATTGTAAAAGAGAGAGTTTTTGGGTAGCAAAGCTCTGCCAAAATTGCTTTGTGAAGCCAGTGTGTTGCAGGCCCTTGTGGTGGATTTCTTATTTTTTAATGAGGGTAGATATATTTTTGATGAGGGTAGATATATTTAAATAAGAGAAATATATTCGCCTCCAGTCAATTAATGCTAATTCCCGTCAAATGACAGAAAACACCTGCCAGGCCCAAAATAGCTTCCCGCACTCAGAAGGCCATAACTTTTGTATTTCTCAACGAAATTGCACAAAATTGGTACCGTTGCAATCGTGGTTCCGATCCCGATGCACAGCAATCAAGAAATTCTGGATTTGATCAAGAATTGGTTAAGATTTTTAAGAAAACGTGGCCGGGTTCAGAACACTGTTTTATTTGGTAGCTGGGAGTGCAATTAAGAGGCACGGTCATCATTCTTTCTCTGCTGTAGCACATGGGACAGTATGGGGAGCCTTTTGCAAGTAATGTATAACCATTTCACTCAATTTAATGCCTCTTACAGGTGGTTGAAGGACAGATTTCGGGATTTCCATTTTCCCTTCTCTTCTCCTCATTTTTTCTAAAAATTGGAGTGTTGGGCTCATTGTAAAAGAGAGAGTTTTTGGGTAGCAAAGCTCTGCCAAAATTGTTTTGTGAAGCCAGTGTGTTGCAGGCCCTTGTAGTGGATTTCTTATTTTTGATGAGGGTAGATATATTTAAATAAGAGAAATATATTCGGCTCCAGTCAGTTAATGCTCATTCCCGTCAAATGACAGAAAACGCCTGTCAGGCCCAAAATAGCTGCCCGCACTCAGAAGGCCATAACTTTTGAATTTCTCAAAGAAATCACACAAAATTGGTACCGTTGGAATCGTGGTTCTAATCCCGATGCACAGCAATCTAGAAATTCTGGATTTGATAAAGAATTGATTAATATTTTTAAGAAAAAGTGGCTGGAATCAGAACACTGTTTTATTTGGTAGCTGGGTGTGCAATTAAGAGGCATGGTCATCATTCTTTCTCTGCTGCAGCACATGGGACAGTATGGGGAGCCTTTTACAAGTAATGTATAACCATTTCACTCAATTTAATGCCTCTTACAGGTGGTTGAAGGACAGATTTCGGGATTTCCATTTTCCCTTCTCTTCTCCTTCTCATTTTTTCTATAAATTGGAGTGTTGGGCTCATTGGAAAAGAGAGAGTGTTTGGGTAGCAAACCTCTGCCAAAATTACTTTGTGAAGCCAGTGTGTTGCAGGCCCTTGTAGTGGATTTCTTATTTTTGATGAGGGTAAATATATTTAAATAAGAGAAATATATTTGGCTCCAGTCAGTTAATGCTCATTCCCGTCAAATGACAGAAAACGCCTGCCAGACCCAAAATAGCTGCCCGCACTCAGAAGGCCAAAACTTTTGCATTTCTCAAAGAAATCACACAAAATTGGTACCGTTGGAATCGTGGTTCCTATCCATATGCACAGAAAACAAGAAATTATGGATTTGATCAAGAATTGATTAATATTTTTAAGAAAACGTGGCCGGAATCAGAATAGTGTTTTATTTGGTACCTGGGAGTGCAATTAAGAGCCATGGTCATCATTCTGTCTCTCCTGCAGCACATGGGACAGTATGGGGAGCCTTTTGCAAGTAATTTATAACCATTTCACTCAATTTAATGCCTCTTACAGGTGGTTGAGGGACATATTTCAGGATTTCCATTTTCCCTTCTCTTCTCCTTCTCATTTTTTCTATAAATTGGAGTGTTGGGCTCATTGGAAAAGAGAGAGTTTTTGGGTAGCAAAGCTCTGCCAAAATTGCTTTGTCAAGCCAGCGTGTTGCAGGCCCTTGTAGTGGATTTCTTATTTTTGATGAGGGTATATATATTTAAATAAGAGAAATATATTCGGCTCCAGTCAGTTAATGCTCATTCCCGTCAAATGACAGAAAACACCTGCCAGGCCCAAAATAGCTTCCCGCACTCAGAAGGCCATAAATTTTGCATTTCTCAACGAAATCACACAAAATTGGTACCGTTGGAATCGTGGTTCCGATCCCGATGCACAGCAATCAAGAAATTATGGATTTCATAAGGAATTGATTAATATTTTTAAGAAAACGTGGCCGGATTCATAACAGTGTTTTATTTGGTAGCTGGGAGTGCAATTAAGAGGCATCGTCATCATTCTTTCTCTGCTGCAGCACATGGGACAGTATGGGGAGACGTTTGCAAGTAATGTATAACCATTTCACTCAATTTAATGCCTCTTACAGGTGGTTGAAGGACATATTTCGGGATTTCAATTTTCCCTTCTCTTGTCCTTCTCATTTTTTCTATAAATTGGAGTGTTGGGCTTATTGTAAAAGAGAGAGTTTTTGGGTAGCAAAGCTCTGCCAAAATTGCTTTGTGAAACCAGCGTGTTGCAGGACCTTGTAGTGGATTTCTTATTTTTGATGAGGGTAGATATATTTAAATAAGAGAAATATATTCCGCTCCAATCAGTTAATGCTCATTCCCGTCAAATGACAGAAAACGCCTGTCAGGCCCAAAATAGCTGCCCGCACTCAGAAGGCCATAACTTTTGCATTTCTCAATGAAATCGCACAAAATTGGTACCGTTGGAATCGTGGTTCCAATCCCGATGCACAGAAATCAAGAAATTATGGATTTGATCAAGAATTGATTAATATTTTTAAGAAAACGTGGCCGGGTTCAGAACAGTGTTTTATTTGGTAGCTGGGAGTGCAATTAAGAGGCATGGTCATCATTCTTTCTCTACTGCAGCACATGGGATAGTATGGGGAGCCTTTTGCAAGTAACGTATAACCATTTCACTCAATTTAATGCCTCTTACAGGTGGTTGAAGGATAGATTTCAGGATTTCCATTTTCCCTTCTCTTCTCCTTCTCATCTTTTCTATAAATTGGAGTGTTGGGCTCATTGTAAAAGAGAGAGTTTTTGGGTAGCAAAGCTCTGCCAAAATTGCTTTGTGAAGCCAGTCTGTTGCAGGCCCTTGTAGTGGATTTCTTATTTTTGATGAGGGTAGATATATTTTTGATGAGGGTAGATATATTTAAATAAGAGAAATATATTCGACTCCAGTCAGTTAATGCTCATTCCCGTCAAATGACAGAAAACACCTGCCAGGCCCAAAATAGCTTCCTGCACTCAGAAGGCCAGAACTTTTGTATTTCTCAACGAAATCCAACAAAATTGGTACCGTTGGAATCGTGGTTCCGATCCCGATGCACAGCAATAAACAAATTCCATATTTGATCAGGAATTGGTTAAGATTTTTAAGAAAATGTGGCCGGGTTCAAAACACTGTTTTATTTTGTAGCTGGGAGTGCAATTAAGAGGCATGGTCATCATTCTTTCTCTACTGCAGCACATGTGACAGTATGGGGAGCCTTTTGCAAGTAACGTATAACCATTTCACTCAATTTAATGCGTCTTATAGGTGGTTGAAGGATAGATTTCAGGATTTCCATTTTCCCTTCTCTTCTCCTTCTCATCTTTTCTATAAATTGGAGTGTTGGGCTCATTGTAAAAGAGAGAGTTTTTGGGTAGCAAAGCTATGCCAAAATTACTTTATAAAGCTAGTGTGTTGCAGGCCCTTGTAGTGGATTTCTTATTTTTGATGAGGGTAGATATATTTTCGATGAGGGTAGATATATTTAAATAAGAGAAATATATTCATCTCCAGTCAGTTAATGCTCATTCCCGTCAAATGAAAGAAAATGCCTTCCAGGCCCAAAATAGGTGCCTGCAATCAGAAGGCCATAACTTTTGTATTTCTCAATGAAATCACACAAAATTGGTACCATTGGAATCGTGGTTCCGATCCGGATACACAACAATCAAGAAATTCCAGATTTAATCGCAAATTAATTAAGATTTTTAAGAAAACGTGGCCGGGTTCAGAACACTGTTTTATTTGGTAGCTGGGAGTGTAACTAAGAGGCATGGTCATCATTCTTTCTCTGTTGCAGCACATGGGACAATATGGGGAGCCTTTTGCAAGTAATGTATAACCATTTTACTCAATTTAATGCCTCTTACAGGTGGTTGAAGGACAGATTTCGGGATTTCCATTTTCCCTTCTCTTCTCCTTCTCATTTTTTATATAAATTGGAGTGTTGGGCTCATTGTAATAGAGAGAGTTTTTGGGTAGCAAAGCTCTGCCAAAATTGCTTTGTGAAGTCAGTGTGTTGCAGGCCCTTGTAGTGGATTTCTTATTTTTGATGAGGGTAGATATATTTTTGATGAGGGTAGATATATTTAAATAAGAGAAATATATTCGGCTCCAGTCAGTTAATGCTCATTCTCGTCAAATGACAGAAAACACCTGCCAGGCCCAATATAGCATCCCGCACTCAGAAGGCCATAACTTTTGTATTTCTCAACGAAATCACACAAAATTGGTACCGTTGGAATCGTGGTTCCGATCATGATGCAGAACAATCAAGAAATTCCAGATTTGATTAAGAATTGATTAAGATTTTTAAGAAAATGTGGCTGGGTTCAGAACAATGTTTTATTTGGTAGCTGGGAGTGCAATTAAGAGGCATGGTCATCATTCTTTCTCTGCTGCAGCACATGGGACAGTATGGGGAGCCTTTTGCAAGTAATGTATAACCATTTCACTCAATTTAATGCCTCTTACAGGTGGGTGAAGGACAGATTTCGGGATTTCCATTTTCCCTTCTCTTCTCCTTCTCATTTTTTTCTATAAATTGGAGTGTTGGGCTCATTGTAAAAGAGAGAGTTTTTGCGTAGCAAAGCTCTGCCAAAATTTCTTTGTGAAGCCAGTGTGTTGCAGGCCCTTGTAGTGAATTTCTTATTTTTGATGCGGGTAGATATATTTAACTAAGTGAAATATATTCGGCTCCAGTCAGTTAATTCTCATTCCCGTCAAATGACAGAAAACACCTGCCAGGCCCAAAATAGCTGCCCACACTCAGAAGGCCATAACTTTTGCATGTCTCAACGAAATCACACAAAATTGGTACCGTTGGAATTGTGGTTCCGATCCTGATGCACAACAATGAAGAAATTCTAAATTTGATCAAGAATTGATTAAGATTTTTAAGAAAACGTGGCCGGGTTCATAACAGTGTTTTATTTGGTAGCTGGGAGTGCAATTAAGAGGCATGGTCATCATTCTTTCTCTGCGGCAGCACATGGGACAGTATGGGGAGCCTTTTGCAAGTAATGTATAACCATTTCACTCAATTTAATGCCTCTTACAGGTGGTTGAAGGACAGATTTCTGGATTTCCATTTTCCCTTCTCTTCTCCTTCTCATTTTTTCTATAAATTGGAGTGTTGGGCTCATTGTAAAAGAGAGAGTTTTTGGGTAGCAAACCTCTGCCAAAATTACTTTGTGAAGCCTGTGTGTTGTAGGCTCTTGTATTGGATTTCTTATTTTTGATGAGGGTAGATATATTGAAATAAGAGAAATATATTCGGCTCCAGTCAGTTAATGCTCATTCCCGTCAAATGACAGAAAACGCCTGCCAGGCCCAAAATCGCTGCCCACACTCAGAAGGCCATAGCTTTTGCATTTCTCAACGAAATCACACAAAATTGGTACCGTTGGAATCGTGGTTCCGATCCTGATGCATAGCAATCAAGAAATTCTGGATTTGATCAAGAATTGATTAAGATTTTTAAGAAAACGTGGCCGGGTTCAGAACAGTGTTTTATTTGGTAGCTGGGAGTGCAATTAAGAGGCATGGTCATCATTCTTTCTCTGCTGCAGCGCATGGGACAGTATGGGGAGCCTTTTGCAAGTAATGTATAACCATTTCACTCAATTTAATGCCTCTTACAGGTGGTTGAAGGACAGACTTCGGGATTTCCATTTTCCCTTCTCTTCTCCTTCTCATTTTTTCTATAAATTGGAGTGTTGGGCTCATTGTAAAAGAGAGAGTTTTTGGGTAGCAAAGCTCTGCCAAAATTGCTTTGTGAAGCCAGTGTGTTGTAGGCCCTTGTAGTGGATTTCTTATTTTTGATGAGGGTAGATATATTTAAATAAGAGAAATATATTCGGCTCCATATACATATACATAAAAAGAAAGAAGAGCATTTCAAGAGCCAAGCGCCTACCTCTCCATGATGGATTTTGTTCCAAGTTTCCAAAACAGAAATCCTTCTAATTCAGAAACAGTCCAATATCAACAATCTACAAGCATAGAACAATCTCCAACTTTCTCTAAATTTGTAAGAGATCTCATACAAAAATATGTCACCCAAAATGAAGCAATGCAAGGTGAAGTAACCCAAAATCAAGCTAAGTAATTGAAATATATAGAAGGTGGGAAAAGGAGGTTGAGGTGGATCCATGTAGGATTCCACATCACACATCCTCATCTCCAACTCTTAAGAAAACTTCAATCTCCAATTCATAATAAATAAGTAGGTGGAAGAATGATAGTTTTACTTACAAACTTAAATCAAGCCCACACCTCATAAGGACTGAAATTGAATAAATGTAACAAAGTGCAATTAAAACATACAACTTTTCTTACAAAATACATCATGGAGGTCTAATTTTAAATATCCAACCATAGGTAAGGTTGGTATATAATTTTAAGAGGTGTGGGACAAGTTTAACTTATCCCACAAGCCTCCAAAATCAGCCTCCAAGGACAAATTCAAATTTCAAATAAGATGAAGTTTTTCATACTCCAAATTTTACTTACACATTTCTTACAACACTTAAGTCAAGAGCCAACAACTCTATTAATTACTTTCTTATGACCCAATTTGATTAATTATTTTTAACAATATAATTACTCATAATATTTATCACAATTTAATAAATAATGGAAGGGGTAAATGCACCACTAAATAAACACATACAAACATTAGAAAAAGGAATAAAATAAAATAATTACACATAACCCCTTGGTGACGTTTAAAGGTGATCCCCCCCATGGGAATCCCTAACACAATAAAACACACACAAAAAAATACAAGTTGTCATGGTGACCTTGTTGATTTCATCTAGAATTCCAATGTGGTTGGTCCCCAATCCCCTGATGTTTGTTGTGATATTTTAATCTACAGAACACAAATACATCCTTCATCCTTGTGGGCATATCAGAACATCCAAAATAAATATAAATATAATTCTAAAATCATCTATATATATATGAATCAAAACAACATCTAGATAAACAACAATATCATTTAAAATTTCATCAACAACTATACGATCACCAAATCAATTCAATTTTCCCTAGGTCTACTCCATATATCCAAATATCACATATCCAAACAACATCTATAATATAACCATGTCAAATAGTATATCAACATCAATATATAAAATGTCTCTAATAATCATCATACATCATATAAGAATCAAAGTAAACAATAATCCATGATCTAACATCTAAAATCATACTAAATCAGCCTATAATAATTATGTCAAATAGTATATCAACATCAATATATAAAATCTCTCTAATAATCATCATACATCATATATGAATCAAAGTAAACAATAATCCATGATCTAACATCTAAAATCATACTAAATCAGCCTATAATAATTATGTCAAATAGTATATCAACATCAATATATAAAATCTCTCTAATAATCATCATACATCATATATGTATCTACAGTAAATTTGTGATCCATTTTTTAACATCTAATATTGCTTTACTTAATTAGCCTAGATAATACTGTCCATTTTTTGGACGATGAGTGCCATAATTGATATATTACTAGTATCAGAAGGGAAATGGGCACTAAAAAAATCATTATCTTATATGCAACCATCGATTTTGAAAATGAAAGACACATAAGGTGTGTGAGTGTGTATATGTGAACAAAATACCATTGTTGGCTTTCGTATCTGAGTATATCCTCTCCTTGCATGGACTACATTTTGGCCTTTGCAAGCTTAGATAAAATGGTCTGATCTTTCAATAAACTTCCCCCCTTCGATCAAAGATATCAACTAGGACCTATTTTAGTGACAAAATAAAAAGCTATTACAATAAATACACTCTCTTATAATCATTTTCTCCCTAGTTACACCTAGGGTAGCGTAAGCTACAAAATGCATTAATACTTAGGAAAGAGTTGAGTTGGATTTATAGTACTAATGTATATAGAATGCAAGAATTTGAGTTGTACTATATTTGTATAAGATGTTTCCATTATGATAACATCAGCAAAAGATAATTCCTAGATAGAAAAAGATCTTACATATATACTACTGTGATAATAAGAGTGCCTACTTGTCTTAAGATATATTGTAAATAAACAAATCAAGTTTGTTACACCCCATGTAAATGAATATATAGCGAACATAAATATTCACTAGGGTCCAATTGTAGTCGATTTAACCAATAGCTGAGCACCTACCATGTTTTGATAATGCCCAATCAAGGATATACATCAGTCATGGTTAAGACATTGAAGTGTAGTTACAATAAATCATTGATGTGGTTTTCCTTACTGCCTAAAGAAGAATTTTTTTATAATCAACTATTTGATATGGGAAATGTGAAATGATTTAATGACTAAGATTCTTAACAGCCTAATTGCTCTGAGGATTATAACTGTTAATGTGACAATAATTCTAATGTTGATGGGAGTATACACTGGTAAAACAATTAATGACTTATTTTCAGTGGCTTAAATCCAAATTTGGCGAATTAATGTCAATAAAGAAATGAAGTTTGCAAACCATTTTTTCATGGTTATCATGGTTCATGTCCTACGAATGGATCAGAAGTTGTAAGCTCAGAAAACGTTGATTTATTTTGGATAAACCGAAATCTATAAATCTAAATATGGAGGATTATGAATATAAAGTACTATGAAACATGGATGGATGTTCAGAACTCTAAATAGACATTGTGGGGCTCTGGTACCTTTAAAAAGTCTTCTCAAAATATCACAAACTAAGATACTAGGCAATGACTATTTCAGACATGTTGTTAGCCTTCAAATTTACCCCTCCCCCTCCCTCGATAAATTATGGAGTCAACTTACTTAGATATGGAATTACCCATTCAAATTCTCAGACTTGTGGACGATCATCAATCATATCATCCCTAAGATATACATGATTAGAGAAGGACAACTACATGTTGGCATTGGCCAGGTTCTATCTTCATGAGCGGCGAGCTGGTGACCCCATAGTGAACCTAGATTGGTTGGGTTTTCTGGTGAGCTGGGGTTGAGGTGGATGATGGCCAAACTGATCATAATCGAGGTGGGCAAGTTCAATGTGGACTTCTGGATGAGTAACAGATAGAATGACGAGGTTGAGTATGGAGATTTCAAACAGCTTGCGACTCGTTATGGAGGGTAGCATAGCACAAGGAAAAGAAAATGCACGGGATCGATTTTGTAATCTAACTTGGATAATGGGAGATGGAGTCTTAGGCTTAATCAACGAAGTTAAAATAGTGCATGATTTAGATAGTCATCCATTCCCAATCAGGATAGATATGTTCATTCCTTGAGGTTAGATGGTTTGGTGTGGGAGGTTAGCTCTCTAGGCCATCTTGGCAAGCCCGTCAGATCGTGGTGGTGAGGTCTTGAGATCCATATCGGGATGAAATTGTATGGTTCCACTATCAAGGTATAGACAACCAGTCCAGACCCATACATGGTTGGACAACTCACAGTTCACATAAAAGTGTGGCTCAATTCTGGTAAAAATTGACTACAGGTTCACATGTTAGATGGCTCGCAAGATGGACAGCTTCGTAAAGTTGGACATGGCATGGATCAGGTGAAGGTAGGTGAGAAAAAACATTTCAATAACCTATTTCTAATGAAATATCTTTATCTCGAATGTCTTCTTCTGGTAGAAAAGTATCCTCGGGAATCAGTTTTGTATGGTTGTCCCATACCTCTTTTCAGAAGGAATTAAATGCTTTATAGTATGTTGTATTCGTTGAAGAAAATTGGATGTTCTTTTCCTATATAATTGGAAAACCCCCTTCATTTCAAGCTTGGAGATATTATTGTGACATGGGGATAACTCTTGTCACAAAGTTTTCCTGACTATTGTCCATTGTATTATAGAAATTTTGCGAGCCTTCCTTAGTTGATGGACGCTTGAAGAATGATTGATATATTGCAATGCATATCTATATGAATACAAAATGCATAGATCCATTATAATAGGCCGATAGGAGGAGAGCCGAAGAGAGTAGACGGTTAATTCAACTGTTCATAAAAAAAAAACTAATCAGTGTATTAGCTTATTAGGTAGCATTTAACTAATGCACTAACATTCCCCCCCTTAATACATTGTTCTTACAAATGTGCCCCCTAAGCAAATCAAACTTCACCTTGCCGAGAGGCTTGGTGAGAATATCTGCAACCTGAGAATCAGTAGGGCAGTACTGGAGCTGAATTTGGTGGTTCAAGACCTGTTCACGAATGTAGTGACATTCGACCTCAATATGCTTTGTTTGTTCATGAAAAACAGGATTCTTCACAAGCTTCAACACACCTTGATTGTCGCAGTGAATGATGGGAGGTTTCTCTTCAGGAATCCCTATATCTGCAAGAATGCGACGTAACCAAATTGCTTCGCACACAGCTCCTCGTGCAGCGTGGTATTCAGCCTCAGTGGATGAGAGAGCAACAACAGTTTGCTTCTTGCTGATCCACGAGATAGGTCCAGATCCGAGATGAAAAACATATCCTGAAGTGGATTTCCTGTCATCAACGGATCCTGCATAGTCCGAGTCTGTATATCCCTGTAAGAAGAACTGAGTGTTCTTCTGATACTCCAGACCAAAGTCAACTGTACCTCGGACATATCTCAACACATGCTTTGCTGCTATCCAATGACATTTCTTCGGCTCCTGCATAAATCTGGAGAGATAGCTCACTGCAAAGCAAAGATCTGGTCTGGTATAAGTCAAGTAAATGAGACTCCCCACAAGCTGCCTGTAGTGAGTGCCATCTACCTGTGGTGAATCCTGGAATCTAGATAATTGCAAACCTTTTTCCATAGGTGTGGACATTGGTTTACAATCTGACATCCCATACTTTTCCAGGAGTGTCTTGGCATATTTCATCTGGGAGACTGAAGATATGATTCTTCTTCTACCATATCTCTAAGCCAAGACAATAGTGAAGTAGCCCCAAATCTGTCATGTCGAAGGATTTCTGTCATATCATTCTTTACATCATCCTGACAAGATTGTCAGAAACTTCCTGTGATCATAAGATCATCTACGTACAAAACCAGAATGATTGCAATCTAGTTGTTCCTACCTTCTTGATATACAAATTTGTATCTAAGGGGCTATGGAGTGAATCCATGCAACAAATAGGTGATCATCAATTCCTTATATACCATGCCCTAGGTGCTTCTGTTTGACAGTCCATAAAGAGTCTTTATGTAGACGACATACCTTGTGTGGTTGATGCTGGGTCTACAAACCCTTCAGGTTGGGCCATGTAGCACTTCTTCCTTCACAGATCATCATTTAGAAAAGCACTCTTGACATCCATCTGCTGAAGTTTCCATCCATTTTGTGCTGCCAGTGCACAGACAACTCTGATGGTTTTGATCTTCGCAGTGGGTGCAAAGGTCTCGTCATAGTAGTTTCCTTCTTGCTGAGCATAACCATTTGCAACAAGTCATGCTTTATGTTTGTCGATTGAACCATCTGCCTTATATTTTGTTTTGAAAATCCATTTGCATTTGCCAATGGATTTCTTACTCGTGGAGGCGAGATCGGCAAGTTCCCATTGTCCGATTCTGAATGTAGGGAATCCTATTCAGCATCCATAGCTTGTTTCCACTGTGGTTGGTCTAATGCCTCACGAACAGTGTCAGGTTCGGTGCTTTCAACAACTGAACTCATGAGTGTAAAATTTACCTCATGTTTGGCTTGAATTCATGTTCTGACTCCCGTAGAAGTACCTAGAAGTGAGTTTAGGTGTGCATCCCTAATAGTATTCTGGACCCATTTCAGATGTTGGTGTTGTTTCTTTTAATGTGAAGATGTGTTTTCTAGTTTTCCTAGATCAACAAACAAGTCTCCACTCAGCTCTTCTTCTCTCTGAGAAGAATCATCTTGCTCATCATCTGGATGTGTGAGAAATATATGTGTCCGAGGTCGGTACTGGATCTCCATTGTGTGGTAAGGAGTCAAAGGATGACTCATCACATACCACATCTCGACTCTCGTAGATCTTCTTCGTCTCAGGATCCATGAGATGAATTATGCCTTTGAGGTAGTACTATACCCCAAGAAAAGACATGGCAGTGTCTTTGGATCAATCTTCTTCCTTTTTTATCTGGAACATGCATATATGACCAAGTACAACCAAAAACTCTTAAATGATGAATAGAAGGTTTACAACCAGTCCATACCTCTTCTGGTGTCCTGTTCTGCAAGATCTTTGTGGGTGCCCAGTGGAGTAGATACACTGTTGTCTAGATTGCTTCTACCCAAAACTGATCCTCCAACTTGGCAGTCGAGAGCATATGACGAGCCATCTCCATGACAGTCATGTTGTTTCACTCAGAAATCCCATTCTGTTGGGGAGTGTAGGGTGAATTCAGATGTTGTTGAATGCCATGCTACTTCATGTATGCTAAGAACTTCTTTGATACAAATTTCCCCCCTCAATCTGAGCGGAGGAGAAGAAGAGGCTTCTCAAACTACCTAGTGGCTTGCTGGTAAAAGGTTTGGAAATTGGAAAATGCCTCACTCTTCTTCTGGAGAAAATATACCCACATTTTCCATGAGTAATCATCAATGATGATCTGGAAGTATTCAAAACCTTGGAAGCTAGCTGACAGGGGTCTGCAAAGATTGGTATGTACAACTTGAAGATTCTTCGTAGAATGATAAGAGCTCTGTTTGAATGGACCTCTGTGTTGTTTTCCTGTAAGACATCCCAAGCAAATAGGTAAGGAATGGGAGAGTGGAGGAAGCTCTCTTACCATTTTCTTGGCACTGAGCCGATGCAGAGCCCTGACAAAAAGATGACCATATCGAAAGTGCCATAGCCTAGTGGACTCCACCGTTGAAGCAGAGAGAGCAATATTAGATGAAGTGACTGCATCCAGTGTAAAGAGATGGCCCTTCATAAATGCTCAAGTAATAACTAAGTCTCCCTGGGAAATGATGCAGGACTTGACCTCTTTCTCAAAAAATAATTTAACCTGCATTCGATGATTAAGAAGTTAACTCACAGACAAGAGATTTGAGGTCAAACCTGGAACATATAGTACCTTCATGAGTGTACATCATCGTGTCCCAAGAGGAATGATGACATCACCAATCCCCACCGTAATATACTCCTGATTATCTGTGATGGTGATCTGATCTCCAGTGGGCTATTCACTCAGGGTATGGAACAACTTCTTATTACAATTCATGTGTTTTCTGGTGCCTAAATCAATCAACTAGACACTTTCTGATAGGTGTGAAGTCTGTGAGACTAGGAAAATGTCCGGATGAGTTGTGTCTGGAACCTATTCATCGGAGGTGGCATCCTACTAAGCAGCAATATGACCCTTCTACCTCTGATTACGAGCACGCCATTGGGATTTCTTGGAATATCCGTGGCTAGAAGTGCTCTCTTCACAAAATTTTCCATACTTACGACCGTTGTAATAACATTTCACAGTCATGTGCGTATCCATGGAGCATATGTGGAAACATCGATCCACCTTCTTGGTCTACTGCTTCTGGGGTGGCCACTGAGAAGGTTGTTGTTGAGGATGGTGCTTCTGATTTTGGGGGGCTGACTTCCCTTTCTGAGGCTTATGCATTTACCTCGTGATGAGAGCCTTGTCTTCAAAGTCTTCTTAAACATTTTGAATGGCTTCTTCCTACTGGATATAATTCACTAGTGTGGAAAATTTCACCACCTGTTGAGTGATGGTGAACGTGGTGATCAGTGTCTGAAATCAAGATGGAAGAGCTCGCAAGGTGAGCAGGACTAGCAACTTGTCGTCCACCAGTTCACTGAGAGCAGAAATTTCTATGTGTAACTCGGCCACACGTCGCAACAAGGCTTATACTGATTTTCCATCATGCATACTCATCGTGTGAATATTTTTCTAAAGATGCAACTTCGTCGTCAGATTCTTGGCTTCATAGATGGTACACAACGTGGTCCATGCCTGAGAGGAAGTGGTTGCTTCCCGAATGTAAGGTTGAACCTCATCAGAAAGGCTCAGAGTGGTAAGCATTATGGATTTTACATAGGACTTTTCATGCTTAACCAATAGATCAGCGTCTGTGGGAGGGGCATCTTTGCCAGAAACGATCCCCCAAAGATCTTCAAACTGAAGAATCGTTCACATCTTGGTTTTCCATGTAGTGAAATTTGGCCCTTTCAGCAACTGGGCATCCGACAATAGAATGCGAGGTGCAGACATTGTCAAAAACTCAAAATTGTATTTTATTTATTTATTTTCAAAACTGGTTACAAAGCTTACAGAAGGAACCTATCATGAAGATGGGCTCTATAAGCTCATGCAGTGAGACACGGATGCTCCTGTGGGCATTCTACTTCGCATTCATCATCTACATCATAGCAATGTTCAAGTTCTACATGACTCTGCCATGCTTGACATCAAGTGTCGAACTAAAAATAATCCAATAGTCCTAGACACACAATCTCATCAAAGAGAATATTCCCAGTGTTGCGGAGATCATTGACTAAAGTAAAGAACAGTCCAGTGGTGTCTTCGTTGTCACTCGATGCCCAAACATTTGGTGCATTGCTCGCGGTGCTTTCTGCATCTGAAATTTACGACATACGTGGGTTGGCCTAGTTTCAAGATCACATGTGAACCACAGAAAAGAAATGGCGGTGAAAAAAAAATTCCACACACTTTTGCAATTGGCATGCTTTGTTGGTGTTGGGTTTGCTGAAACGTAATGGATGATAGTAATGATAGCAGAAGACTCCCAAGAGATTTATTCTCACTTAAAAACTCTGCACAACCTCTCCTTAGTCACTTTAATTTTCTAACACGATCCACTTTGCTATTTAATGGAAGATGTAGCCAGTTTGATTTCCACGCAATGATTTTCTTTCTCCCACATTTCCAAATATCAGCAAACTGGTCGCTACAACTTCCAATGCGGGTTAAAAACACCAAAACAGGTTTTCACTACTATTTCGAATTCCAAAGCTAGTAAGAAAGATGCCAAAGGTCCAATGATGGTAGAGAAAATCCTCCATGCATAGCACACAAATGATACGCCAAAAACAGTCTTCAATCTACCATGTACAAACAAAAAAATAGCGGCTCCAATGAATCTTCACGCAGGCTTATGCTCCTTCCACGGCAACCTCCTCCAGCGCACAACAAATTCTCCTGCTTTGATACTAATGATAGTAGAGAATGATTAACTTATTCAATGCGTGTCTATTAAACAAAACAATAGAGCCTTATAAAGGCTATGGGAGGAGAGAAAAAGAGAGGAACAGTTAAATAATTTTCACAAACAAAAAACTAATCAATGTATTAGCTTATTAGGCAACATTTAACTAATGCGCTAACATTAGCTTGGATATGACCAATATTGTTTACCTTTTTTTTCCAAGTCAAAGTTCATTAGAAATTTTTTTCCAACTTTTTCTTGTGTGACTTGTTGGATAGGAATGATGTAACCATGTCTAGTTATGATAAAAGGGAAATGGTAAACTTCTTGAGTTATAAATTTGTGTAGTAAACCCTTTTAGGTTATGACAATAATGTAATTTTAGGCATAATAAAATGGTTTGGTAACCCTTATAAAAGTTATAAAAAAATATGAAGTTGTGATCTTCTAGATGAAGTAAAGAGTCGCTAACTGGAAGAAAGGAAAACTTTTTGCTTGTGTTAAAAAGAATATACCATACTATTGGTACCCAAAGTTAACCTTCCTCAAAGCTCAAGAAACATCATGGATTTAGCAAGATACTTAGAGGTATATAGATGATGTTATGTGTCATTTACAGCCAGGGAAAGTAATCTATCTGACTTGTTAGCACTTGAATATTGGGGGAGTGGGTAGCACCCTTGAGGGATGTGATCTTATCCTAACTACTTTAGGTTGTGCCTTTCACCCAAGGTAAGAGAACCTATAATGTAACCTTTGTTTGGTGAAGGAGATGGAGATATCCCTCAATTTATGCAAATGGTATGAAAAGGCCTTGGGAAAATATGATCAACACTCCAAATTTTTCTTTCACAAGTTGTCACTTCTGAATTATGGAGATATTTTCAATGCAAGGAAAATTTACTAAAGAAATTTGAGATCCTGATTTTCTTCTGTATATTTTGACAGTGGGGTTTGCATTTGTTGAATACACAGGAAAAAACAGGGGTAGTATGGGTAGGATTAGTTGTTTTCAAATGATTTCTGGGTGGGAGATTAGATAAGACAAACCAAGGTCTGCTAGACTCTTTGAGGACTTCAGCAAAATTTGGAAGAAACTTAATGACTAGAAAGCATCAAAATGGTTAATCACTCCTTCAACCAGGATATGTGCTTCAAATGGAATCCCATATCTACACTCTTCCACACAATATTTGATTATTTATCACACAAGACTGAGTTAGAATGAATAAATTAAGAATTTAGTAATCACTATTTGATCATGCCTAAGGTGCACCCAAAGGCTTACAAACAATCTCTGAAATCAAAGGAAGGTGAAGTGGTTTTAAATTTGTTTAACATATTCATCAAATGAAATTTTTTTGAATGTGAGATTGTAAATGCCACTAAACTATCACAATATTGAGATCATGTATGATCAAGAGAGATTCTAAACACAAGACTGCAACATGAAACAAGAAACACAAATTGAAAAGCATTATGAAATGTAAGGATTCACAAATCTTTCCTAGAGACAACATAGAATAACTAAAAAATGATCAAATTTATCAGCAGGGGAAATGTTTTGAAAACAATCTCAGAGCTTGTTAATAGTTGTACATGTGCAACCAACTTAACATGATTTGAAATCTGATATAGAAGGAATTGTATGAGCTTCTATCGTGGTCACTCAAAGTATGGGCTTCTTCCCAAATTTTCTCATGAAATTATGAAGTTTCTCAGTCTTTTCCAAACTCTTTCAACCCTCTACATGACAAATTCACGCAATATATAGCATTCAATCACCTCTGAGTCTTCTTTCCCAAGGAAAGAATATGCCAAGCATAAATTTTGTTACAAAAATCTGCCATGATTCACAGAAAGGGACATTTAACAGATTTACAACCAAAATTTTGCCTATTGTTTCAAAAGGTCGAATCATTGCAAATATTTGAATCATTATCCTCTGTGGAGGTATGTTTTTCATCCTTCATGCATGCAAACAATCTTTCTTTCATCATTACACCCTTTCCCTTTCCAAATTCACATCTGCAACTTTTGGATATGACATTTCACATTTTACACGGGCTAGGGAAAAAACCATTTTCAAATACATCTTAGATCTACAAATTGAACTTCAAAATTGATTTCATTAATATTTACAAGCACAAACAACATGAATTTGCTGAAAATTTGGTGAAGATTGATTGAAAAATCACATCTCCAAACCTCCTGGAGCTCAAATGGCGGCCAAAATGAAAAATGCATAGTTACCGTTGATCTTCCTTTATCCTTTAATCTGATCCCTCCACATGTCACAATTGGAAATGGGCTTGGGGGCTTCATTTTACCTTTTAAAATTTTTCGAGAGAAAATGGAAAATTTTGACATTTTTCTCTACAAACCCCCCTACCTTTTGAAAATGAGATTGACACATGTCCCAATGTGGTTCCCAGTGGATCTGTGCTCCAAAATTTCACTTTATACATATTTTTCCAATAAGTAAAAATTTCCATATTTTCTCTGCGGGCCCGTAGTTGCTCCTCTGACCTTCCCATGTGTCAATCGCTGATTGGCCACTGGCTCATGACCTTGTTTTTAAAATTTACTACAACTCCCCAAAAATTTAAAGTTTTCAAACTCACCGGTGGCCCACACTCCCCTTCTGCATTTTACCAAGGTGGTGTGTCTTTCTCTGATTGACCACGGGGCCACACTTCAAATTATCACCTTAACTCATTTTTCCAAAAAAGGTAAAATCTTCATTTTCCCCCGTTGACTCACCAATCCATGTAAGCTTTTCCAATTTCCTCCTTGTCGGGGCCGCAGTTAATTTTATGACTTTAACTCTTTTTGCCAAAACAAACATAAAATTTCCAAATTGCCCCTGCAATCCCAAACCTCCGTATTTCCATTATGAGAAAAAATGCAAACAAGGCATTAATTCAACTTTAGCGGGCCTGCAGCCTTTTTCATCACTTTAACATTTTTACCCCCAAAGTCAAAAAACTTCAAATCTCTCCACAAGCCTTCCATCCCACTTTTGATGAAAACATGACACATGTCCACCTTTGATTCGTTGCGGGCCTTAGGCATGTTCTTTTCATTTTAACTCCTTTTTCCAAAATGCCTGAAGGCACAAAAAGACCTACCCATCTGCGACCAATAGGAGGTGAACACGTATACTCTCTTGGGCAAAAAGTAAGAATTTGCTCCACCCTTTCTTAACTTTGAGTATTTTCAACATGCCACGTAGAGAAATCAACATGCAATGGGGCAACGACACCAAATGAATCCTTTTTCCAAAGTAGCAAAAAGAATAAGTTCACAAAACAAATCTGCCACTCCTAAACTAATTAGAACAAGCCACTATCGATGAATGCCAAAGAAGAATTTGACAGGAAAATGACGCCTGTCAAACCGTCAAAAACACAGAAATTGCCAATGATGCCCAGAAATCAATTTTTTCACTAAGGATTGAAAAAAATCGAAACAAAGCCAGATACAACATGATTTCAAAGCATTTTTGATCATGGGTATGGATTTTCAAAGGCATACAAGCACAAACCGATCAATTTCAAACTTCCCTGATCAGGCAAAGTGGAAAAAATGGCAAAGCCCACAGATTTGGAAAAAAATAGGGCACAAACAGGGCATACATGGAGATTTCTTTAAATTAGGGAAAAACAACAAGTTTGTGAACACTTCAAAGCTTTCGAACGAAGGGGAAAAGTTTTTAGACCATCAATTCGAGAGGTAAAACATTTCTCAACAATCAGACCAAAGGGAAAATTTTGGGTAAAACACTGCGAGCTCAAATATGGCACCAACACATAGTATCCTTAAGTTATACTAATAAAATTTATCCTTAATGTTGATGGGGTGTAAAATGATATTAAAATGTAAACAATGTTTAGCTTTTGAGAGGATAACAAGGTTATAACAAGTAGGGGTAATTGATTAAGAAATCATTAAATCTAACTTATCTGTTTAAAAACTTCATTTGTACTCATTAGAAAAATTTAATCAAGAGAAGTTTAGATGAGGATTTTTCCCCATCCAAATTGATTTATAAGTCTAAATGAATGACTAATTATTGACTAATGAGATCATGTTCAAAGATGAATTCAAATTGAATTTCTTTCACTAACTCTTGTGAAGGTACATTTTAACCCTTTCTTAAGTGATGTTAAATGTTTTGATCCCTACACAAAGGAAGTTTTAGTTCCGAACCTAAATGGCACTTCACCTCAATCGGAGCTTGCACTTGTCTCCTTATGCAATGGAGGTATGAAACAAGATTCAATAGCTTAAGTATGGATACATAGCCTTGTGAGAAATTAAATACTCCCTTTATTAAATAAATGAATTAAACAAGTAATTAACATATTAGAGATGATCCTTATTCAGGAAGTTTTATCTTAAGCTAAATACTCAATAGTATAAAAGAAAGAAATCTAGGCTTATAAGAAGAATTGTATAAATCATAACATGATTCTTTTAGAACTTAAGTTAAGAATATAAATATGATTATAAAAAATACGTAATCCAAAAGATTTCACCATGGGAAGACCCTAACCATAAGTGTGTAATGTGGTTGGACTATTAAGTTGTGCCTTGTCAAAAACGAAGAGTGAATTGGTCGTGATGGGTGTCGTATGTTTCCTTGTTACCATGTGGGTCAATGCTGTGTCAAGCTTATCTTGAGTTTGTTGTATCCCTTTGAGATCACTTGTAGTGTTGTATAAACTTTAAGCAAGTAAAATAAAAATTATCTGATATTTTCTGTGTTGCCTTTGTTTGTGTTTTAGTGGGCATTAAAAATCATTTTTAAGTTTCTCTAATGTAACATATAATAAGCTATCAATATTAGATGGTTTCTCTTCTAAAAACTATGTAAATTATTAGGCATCATCATTGGTATGTTCTTGGGTATGATCTTTAGAGTGCATATTGGTAGCATAGCCTTGAGCATTGATCAACGTTTATAGTCATAATATCATTTGAAAAGAGATCATTATGGAACCGGGAACAAGAGAGAGTGAGGGTAAGATGCGAGGATGTGGGTGAGTTACATAAATATTGATAATGATACTTGATAGTCAACATGATTATATAAAAGAAATAAGTATGTAAAAAATAAAAATAATAAACTCCAAGTGTTCAAAGAAAACAATTGTTGGGTTCACTAAATGATTTCCAAGTTTTCCGTTTGATTAGGGTTTTACAACTATATTAAAACAAAGAATGAAAAAGGAGCTGTAGGAGGTTATTATGATTAATAAACTTCCAACATTAACTATTAAATACCATGATAATACATTAATACTTACATCGAATGTACACAATGCAATACAAACTCACAAATACATGGAATTGAGTGCATTTAGTTGATAATAGGTGATTCGAGGATGATTTAGGTGATCTGGATGGTGAAATAGGAGTTTCTAGACCTGATAGTGCTTCGGAAATGAAATTGTGAGCTGAAGATCTATTGGGGCAGGACCATACAACATGAGTGTGAATACTTGTATGGTTTTGACCTATTTGTTTGGTTTTTCACCTTCTCAGAATTGTGGTTTATGAACTTTTTAGCTTTGTGACTTGTCTTATTCATTTTTTTAATATTTGTCGGTCACTCATGAGCACATTACAAGGGTCCTTTAATACTCTTCTCAATCTTTCAAAACCCGAACCATGGGTGAATTCGTGCAAAAAAAACATTAGTTAGGTTATGAGAAACCCCATATACCGCCGAAGTAGGCACTACTTCGAAGAGGCATCAAACCACACATCATTCTCCACCTAGGATGTGATATCTAGCTATAGTGCAATCATATTTCACAATGCTTTACTCAAGTTTCTCTATTGTGCAATCTGCTTGAGTGGATGACTTTGATTTCTTACGAATGTGTGAATCGCTTCACTACACGTAGTTGGAATTTTCATGCTTGTAGATAGTTCTGCCCTAATCAATTTGCAGAAGTATTTTCAGAGTGTAGGGAGCTTTGGATGCCTTTGGTGCTATCTTTTGCAGAAAGAGTACACACACATTCTTTATAGTACAATTAAAAATATAAAATAGTCAATAATATTATGCGGCACTTTCATGAGAAGAACAACGTGAATTGGACATGTCATCTCATAAAACAACTAACAAATAGATACTCATGATTTTACAAATCATGAAAGCAATTGGAAATGAAGAAACCCTTTGAAAACAAACGGCCATATTCTCAATTGGAAATGATGAAATCCAAACACCATAATGAATGAAGACGAACACTAGGTGGTTGTGCCCACCCAAACACAAGTGTTCGTAATAGGGATTTAGTTAGAGTATGAAATTGAAAACGTCCCTTCAGCGTAATTTTTTCTCGACAAAATTACATCTTCGTCGATTGAAGAACCATCGGCCATCAAAACCATCAACTCAATATGTTCCGCTACGTCACCAAAGACGCTGCCACTTGTATCGTATATCATTGCATCATCGGGATGGGATAATGAGGCCAAGTTTCCGACATTTTTTTTACCGTCCTCGGAGATGTAAACGTTTGCCGTCACGACAAGAGTACGGAGATGTTCTGTGTTAGGTGGGATGAGGAAAGTGGCAAATAATTGTTTGTGTTTGTTGGTGAGAGGGATCCAAGCATATGCAGAAGCACCGGTGTCACGGAACACCTCCGCAAGGACTCGATGATTGCTTTCCTCAAACCCTGCATAGATGTAGATGATGATATTGAAACCTTGTGAAGCAACATCCCTCAATTTCTCTTTTATTCTTGGAGCCTCCTCGCTTATATCTGCGGACATTGTCACCAAAAATGCCACTTTTGTCTCACCTACTGAAAATAGTGACGACAAATCTACCACTTGTTTATCACCATCATCCTTAATATGCACGAATCTGCACTCATCATTAAATAACCCCCTCCTCACTACATCTGCCTGTCTTACATCTGAATGTGCTTCTTTCCAGCGATCGTTCAATACCAGCAATAGCCGTGGTGAATTTATTTCTTCCCAGCGCTCGTTCAACATGGGGCTTCCGCTGATAATCAAGACCACCAAGTTCTCCACCTCGAATATCTTGTCCATTGCGCTCCCTTGCAATGCCGGGCATCCTGATGCGTTTATTGTGGTCAATGAAGTCAAGTTGCCAAAATCATCGCAGAGCCTCTCCAGACCACTGCATTCACTCATACACAAACATTCTAGTGACTTCAACTGTCCAAATCCCTGAGGCAGACTGGATAGCTTCTTGCATCCCTTTATATTCAAATTCCGCAATGACTCCAACCGTCCAAATCCCTCAGGCAGACTCGACAGGTTCTTGCACCCTTCAATATACAACTCTTTCAAGCGACTCAGGTCTCCAATTGATTGCGGGAGGCTCATTAAATTAATACACTTACATAAATCAATAGTTTCCAGGAACTTCAGTTTTCCCGTACTAGCTGGAAGGCTCTCCAATCCACATCCTTTTAGAACCAAAACTTGCAAACATTCAAGTTGGACGAAACTGTTGGGAAGGCTTTCAAATTCAGTCCTGTTTTTGATCAATAGCTCCTGTAAACAATGGAAGGCTCCAAATCTTTGAAGCACAGCGCCAGACAATTCCGATGTTGAAAATCTGGCTTTGCGTAAGGAATTAGGTAACTGCATAACACACATATGTACGCTTATACCCTTTTGCGAAGAGAAGAAAAAAACAAAGCATAAAATGAAGTGACAATAGGCATTGCAGACTTGCCTCCATAAGATTGACATTTTTATGTATACGGTCATCGAATATTGCCAATCGTGGGAGTTGTTTCAGGTCCATCGGTAGCGATGTGAAATTTCCATTGATGTACCTTAAAGTTTCAAAGGTTCTTTTGCATCGGCCTTCGATTTCTACACTGTCTTTCAAAGTTAGTACTCTCAGAGATCGGTGCATTAAGTCCAGATGCTCTGCTTGAAGTTGGAAACGATTTTCAGCACTTTCAAGCCAGATTCCTTTCAATCCCCCCAGCTTCTGCAGAATTATACGCAGACTTACAATCAAACATAGTCGATCTAAACAAATTCTGCATAGAGAAAAAAACTACGAAGCAAATAATCGAATATGATGATGTATTTTACAAAACGTCTTTATATAATATAAAAGATAAAGTTCCAATTGCAGGAGTCAAAAAGCGATGGAAGAGAAGTAAGGGAAAATTGTTTTCCTGCTGGTACAAATGCCTGCAATACTCAAAACATGGAACCATACCTGTCTATCAAGAAGTACATCCTTCAAGGATTGTAAATCAGTTAACCTGTTCGATTCACACAGCCTCCTTCCACGAGCTGTAACTATATCATGTACCTTCAAATAGCCTTCACCATCGATCTTCACCAGTGCTGCCTCCTCTAGCGCTATAAACTCTCTCTCGCCAACAATATAACTCACTAGACGCCGTTCACAGCCATTAAAGAAGGAGATTATGTCTAGAAAGGCTTCCTTATAAACCTCCTCTTTGAGAGTATCATATACGACACCAACTACTTTGTCACTTAACTCACCTTCTCCTTTCAGAATGGTATCCTTTAGAAATGAAACCGTCTGATTACATGCTGAGATGTTGTCAGCATGTTCTCGCAGTTTTGATCCTACCAATTCAAGGACCAAAGGGATACCTTCGCACATTCTCAACAAACCATCAATATCTACGCCATTAGGAGAAAAAGCATCATGGCTAAGAAGAGATTGCTTACAAAGAAGCTTCTTTGCTTCCGCATCGGTCAGAGTATTTACACTATAATCATAGCGTTTAATAGTTGACCGCTGAAGCATAGCAGTCTCATCTAATTTTCTTGTCGTCAGGAGGATCCTGCTATACTCTGGAAGCATTGAGAGATCCCCTGGCAGAAGCTTCTCTAAATCACTACCTCTCAAAGCATTGTCTATAAACAAAAAAACACGCTGAGTAGCCGCTTCTCTGAAACAAATTGAGATTTGTTCCTGACCCTCTACACAGCTGCTCAACTTAATTTCTTTCCCAAACAAATCCCTTATAATATGTTCTTGCTGACGTTGAAGATCTTGCTGGGAGCAGTTCTGGTCCATGTCTACTCTGCAGAATTTGTAGCCATTCGATTTCAGGGGCAGGCGGTTGTAGACAGCAGTTGCCAGGGTTGTCTTGCCGATCCCCCCAATCCCATAAATCACCACTGCTCTGGCCGGTTTCTCTTTCATCTCCACGAGGCTAATCACCGCGTCTCTTTGCTTATCAACGCCAACTGCGAGAGTTTAGACATAGCTTCTTCAAATAATGGAATAAGCAAATTATAACACGAACTGAATACTTTTGCATCATCATCTATACTACAAGCTCGACACCTAAGCATTAGAGAAAAAAAAAGGAAGACCTAAGCGTTAGAGAAAATAAATGGAATACCTGCATCAGGATACATTCCCTGGGAAGGAGGCGGAGCAGTCGCCATCTTATTCCAGATTCCGATCACAGCTCCTAATGTTAGATCTGGATATATCTTGCCAAGTTGCGATTGAACACTCTCCAAATCCGTAGCGGTCACCGAAGCAGAGAAAAACCTATATGTTGAGCGGGGAAGAATTGTCAATATGCAGGTGCTTTCCAAATTATAAAACTTGAGAAAAATATATTGATGAGATCCCTAATTACCTGGAGAGGTCGTTCGATTGCATTTGGGAAACGCACAAAAGCGATCCCCTAACAATAAAGACCACAACGTCGTTCAATTTTTCTTGGGGCATATGTCCAACTAGTTCCTTGACGTATTTGGCGAGGGAACACATGTACTTGAGAAGTTGTATGCATTGTTCCTTGTTAGCAGACACTTTGTCTACTTGATCTAACACATATCCAACAACACACAGTCCGACCCCCACCCAATTCATTTCTACCGCTCCCTTCAACACTTCAAAAACTACATTCCTCGTCTCCTTATTCAGTTTCGATTTAAACGACATCTGCACATTTGATAAATATATAACTTCGAGTTCGATAAAACTAGTGATACGGTGCAATCAATAAACACAATTGCCTTCCTAATGCTGTTACATACCTTACAAGCTTGTTTATTAACATTCTTCACTATATTCTCCAGTAAATTGTTGCCAGACTGGATGAAAGAAGCCAGTCGACCTGCGCTCGAGGATTCAATCCCGGAGGTCTTCGCCACATGAGCCTGCAAAATGTAGCATTTCGATAAGAAGAAATAAATTACAGTTATGAAGCCAAGCAGAGGGAAACATGAAGAAATTAAGTTACCTTTTTCGCTTCAATCTCTTTCACCCTTTCCTCGATGTAAGAAATTAATACATCAAGATCACCTACATCTCGAGGCATATCAATGGTGAAGTTATTCTCAGGTGTGGAAGAAGAGCAGGAATAGCATGTGCAAGCGTTGCCCATTCTGAATGAATAAACAAAGATATGCACAGAAATTAAAGGGCAATGTTCGATCGAACTCTTGGATCTTGCGCTTCTGGTTTTGGATATAAAAAAATATTACATATGGAAGCCCTTTTAAAGAAGTACAAGTCAGAATATTAAAAATTAAAAGGAGAAAAAATTAGTTTTACGTGTTCACTGCGTACTGGGTTGAGATGGAACCGCTACTCGATCCTCACCGGACAGTTGGCAAGATATTTAAGATGCAAAGCTTAAAGCGTAGACATCTTCAAAAATTTAAATTGTAGAAATCCATATTTCTACAGTTGGAATCCTTTTTTTAAAAGGTGATGAAGAATAATAATATAATGGACCCTATTGTTCTCTAATGCTTTATCACTTTAGTGAACTAAGATGTCCATACCAGCTCACTAAATACTTTAGCTTTAGATTTCAGATGCCTCAACTTTTGAATGTTGCCCACCGACGTATTCGGTTTCATTTGCCATAGATTGTTTTTGTTTTTTATTTTTTGTTTTGTAATTGGGATGAAATAACTTCTATTTAATAAAACCAGCACCGTGCCGATAAATTTGTTTATAAATTATAATATTAATTTATTTATAATAAATTGTAAATTATAAACTATAAATTATATATAATTTATAATATATTAAGTTATGAATAACTTTTAAATAAGTATATTTATATTATACAAATATATGTAAAATATATCGAGAGGTAAAGTTCAAAAGGTACTTATGTCACATATATAAAATAGGTACCTAGTGAACTATACCGCTCCACATATTTTACATATATAGATTTGTATAAACATAAATCAAAACATGGTATGTAAAATACGCCAAGAGGTATAGTTAACGAGGCGCCTATTTTAGATGTGTGGCATAAGTGTCTTCCGAACTATACCTCTCGGTATATTTTACATATATTTATATAATATACGTATGGTACTAGCATCCACGGGAGTTGCATTATACGTAAAATGATACCAAAAATAAAGTCAAGAAAAGAAGACGAGAATTTAGTTCGTGCATGAATGACCTTGACGAGAACCTATCAAATTGGTGATTTAAGACTCATATTATTAATAATAAGGATCCATGCCCACATAGTTCATTGGCGAAACCAACAACTCTTTCTTTATAATATCGAGAACCCAAGATAGCATTCCACCCCCGATATATTTAATATTTCCTTAAGTCACAAGAATTTGTAATGAATTTGATTGAACTACCTAAAAGCATATTTTCTACGAATTAAAAGAAACAACATCGAAGATAATAAATAAAATTTTTCAAGGAAATACAAACACCTAGTAAATTTATCTAATATTCATTTAGATAAAAATGTCACAAACAACAACTAAAATGATATAATGTTAACAATTAATCCTTTTTGACTCAAATATCTTACAAGGGACATCATAGAGGCATCTAAAAGTAGAATTATCTCTCGTAAGAGAATAAGTATGGGTAATAAAAATTAAATGTCTATCATACACAAAGTTCTTATGGATTTTATTAGTAACCATATTATCATGTTAAAAAAATAAAGCATTATTTCATATGAATCAAAATGTGAAATGTACATGACATGAAATGACAAAATCATAGAATGAAATGTGTGTTACATAAGGGATATCAATATATTCCAAGGACTTTAGTATTTCATCCTCTGCCTTCTGTTTTGAATGTATTTCTCCCTTCTTCATCTTTTCATAGCGCTCAGATGTAAATGGTGTAAATATTCAATGAATTTGCAATGAATTTACTCGAGAGATAGCCACAAATGTTAACCACATTGTTTCCCTTTGTTTAGTATCAACTGTAGCCTTGGAAATACCAAAACCTTGTGATTTATGTACTCTCAATGCCTATTCTAGTCGTAAGGGTATTTGGGTGTGTGCATCTTCTTTCTATTGGTGTAATTGGGATGGTACATGGAGTTCTATCTTCAAATGGAATTACGAAGTAATTATCAAATTCAACCATTACATATGTTGGTGGTTTTAATGGACCACTACCAGGTGCGTATATTATGCTTCATCTATATCCTAGATCTCCATTTACAAGACATACTTTTATCCAAAGAGTGGATGTTTGCATAACCCTTGTATCATGAGAAATTAATAATTCAAAATCAAGTTCATCGTTCATACCTCCTTTCAGTGTACTCGCATTAATTTTTGTTGTTGCAATGTTATGTGCAATAGGTATCTTCAACGAATGAATTTTTGTTTTTCTTTTGGTTATTCAAATTACTCATTGTCAGGACCAAGTGGATATTATTATCGAATTCATCATTGCTAAATTTTTCCAATGCAGAATTTGTTCTACTCATTAATAAAATCCAATCATCCAATGTCGGATTTGTATCTTTCAGATTAGGTAGAAGTTGTCAAAAATATTTTTTGTCTTCACTTTCTCTTTCTTCTCTAAATACCTTATCCAATGTAACCAATATCGTGAATTCTTCCCATAACACCATTACACGTGAATAACACCCATATGGTGGTTTGTTACTAATAAGAGGAAGTTTCCCTAAATCTCCTACCAAAATTATAGAAAAATGACCAAAACTAATGTCTGCTATTTCAGGGAATTCTCGATTATGTTAGGATTCTGTCTTCTAGAAAACTTTTTCCAATGAAGCTCATTTCATAAATCAATATATATATTATGTGGAAGATATCTTGTTGCAATGTTGTAATTTTTTATCCTTCTAATAATGTAAAATCAGTAATAGGGATTCAAAGTTTTGAATGAATCGTATATAGATTTATTCAACCCAATTGCAGTTGTCTATCACATCGTCCTCTCCTTATCTATGAGACATCCATAAACCCTAATCACCATTAACAAATCTTAAACCTGAATTGATATGGGAAACACTAATCACTAATGTAATTTGAATATGAGGTTTGCAATTTATAATAATACTATGAATTATCAATAATAATATTGTTTAAAATATATTTTATTATTATTATTATTTATATTGATAACCGGTTGGTAGCATGATTGATGCTACCAGCAGGTAGCATGGTAGATGCTTATTTCAAAGAAATGAATATATGCAATTTACAATTTATCATACTTTACATGTGGACTAACTGCATGCAACTATCCAAGACCATCCAAAGAGTATTGTGTCTACATAGATTGTTAGTGCAACCATTCAAAATAAAGCCAAGATTTTCAAATGATCGGTGCCTCGAAACCCAATTTTTGTTGTTTCACATCGTCTCCTACTTTTCTCTAAGACATGCATAAACAATAGAAATCCCCAATGCCAAAAAATTTGGGACCTCAAGCATGTTTCCTATTTAACCTTATATCTACAAAAGTGTATCCTATCCAACTTTGCTTTCATGGTTTTTGTTGTAAAAACCTTTTCTTTGAAGATTTCTCTTGCAAATCTGATTTTTCAGGTATGATGGCAACTTTTCTAGAGGTTACTGATATCTTGAGTTTAATTTTTATTATTTTAAAATGTACAAACCATGATTCATAATTACAATGTGTATATTAAATTCCAATCAAAGCCTAGGCATCGTAGGTCCTTGCTTAAAATTTTCAATGAATGAATAGGATCCTATAGACTAACCTACAAAGTTGTAAGTAATAATAAATAGTAATTCCATTTTTCATGATAAATTTTACTTAAAATTTAAAGAGAGTGAAAAAGATAGACGAATTATGAGATTAATATTTACAAACCACAATCTATAATATTCCTTTAACATCATATTGATATACTCAAAAAATATATTTAGACGGGAATATATGATGGTTGATGCTTATTTCAAAGACATTAATATATGCGACTAACTATTCTTCATACTTTACAGATGCACTAATCACATGTGCCTATCAAAGGCCATTCAGAGGGTATTGCGTATGCATAGATGGTAAATGTAGTTTTCCAAAAGTAGGCCAAGATTTTGATTATATCAACACCTTGAAACACAATTTTGGTTATTTTCCACATTGTCATCTACTTTACTTTGAGACATCTTTAAACACTAGAAATTCCCAAGGCTGACACTTTTTCGAGCTCAAGCACATTTCCTATTTCACTATATCTCAATAAAATTGCATTCTTTCTAACTTTGGTTTCAGGATTTTAATGTAAAAACCTTTGCTTTGAAGAATGCTCTTTGAAAGCTTCTTTTTCAGGTATGTTGCCAACTTTTCCATGGGTTACTGCTATCTACAGTCCAATGTTTATTCTCTAAAAAAAACCATGATTTATGTAACACCCATAATTTTTGACTTTTAAAACCATAATAAAACCTATCAATTTACTAGGGAAAATTGGAGTAATTTTCTTTTGTTTAAAATATTGTAAGGTGGAGTATGCATCTACAATAAATCCATTCACGTCTAATAATGTACTCTTATCCAACTATTAATTTGGAACCAGATTAATAATTAGATATTATAAATTGATTTCTAAAGTCATTTCCAAGTATAATCTTTTAATAATGTCTCCATTAATTTCATTTCTAGCTTAACAAGAATTACCTCCTAAGTTTATTTCCCTTAATCACCTAACATCCATACCCCACATCTATTAAATATTTTACCTTTAGTGAATTAATTTCTATGGTCCAATACCTAAAACCTATTAATTATTCCACATTAACAAGGGTCTATTTTATCCTAACACACTAAGGAAATAAGTGGCCCCACTGAACCCATACCCATACCTTTTTATTAGAAAAAGAAAAATACTCAATCCCACAAAAAGCCCGCAACTTAAAAGGATGTAGGATTCATTCTCCATCATAAGATTAGTTGAATGTTGACCCTTAGATCTTGTGCTTTCTAAGATGCCCTAAGAATCCTTATGTTGACTTCTTATTCTCATTTTTTCCCTAATACATTTCATTTTAACTTTTGTAGATTATGGAGCATAGAGGCTAAGGAGGCTTTGAAATCTATGGATGGATTTCCTCTACTCCAATATTTTTGTATTATTTCTATGTTAAATGTTAGATTTTCTGCATTCCTATTATGGGTATTGTTTTACCCCATTTAGTTTTGTTTATTTTCATTTCTATGGAAGTCTATTTTTTTGCAAGTTTAGATGAATATACATTTTGTATATTCCATTTTGAGTGCATATAAAAACGATATATATATATATATATATATATATATATATATATATATATATATATATATTATATACATATAATATTGTGTATTATTGTATTACTGGCGAATACAAGTTTGGCCTTATGTATTTTATATGGCCCAAGTTTTAGTTATGTGGCATGTATTCTAGTTATGTGACATGTGTTTAAGAGGATAACCGTGACCATTTAAATTGTAGGGTTATAAAGTTTATTGGGGGAGAATAATCCCTGGCTTGACTCCAAATCAAACTTGTCGTCAACCCCAAAAATATCAGTCACTGAAGTCAAAACAAATTCAGAATTCCATTTTCTTTTAGCTTGTTGAGACTCGAGCTCTTTCATCTACATTTTCAGCCCATCAATTTCCTTTTTGACATCCAACATCGGCTCAATCCCCACCTCAAGCGAGCTCTAACCCTATGACTCGGCCTCCCTTAATCTCTGCCATATGTGTCAAGCAGGCCTTTTTTCATGGCATCACCCGAGTATTCCTTTTTTGTCATGAGCGCCACATTTATCCATTGAAAACCCTAGCTTGTGGGCTGATCTCTGTACTTTTCTATGCTGTCCTTAGTCATTCTTAAAAGATAACATGGGATCCCCAAGGCTTGATCTCCCTCCAAATGAATCAAATCTAAACCGAGGTAGCTCTGTTCTACCCCATGTAATCAAAGCCGAGTCGGCCCCCATCGCAACCTCACCAAGTCGAGCTCTCTCCACCCATATCGAGATCATTCATTATTGATCCTGTCGTACACATGCTCTTTGCATGAGCCAAGCTTAAGGTTGAGCCATTACACACCATGATAACTCCCATCTTCCATCCATAATATCAATGTCTTGTTAGTGTAGAATCACAGTACCCCCGAATGGCTGGATTGTGAGGGTGGGGAATTCAGCGTGATTGGACAACATTGGACCATCTCTTAAGTTGTGGGACTTGCAAAAATTGAGATGGACCTCTGGAGAAATTTGGTTCTTGCTTCCTTATCCACATGCCACAAGCAACTCCAGTGCAGGAAGAACCTATTCTATCCTAATCTAAGCATTCCAAGGGGAGACACAGAGAGAGAGAGAGAGAGAGAGAGAGAGAGAGAGAGAGAGAGAGAGAGAGAGAGAGAGAGAGAGAGAGAGGATAAAAGAGCCTACACTAAGAAGTGATACACCAGAAAAGGAAGTGGTTGAATCACAGACCTGAATTCTTGAAGTGGAGAGAGGTGAGTAGAGGAGAATGTGGACAGAACGCACCACATACCAGAGATAGATTTCACACAGACCAACACTTCGAAAACGCATTAAGCATAGCTCCCAGAACCTGCAACAAACATTATAGTATGTACAATATACCCTGCAATGATGAGAGGTAAGAAGATACAACAAAATAAGCCAAAGATGGACAGATGCATTATAAAACAAATTTTATTGCTCTAAAATGTTACACAGTGTAGCATCAGTGTGGAAAGAGGCAAGAAAAATGCCATTACAGATCCATAGGAGGAGGCCTAGAGTCTGCATTCTACCCTAAGGAACAAAGGGAGAGGGGGGCAGAGGAGAAAGAAGGACCAACCCTTTGAATATTCCCCTTCAATAAAATATGATAAGAAGAATAGGAGAGAGAGGAGGGAAGAACTCGAATCCTGCTCCAACCACCCTGAGATATGCATTGAATCTTACTTTGAAATCTCAACCACTGCACCTATTAATGCTTGCTACGGATCTACCCATTGAATCTGTCAATTTTGGTTCCTTGGTGGATCAAATCAAATCAGATCTAGTAGTTGGAGAAATTTGGCTACTGTAATAATTGCCTGGAAGATGATTTCCCATTTTTCACCTATACCAGACCCTACTAAGAATGATATTTTATGTTTTCCATGGCATATCGGGTGTCGAGATGTTTCCAAAAAGGTCTTCTCTCGCATCTAAATATGAGTTTCCAGTAAAAAGATATGGCCATTTGAATATTAGGGTTACGGGGTGTAATATTTAAAGAGTCCATGCCCATATAGGGTCCACGTGGCGGCCTCGTGCACGCGTTTGAAGATTTCATCACCTTTCCTTCACTCTTGAAATAACACTGTATTGACATGTGGCATGGCTTCCGTACAAGCTCTTTGGGATCTCTTTATATTTTTTTTAAGTTTCTTTGCTTGGCGGGGCCAAAAATCTTACCCTTGACACGTGGATGCTTGGTACTTGTTTGGAAACCCGCCCCAAATTTTACCTTTGAAATAGATGCCACGCTAACACTTGGCACATCCCACCAGCTTGCCTCTGCTTTGACTATTCAAACCTTGACTATGTTCGTTTTAAGAACTGGGACATGTGGTGAGCCTGCGCTCATTTGGGAATTGCTTCAAGAATTTCCTTTGGAAATCGTGCCAATGAGACATGAGGAGGCTTCCACTGGTTCTCTATACTTAACCAATTTTGGGCCCGCTCTCCTTTTTACCTTTGTTGACCATTTTCTACATGTTGAGGGATAGCGCATAAGTTTTAGTCTCCACTTAGGATACCACTCTTGAATATGCATCAGTTTAGACACTTGGAACCTTCCACTGAGTCGAAGACTTTCCAATGGCCGGTGCAACTTTTGGGGTTCTAGACGTGTGGAGACTTGGTGCTTATTTGAGAACTACCTCTAGACTTTCCTTTTGAAAATGTGCCAATGAGATAGGTGGAGGCCTCCAAAGGATTTGGAATCTTCAACATCAGCTTTTACTTTTTCAGACCCTAAATACATGGTGAGCTAGTGCTCGTCTGGGAATCATCACCTTTTGGGCTATGCCTTTGAAATTGCGCTGATACAGCACGTGGTGCTGTTCGTTGGTTTCCTATACTTAGTTGATTTTGGGCCCACTCTTTCCCATTTTAAACTTGGACTACATGGTTAGCCCGCGATCATTTGGGTCTCTGCTCCTCAGATTTATCTTTGAAGTAGTGTCATTTAAACACTTGGCACCTTCTACGTTGATTCAAAGACTTTTTAATGGCCTAGTGCAGATCTTGGGGCATTTGGATGCATGGAGGCTTGGTGTAAGTTTGAGTTTCCCTTTTGGATTCAATCTTTGGAAATGTGTCTTTTGGAAACTTAGTGCAGCTTCTACTGACTCCTTCATAATTAGTCAATTTTGGGGCTCATTCTGAATCATTTATAGAATTTGAAGACTTTGAACCTTCTCCGCTATTTATTTTCCTTTGAGCATCTAGTTTCTTTGATGTTATTTTCTCTTCCCCGACCCTAGAAATTAAATTTTAGATCCCGCCCATAACTCGTCTTTTATATTTCAAGAATGGGTTCATTCGACAGAAGTCATTTCTTGAATTTCTTTACTACACGTGGTCGTGGATGATCCAATTTTGTCGGGGGAAAAATTGAGATAATAATTTGGAAACTCACGGGGACATCTAACTTACTAAATGAATCAACAAATGTCCTTAAAACATCCATTGGACATGGAGTAACCATTAATGGTTTGGTACTTACCCTTTTTTCAAAATAGACTCTCTGATTACCTACTTTTTCTGACCTGTTCTTGACCACGGAAGCTTGCCCACACATCTGCAATCTCAATTTTTATGAGAAATCTTGAAACAAGGCTTCTAAGAGTAGAAAATTGTTTGACCCTAGGGCTTTCATCTATACCTGAAATGGATTGTTTCGAAATGGCTTTAGTTTCTCTACATTTGTTTCTTTTCTGGAACTAACAACTATTACAGATAGGTATGGGTCTTCTTGCCATGAATACTGAAGGTCCTGGCCTCATGCACCTTTGGAGAAATATGAACAAAATTATGTACAAAGATAAAATCATACGTGCATCAAATGAAATGTGTAGAGTGTGCATAAGCACTTCTTCTACTAAAAAAAAAAAGTCTACTCCTACTCCTACACTAACCAGAGAGAAAGAATGCTAAACAAAGCCTGCTACAGGTAGGGAGAAGTAGATTCCCTTTCTCAAGACGGGCAACCATGCAAATGATTTGACCCTAAACATGGCTGCCTGTATGAGTGAAAATATAATAGTAAGTCAGTCCTCCACCCAAATGATCAAGGTATATACATCAACCAAAAATACCTCCTCAAGTTGATTGGCATTGGACTCCTGGAGGTGCTGATGGTGACCCTTGGTGCCTTGAAACATATCTTCATGCCCTAAGGTGGGCATGATTGGTTCTTGAATCTCCCTTGCCTCCAATGAATCTAAGTACCTGATTGGGCATGGTCTGATCCTTTTGTTGTGCCCCTTGCTCTGAATTTCAACTCCAAGAATGGAGTCTTCTTGTGGACCTTCTTATATGGATGGTGGGAAAGGGATGATGAGATCCTACTATCTTTTCTCTTCCTTCTCCTATGAAGAAAAAGGAAGACTCATATCTTCCAACCTTGGTTCCAGAGGGATGTAGTGGAGTGTAGGCTATTGCACTTGACAGTTCTCCTCTATGGAAACAGGATCATATGCTTGGAAGGTGGTTGATGGAGTAAATTGTGTGATCTCCATGGACTCTTCTCCATCAAAGCAATCCCCCAAGTCAGACAGATAGGCTGCCTCCTTGTTGTCCTACTACAGGTGGTCTACCTCCTCCATGGTGACCTTTGGATCTGTAATTTTCTCACCATGGTATCCATCATCTTCAAACATGAAATTTGAAAGTTCAAACTCTTCTTCAACATTAGCATTTGAAGGGGATGAACTAGGAGGAAGAACTAAATGTTCTTCTATGGACTGCTCCACAGTTGGAGCCTCTGAAACTGTATCGGCCTCCTCCATCATGGGTTCATCAATCAAATCAGGCCCTTGGAATGAAAGAAAAAAATATTCAATGATACTTTCTTCATTTATGTACTTCAACTCTGATTTGATCTCTCCCATCTAATCCTCTTCAATGGGACTTGAATTTGATTGTTCTTCCTCCTCAAATAGTTGTGTAGCTTGGATTAGACCACCATCCTCTTCAGATAAAGTACCATTAGGGACACTACATTCAAATTAAATAGACTTATGAATTTTTTCTTCTTGTTCTTTTTCTTCTTCTGCTGCAAACTTAGCCCTAGCCACTACTGGATTCTCAACCCGGACCTCCTCTATTGGCTTGACCATCAAGGGGATATTTGTAAACCCAAATTTGGTAGCCCAACTCTTCAAATTGTCTATCATTTTTTCTCGTTTGGGCTCCTTCTCTTGTTTTTCTCCTTGAATGGATTCTTGGGTCTCTTCCCCATATGGAATTGGGAAGGCAAGAGGAGTGGCAGGTTGGGGTTCAACCAGATTTGCAATTTTTTTTGGTGGGGAGGGAAGTGGAATTTCTTGTTTATTTGGAGGGAATGAATGCTTGGGAAAGAAAAGGGGAGAATACTTGAAATCGGGTGGAAGATCAGGAGATGGGGAAGGAAAGTCGACACTTAGGGCAATAGATGGGAAGCTTGACTCTTGCCTCTGCTGAAATGATAATGATTGAGAGAGAGAAAATGAAGGACAAGGAGCTGGTGATTGACTTACCCATTGACAAGGTTGTCTCAAAATTTTCTCATAAGCCTCAATGTCCTCAATCCACTGTGTAAGTTGAGGCAATACTTCAACCATGAAGTCAAGCTTCTCTTGAGGGATGTAATGTCTTGGAAAAGGGCCTTCCCATGGACAAGGTTCCCTACAACAAATCTTAAATGGCTTCATCTGTGTTGTAGCCCTGGACTACACTATGCTAGCCTCCATCCCTTGAATCTACTCCAATGGATCAACATCTTCCATGTTGCTATCACCATCATATGCGTTCCCTTCTTCTTGATAAGCTCCATGGCCAAGCTGACTTTGACCCTGCTCATATGGGTAAGGATAATGGTTCCAGCTATGATCATAGTGTTGCTCTAGAGGAGTTGGTAAATGCCTTGGAGGTGGACTGCACTGCTCTAGGTTTGAATTCCATGAAGGGAATGAAGTCATGATTGCACAACTTCATGAAATGGAAGAATAATGGGAGATATGAAACAAAAGTGAAAGAAGTTGGGTGGAAATGGATGGAAAAGGTCTGCAACTTTAGATATGGGGTTGTTGACCAGATGGAGTCACCAGAACTGCTTGCATGTGCCTCAAAAGGTTGAATCTTAACAGGAACACACCAACCTATTAAGATGAAGTGGTAAGGTGATTCAGACCAGTCCCACCAGGCACACCAAAACTGTTAGTGTGGTCACATTGTGGCTTATGATTTGCTGTTGATAATGAGACACCTTGGAGAGATGGAAGATCTAACCTCTGTGTCCCACCGGGTGTGCCAAAACTGTTAGTGCAGAATCATAGCACTCCCGAATGGATGGATTGTGAGGGTGGGGTATTTTATGTGATTGTACATCATGGTACCATCTCTCAAGTTGTGGGATTTGCAAAAATCGAGTTGGACCTCCGGATAAAACTAGTTCTTACTTACTAATCTACCTGCCATAAGCTACTCCAATGTAGGCAAAACCTATTCTATCCTAATCTAACCATTCTAAGGGGATAGAGAGAGAGAGAGAGAGGGGGTGAAAGAGCCTACACTAAGCAGTGATACACTAGAAAAGGAAGTGGTTGAATCATAGACCTGACTTCCTGAAGTGGAGACAGGTGAGAAAAGGAGAGGGTGGACAAAACACACCATAGAATAGAAATAGATTTCACACAAAGAACCACTTCAAAACCCATTAAGCACAACCCCATAACTAGTAACAAACATCAAAGTATGCATAGTATACCTTGTGATGATGAGAGGTAAGAAGAGACAACAAAATAAGCCAAGGATGAAAAGATGCATCACAAAACAAATTTTATTGCTCCGAACTGTTACATAGTTCATCATCTGTGGGAAAGAGGCAAGAATAAATCCATTACAGAGCCTTGGGAGGAGGCTTAGTCTCCGCATTCTACCCTAAGGAAGAAAGAGAGAGGGGGGCAGAGGACGAACAACGACCAAACTTTTTAATATTCCCCTTCATTACAATACATAGGAAGAATAGGAGAGATAGGAGGGAAGAATTTGAATCCTGCTCCAACCACCTTGAGATATGAATTGAATCCCATTTTAAAAGCTCAACCACCGCCCCTTAATTCCTGCGGCGGATCAAATAGAATCAGATCTGGTAGTTGGAGAAATAAGATTCTGTATTAATTGCCTGGAAGATGTTTTCCCATTTTTCACCTACTAGAGCCTGATAATGATTCAAATGTGTAGATGGTGTCGTGATATTCCCAAAAAGTATTCTTCCTCCAAAATATGAGTTTCCAATTAAAAGATATGACCATTTGAATATTAGAGTAACAGGGTGCAATATTTAAAGATTCCACCCATACATGTCCTTGGGATTATTTATATTTTTTCTGAGTCCCTTTGCTTGGCAGGACAAAAGTCTGACCCTAGACATGTGGAGGCCTTGTGCTTGTTTGCAAACCCACCCCAAATATTACCCTTGAAACGGTGCCATGTTGACACTTGGCTCCTTCTGCCATCCTGCCTCTACTTTTACTATTCAAACCTTGACTCTGTTCATTTTTGGACCTGGGACACGCAGCGAGCCCGCGCTCATTTGGGGATTGCCTCAAGACTTTCCTTTTGAAATCACGCCAATGAGACATGTGGAGGCTTCTGTTGGTTCTCTATACTTAACCAATTTTGGGCCCACTCTCCTTCTGACCTATGTTGACCATTATCTATGTGGAGGGCTGGCACAAGTTTGAGTCTCCGCTCAGGATCCCACTTTTGAATGTGCACAGTTCAAACACTTGGAACCTTCCCTTGAGTTGAATAATTTTCAACAGTCGGTGCAAATTTTGGGGCTCTGGGTGCATAGAGGCTTGGTACTTGTTTTAGAATCACCTTTTGGGCCATGCCTTTAAAATTCCACTGATGCGACACATGGCACCATCCGCTGGTTCTCTATACTTAGTCAATTTTGGGACCGCTCTATCCCATTTTTCACTTGGACTATGTGGCGATCCCGCGCTCATTTGCGTCTCCACTCCTTGGATTTATCTTTGAAGTAGTGTCATTTAAACACTTGGCACCTTCTGCTAAGTTGAACACTTTTCAACAACCGATACAACTCTTGGGGATTTAGACGTGTGGAGGATTGGCACAAGTTTTAATTTCCCTTTAGGATTCAATATTTGGAAATGCGTCGTTTGGACACTTGACATCTTCCGCTGACTCCTCCATACATAGTTGATTTTGGGGCTCATTCTGAATCATTTGCAGAGCTCGAAGACTTTGAATATTCTCTGCTTCTATTCCTTTGAGCCTCTTATTTCTTCGACACTGTCTTCTCTTCCCTGACCCTATAATTCCATTTTAGAGCCCTCTTGTAACTTGTGTGTTAGATTTGAAGCATGGTTTCATTTGACAGAGCCATTTTTGGAATTTCTTCCTGTATGGGGTTATGTTTGATCCATTTTGCTAGGGGCAAAATTGGAATAACAGGTTTGATCCATATATTCCTTCAGCCAACGTGGCCCCTCCATCATTCCATCATTGTGAATCCACCCTACCTCTAAGTCATCTCTCGCATAGGTCTGACTCAGACCAACCTTCTTCTGATGTGGACTAGGTACTCGATGTTTCATTACTAACTTTCACCATCAATGTTAGATCAAAACTTCCTGGGTTAGTTTTTAGCTCGATTGCATCGATGGCCCAAATGGAGAACTTTACCCCTCGAAACCCTATTTTTTGGATTTTTTTAGATTTTCTAATGTCAAAGACATGATAAGGGCTGAATGGAAGAGGACATGTTTTTTTCTATAACTCCCATCAAAAATGATGTTCTAGGAACCTTCTAACACCTAACACTTATCCCAAAAATCATGACTAATTGTTTTTTGATACAAGATAAATGTAAGGGTAAAAGGATAAAAGAGTTTACATGGGTAAGATCCCCTAGGGAACATCCATTTAACCTACACCACTAAACTCAACTTTACAATTTAAGACCAGGTCTAGTTAGAAGGTTAACATATTTTTCTAAATCACTTTAGGGTCTATTAATCCAATTTTAACTAGGAAGGTTCCCTAAAATTAATCCGCTTAGTTACTTGTTTTATTCTTCTTAGTTAATATTCAGACCTAATAAGATTAAACCCTTGTTTAATTAATTTAAATTAATTTTCTTATTAACTTAGGGTCCTTTCTATAACCTACCTAATCTTGTTAAGAATTAACCATGGCTTAACACTCTAAGACAATTAAATGGCCCCATTCCCCATCTACACATACTATTATAGTTCATTTAAACAACATTATAAAAATCATCCCCACCTCACAAAAGTAGGGTTAATCCTTCACCCTTAGATCAAATCAATATCACCCACAAGATCCTAGGGCTCCAATTAACCCTAAAAATTGTTATGAATTTTTATTTATTCTCTTTCTAACCCAAGCCCCCTCATTTAATCTATTTACTTTTATGAAAAATGCGGGTTGGAGTGGAGGAAGCCATGGGAACAAGAGAGGAAGAGATATGGTGGAATCTACAAGGATATCAAACTTAAATGGTTTGGATTGTAGTATTATTTGTTGTTATTATTTTCATTCAAGGATTGGGAGGGATTTTCCCTCACTAATCTGGTTTTATTTCTAGCCATTTGTAAGATTTGGGTTTCTATTTACGGCAAACTCTACCCACATAAAAATAAAAAAGAATGTTTTAATCTACCATTTATGGGTTTTAATGCTCAAATATACGGGATTTACTCATAATATGCTTACTGACACTTTATTAGGTAAGTTTACAACTTAAATTTTAGTTTAAACTACTTAATATTTTTACACAGGCACGGATCAAGGAAGTTCTATTGTAAGTGACAGAACCACCACCTAGAGTAGACTGGTGGTCCTGGGACTGCTACCTTGCCTGGGTGACAAACCATGGACCACCATCCTACTGAGCGACAAATCATGGACCGCTGCCCTACTACGAAGTGGTTTTGATACCTCTTTCTTAGCTTTAGCGGTGGTTACGAGACCGCCACTCTGCACAGGGTGGTGGTCCTATTTCTGAAAAACAAAACCTAAAACCCAAAATTTTCCCAACAACAAAAAGTTACTAAAATGAGCTAAAATTCATTCTGAGCCTAATTTTGTACGTCTAGAGTTTCCAGTTTTGAGATTTCATTCCTATTATTCTTTTCTTAGTTAAATCTACTCATTTTGAAGTATTATCTAATCCAATAAAAACACATCTACTTTACAAGGTCATTCCCTCATGTTTAAAAAGGTTTTTTTCTTTCCATTTCAAGAGAAAAAGGGATCTAAATCTATTGCTTTACATTTTATTTTCTTACTACAAAACACCATTTCCAAATAGCAAATACTTCAAATTTCTTGTCTCTTCCATTCAATACAAATTATAGATTCCAAATAATATAGTAACTTTATTTTCCATTAATGTTTACTATGCATACAAGTTAAACTTCTTACAAATTTTATATTCCCTTTTTCTCTCCTTTACAACATTACAACTTCACAATGAAAGTAACTTTTTTTTGTCATAATGCAACTTTCAATTAAACTTTTACACAATATATTCATTTTGATTCTTTCTCCTATACAATATTCAATTTCATGAGAAGGAAAATTTTACAACTCTTTAATGAAATTATTCAAATAATAATACAACTTACATTACAACATTTCCTTTAAAACAACAACAAAATTACAATCTTCCACTTTAAGTGGGAAACAAAAGGTTTATCTGAAGAAGGGATTCCTTCAAGGTCTCTAACAAAATTCCAAGCTCCTAAACACCAACAAAAAGGATCCACTAAGATTTATTTGATTCACAAAAAATGGGGGGGAGAGGAAATGCTCTCCACCCAACAAAGATATCCAATGAAGAGGAGAAGCCATACTCTTTATTGGCCCCCGAGCCAAAACAACATCACAATGGGAGATGATTTCAACACATGGCAACAATAAGCTTCCACAACACAACAAATATTTCACCTCCATTTCAACCATATTCAAAACAAACACAACACAAGAAAGAAGAACAAAAAAACAACAAATAACAAGGCTTAAGATGAAATCTAAAGGAGCGAGGCCTATGGGGAGGCCACTTATGCCTCCCAATGGGAATGGGTGTCCACCATAAATATTCAAATTCATTTCTTAAATCCCCTACATACTCTTATGCCTACCTCAAGTACCCCTTATACCTCCCTATACTCTTATGCCTCCCTCAATCCCTTCTGCCTCCCTCATAAAAGAATCAAGAAATAAATACAAGCATTCCTTATCCAAGGTGGGGCACCCAACCCAAACTCCCTCCAAAGAAGAAAATAGACTCTTATGCCTCCCTACATGAATTCTCCCCATAGTCTCCTCCTACTCGAAATTTAGGCAATCTACCCACACCCAACAAGCATTTCAAAGGAAACAAAACTCAACAAAAACACATAAACAAAAAATAGAATAATAACATGAGCAAAGGTAAAGCTCCTACATTTCCATAGTAGAGCTTCTTCCAAGAGAAAAAAAATCCTCAAGATCCTCAAATCAAAGCAAGCATCCACAACCTCCAAAAATCCATAAGAAATCCCAAAAATCCTCTAACTCTCCAAAATTCAAGATCACAAAATAATGAAGTAACCCCCAAACAAGCAAAAGAACTACAATAAATAGAAAAAAAAGAGGAGGATGAGGTGGCTCCATGTAGGATGCCACATCACTCATCCTCAACTCCACTTAAGAATTCAAACCTCAACCCCAATGCACCATAAATTGGTGGGTTAGAAGAATGATAAGTTACTAGCACACACAAACTAAGCCCACACCCCCCTAAGGACAAAATTAAATACTTGAAAGAAGTTGTAATAAACATTTCACTTTTTTATCTTCCCAAAACACCTAATGGGGTCTAATTTTGACCCCATAACCCATAGGTAGGGTTGGTATAGAAATTTAAGAGGTGTGGGAAAAATTTAACTTGTCCCACAAGCCCTCAAAATTTTCCCTTAAGGTCAAATTAAATTTTTCCATGGAGGTTAGAGTGTACATCACTCAAGATCTCAAGCATTCAACACACACCACAAAATCCAAGAGAAAATCAAATCTAATAAATGAACTTGTTTTGGTCACATCTCTAATTAGCTTAGGACAAGATTAATTTAACTCTAATTAAGACATCGCGACCAATTAAGATAAAAGGGAAAGGAAAAATTTAAATTATAAATAATTAAAAATAAGTAAATACATCACTAAAAGAAACACATACTAATATTAATAAAGTGAACTAAAAATAAAAGGCAAAACATGATCCCTTGGTCACCAATTCCTCCTAACGAATAATTCTAACAAACACACAATTACATGTTGCCATGGCAACCCTTGTTGAATTCATCTATAATTACAATGTGGTTGGTCTCCAATCCCCCCAGTATTTGTTGTGAATATATATATATATATATATATATATATATATATATACCTGAAAAACAAAAAATACCTCCTTCGGCCTTGCGGACGTATCAAAACATCCAAAATAAATATGAAATTTAAATCTACAATCATCTAAAATTTCTAACATTCATCTCTATCCTACATTTCATCCATGTTAAAAGATCACTACATTATTTAAATTATCAAGGCCTATGCAGTGTGACGAAAGATATCACATGTCAGAAATATATATAAAGTCATGTCCACAACATATCAACATTCATATAAAATGTCTCTGATGATCCACATGCATTATATATGAATCAAAATCACAATAGTCCATGTTATCTAACTTCATGCCAAATCAAAAGTGACAATAATATCCATAAGTATAGTTGACAGTTTCATAATCAATAACAAAAAAAAAATTGAACAAAAGTGGGCACTACATCCCCCTCCCCTTATACTCAACTTACTCTTGGAAGTCACTGAAACAGGTGTGGAAATTGAACTCGTAGTAAAGTAGCATCCTCTCATGTAGAAAAAATCTCATCATACATGTCCCACTAGACCTGAACTTGGTCAATCTCTCTACCTCGAAGGCCCAAGGTCCTACGCTTTATAATACACATGGGATCCACCATTACCTGCCCCTAATCCTGAACCTAATTTTTTTTCCAATCTAATATGTGAGAAGGATAAGAAATATATCTCCTAAGCACATAAACGTGAAACACATCATGGATGTGAGAAAAGATAGGTGGCAATGCTAGATGATCGGCCAAGAGTTTGATGTGCTCCAAGATATTAAAGGGACACAAAAACCTAGGAGAAAGCTTATAACCTTTTCTGTAATCGATAGGGCTCTTATGTGGTCTGACACAAATAAACACTTTCGTGGCCACCTCATAACTACGATCTTTCCTATGTTGATCCACATAATTCTTCTACCTATCCTCTGCCTCCTGTAATCTCTGCCTGATCAAAACAACCTGCTGCTCCATGTCTTGCAATAAGGATGGCCCAAGAGAAACCCTATCCTCTAACCTATCCCAACTAAGAGGTGTCCTGCACTCTTTTCCATATAATTCCTGAAAAGGATCAATGCCTATCAAATTATGGAAACTATTATTGTATAAAAACTCCACGAAGTACATATATTCCTCCCATCTTGACTGGTGATCCATAATGTACATCCTAAGAATATCCTCCAGAATCTCATTCACCCACTTGGTCTGTCCATCTGTCTCAAGGTGATATGATGTGCTGAAATTGATCCTCATCTCAAGAGCATGTTACAGAGTTGTCCAGAAATGGGAAGTGTCTAAAGGATCGTAGTTACAAATGATCTTCTTTGGAATCTCGTGTAATCTGATAATCTCATCAAGATATACCCATGCTAATGCACTAGCTGTGTAGGTGGTATCTCGATGTCGGTAACCCAACAATGAATTCCATGGAAATGGTGTCCCATTTCCACTCTGGTATAGCATGAGGAAAGAGAAGGCCAACTGGATGATGATGCTTAGCCTTCACCCTCTGACACTCTAAACAACATGACACAAACCAAGCCATGTCTCTCGGAAGTCCTCTCCAATGTTATAACTATCTCAAAGTAGCGTGCATCTTCTTCACCCAGGATGGGCTGAATAAGGTACATAGTGAGCCTCTGTCAAAATGTCCCATCTCATGCCTCCATCTGTAGGAACAAATATTTGACCTCATTGTCTAATAAGACCATCTGCCTCTAATGAAAATCCATCAAATCTCCCCTCAAGGGGTCTCTGAGACTCAATCTCAGCTTTGGCTGTAAGGTAGAAGTTGTTATGAGGAAGCTGCAACAAAATCTTGCTCCAAAAATCTGTAACTAATGAAGTAGCCATAACCACATTTCCCCATCTACTCAAGGATTTTGTAACCACATTCTCCTTCCCCTTCACATGCTATGTCTCCATAACATACTCACAAAGAAACTCCATACAATGCCACTGAAGAGCGTTGAGATTGGGCTACATGAAGAGGTGTTGAAGACTCTAGCGATTAGTCCTGGGTGTAAATATTTGGCGAAGAAGGAAGTGTGTCCAATGCACCAAGGCATGCGCAACTACTGAAATATTGAGATCATGAGTTGGATAATTGAGCTCTTAATCTTTGATTTTTTAAGACTCAAACGTAAATACTCTTCCCTCCTGCATCAACACACCTCCAAGTCCTGCCAAATAAGCATATGTGTAAATGTAGAACTTGCCTTTAGGATCTGGCATTACTAGAATAGGTGCTATCGTAAGGCACTCCTTCAGTGTCCTAAAGGGCTGCTCACATTTATCCGACCAAAACAAATTCTTCCTTTTCTGCTGGAGGGAAGTTATGGGGTGCGCAATCTGAGAAAAGTCCTAAATAAATCTTGTGTAATAAACTACAAATCCCATGAAGCTATGGACCTCGGTCACACTGGTGGGTACTGACCCAATCCTTAATAGCTTGAATCTCTGAAGGATCGACTACAATACCTTCCCCGGAAATGATCTGGCCCAAATACTGCACCTCTATCTGAAAGAACACACACTTCTCCAGGTTCCCGTAAAGATGCTACTCATGAAGATAGTAAAGAACCTGGAAAAGGTGTTCCTTGTTCTCCACATGCATGCATGAGTAAATCAAAATGTCATCAAGTAAGATGTGCATAAAGTGATATAGAAAATTCCTGAATACCCCATTCATCAAGCTCATGAACACTGCGGGGGCATTAGTTAGACCAAAAGGTACCACTGTGAATTTATAGTGGCCATATCTCATACGGAAGGCGGTCTTATGAATATCTACCTTTGTAATCCTCAGCTGTTGATACCCTGAATTAAGATCAATCTTTGATAAAACTGTATCCCCCTTCATCTGATCAAATAAATCATCAATACGTGGAAGGGGGTAACAATTCTTGATTGTTACTTTGTTCAGCTGGGGGTAATCAATACACAACTACAGACATCCATCCTTCTTCGTCACAAAAATCACCGCTGGACCTGAAGGGGGTGCATTAGGATGGATTAGGCCTTTCTCCAAAAGGCCCTTAAGCTGCAACTTGAACTCACAAAGATCAAGGGTAGTCATCCGATAATGTGCTCGTGAGATAGGCTCAGTTCCTAGAACCATATCTATATGAAAATATATCTCACGTGGGGGTGGTAATCACAGTAGACCCCCTAGAAATACATCAGTAAAATATCTCAAGATGGGATGGTAATCAAGGGATGGTCCCCTAGACTCATCCTCAAATCTTTCACTAGTCATACCAACATACATCTGACAACCTCATCACACACACTACTTAAGGTGCATAGCGGAGATGGTGTGAATAGAAATGGGCCTCCTAACCCCTGCTATCACTGACTCCACTCCTAGATCATCTGTACAAGTAATAGTATTATGGTAACCATCCACTCTAACCCTATGTGCAGACAACCATTCCATGCCCAAGATGACACCATATGATCCTAATTGAAGGATGCAAAGATCCAAGGTAGTGGTGAAGGGTCCCAAATCTACTACAAACTCCTTAACTAAGGAGTCTATAGAAATTTTGGCTCCAGAAGGCATCTAAATGTCCCAACTATGACCCTGCCTAACTGACACTATCATACAACACTCTAATAAGGATGGTGTAATAAAAGAATCATAAGAGCTAGAATCAAACAAAATACAGGTAGAAACACCACCAATACTACCTGTCGTCTCTATCATGGTACTCTGGTTCTTAGCTTGGTGGTTCTTGTCCACAACATATATCTAATGGCTCCATCCCATATCTCCAATAGTAGGCTCTGAAACTTGCATCTTACCCTTGTTGCAAGGGTTCATTGGACACTCTCTCTAATGATGTTTTGCAATGCCACAACCATAACAGCTACTTGGTCCTCTCTAGTGGGATGCAACTCTAGCCAGTACTCTAGATGTTTGTGTTGTGGATCCTGTTGACCTGGCTATGGGCTGTTGAGGTCTCTGCTAATGAGCTCCTACTGAATGAGCTCTCTGTATACCCTGTGTCCTAATGGGACCCCTAGGAGGAGGCCCCATACTCCACCCCCTCTATGCATCGAATCTCTGAGGAGGTCTCTAAGATGGGAAGGTATGTTAATGCTACTGCTGAGGTGGCTGCTCAGATGGCCTGAAATAAGATTGATCTGCACTATGTCCGTCATGAGGAGGAGGAACTGACCCCCACGATCTACTATCCTACATCTATTGGATACGGCTCTGAACTCTGTCTCTAGCCTGCTAAGTTTTCCCTAGTGTCTCTTTTGTAGTATAGGCCTTCTTCACGACCTCTGCTAATGTATGTGGGTAGTGAATGCACACCACACCAATCAAATCCAAATTCAGGCCCCAGATGAACCTGTGAATCCTTACCTGCTCATCCTGCATGTAGCCAACATACTGGAGTAGATCTAGAAATTGACTCTCATACTCGGCTACTATCATAGATGCATGTAGAGGTCATGAAACTCGTCTATCCGCTACTAAATAAACCTCCTAGGTAGGTACCTACTCCTGAAATGCTCCTCAAATAGCTCTTAGGTAATTGTCTCTGAGTCAACATGGATGTTTTACTCCTCCATTGTCCACCAGACACCTGCTCCATCCCTCAGAAGATGGATCATGACATGAGCTTTTGTGTTGCTAATAAAAGGGTAGAGCTTAAAGTATCCACTCAACATCACTAACCAGGCCTTTTCTTGAAAACCTCCTGTATATCTAGAATAGTGTGATAGCAGTAGCTTTAGAATATGCCTAATATGGTCTGTATCTAATGACTGATGAGCCATAGGTCTCTCTACATCATCCTCCCTCTGTCTAGGGCTTCGAGATATGTCCTTGTGTCCTAAAATCATGTCTCCACATCCTCTCAGTGGGGACTCTACCATGGCCGACTCGACGCACAAGTACTCTACCCCATGCTCATTTTTGTATCGAGGAGATTCTTTAGCCTCAACTGATGGCTCCATATCATTTCTAGAAGGACATCCTCCAAGGGACCCTCCATGCACAATGACATTGATGTCCTGATGCATCTGTTAAATTTGTGGAAGAATGGTTGTTACATCCTGATCTACCTGTGGTATGCCTAGGTCTATGTGGAAAGACCCCTCATCTGGTCCGTGCCTCCTGCACAGACCAAGGGAAGAGTTAGTTCATTATTTTGGTTTTTTTTAGTTCTCTATGTTTTCTAAAAACATACAAATATTAGCTAGCGTGGCTTTCTAGATTTATAAGAACAATTTGTACTAGGTTAAAATTTCATGTCTCATGTTTTCTAGAGTGCCCAAGGGTCCAATATTTGAACCCAAAACTCTGATACCAAATGTAACTCCCATAAAAAATGATGTTCTAAGAACCCGTTAATGCCTAACACTTATGCCGAAAATCGTGACTAATATTTTTTTTATACAAGATAAATGTAAGGGTAAAAGGATAAAAGATTTTACATAGGCAATATCCCCTAGGGAACATCCATTTAACCTATACCACTAAACTCAACTTTATGATTTAAGACCAGGCCTATTTAGAAGGTTAACATATTTTTCTAAATCAATTTAGGGTCCATTAATCCAATTTTAACTAGGAATATGCCCTAAAATTAATCCATTTAGTTACTTGTTTTCTTCTTCTTAGTTAGTATTCAAACCTAATATGATTAACCCTTTGTTTAATTAATTTAAATTCGTTGTCTTATGAACTTAGGGTCCTTTCTATAACCTACCTAAGATTGTTAAGAATTAACCATGGCTTAGCACTCTGAGGCAATTAAATGGTCGCATTCCCCATCTACACATACTATTATAGTTCATTTAAACAACATTATAAAAATTATCTTCACCTAACAAAAGTAGGGTTGATCCTTCACCCTCAGATCAAATCAATATCAACCACAAGATCCTAGGGTTCCAATTAAACCTAAAAATTGTTATTAAACTCTTTCTACCCCAAGCTCCCTCATTTGAGCTATTTACTTTTATGAAAAATGCAGGTTGGAGTGGAGGAAGCCATGGGAGCAAGAGAGGAAGATCTATGGTGGAATCTACGAGGAGATCAAACCTTAATGGTTTATATTGTAGTCTTACTTGTTTTTATTATTTTCATTCAAGGATTGGGAGGGATTTTCCCTCACTAATCTGGTTTTATTTCTAGCCATTTGTAAGATTTGGGTTTCTATTTGGTGGAAACCCTACCCCCATAATTTTTTTTTAATCTACCATTTATGGGTTTTATTGAGAAACACTTTTGATACTGCCACCTTATCTTGAGTGGTCATTATGGGACTATCGCTCTGCACAAGGTGGCGGTCCTATTTTCGAAAAACAAAACCTAAAACCTGAAATTTTCGAGAGAACCAAAAGTTACTAAAATGATCCTAATTTTGTACATCTAGAGTTTCTAGTTTTGGGATTTCATTCCTATTGTTGTTTTCTTAGTTAATTATAATCATTTTGAGGTATTATCTAATCCAATAAAAAACACATCTACTTTACAAGGTCATTCCCTTATGTTCAAATAGTTTTTTTTCTTTCCATTTAAGAGAAAAAGGGATCTAAATCTATTGCTTTACATTTTTTATTTCTTACTACAAAACACCATTTCCAAATAGCAAATAATTCAAATTTTTTGTCTCTTCTATTCAATACATATTATAGATTCAAAATACTACAATAACTTTATTTTCCATTCAAGTTTACTATGCATGTACAAGTTCAACTTCTTACAACTTTTATATTTCATTTTTCTCTCCTTTACAACATTACAACTTCAATATGAAAGTAACTTTATTTTCTCACAATGTGACTTTCAATTAAAATTTTACACAATATATCCATTTTGATTCTTTCTAAAATTTCATGAGAATGAAAATTTTACAACTCTTCAATGAACTTATTCAAATAATAATACAACTTGCATTACAACATTTCCTTTAAAACAACAACAAAATTACAATCTTCCACTTTGAGTGGGAAACAAAAGGTTTATCTCAAGAAGGGATTCCTTCAAGGTCCCCAACAAACTTCCAAGCTCCTCAAAACCAAAAAGAAGGTTCCATTAAGATTTATTTGATTCACAACAAAATTGGGAGGAGAGGCAACACTCTCCACCCATCCAAGTTATCCAATAAAGAGGAGAATCCATCCTCTTCATTGGCCCCCGAGCCCTAACCGCATTATAATGGGAGATGATTTGAACACATGGCAATAACAAGCTTCGACAACACAACAAATATTTCACCACCATTTCGACCATATTCAAAACAACAATAACACAAGAAAGAAGAACAACTAAACAACAAATATCAAGGCGTAAGATGAAAGCCAAAGGACCAAGACCTATGGGCAGGCCACTTATGCCTCCCAATTGGAAGGAGTGTCCACCTTAAAGCCTCCAATGCATTTCTCAAATCCCCTACATACTCTTATGCCTCCCTCAAGTATGCCTTATACCTACCCATACTCTTATGCCTCCCTCATAAAAGAAACAAGTAAGAAATGCAAGCATTCCTTATCCAAGGTGGGGCACCCAACCCAAACTCCCTCAAAATAAGAAAATAGACTCTTATGCCTCCATACATGAATTCTCGCCATAGTCTCCTCCTAATCCAAACATAGGCAATCTACCCATAGTCAACAAGCATTTCAAAGGAAACAAAACTCAACAAAAACACATAAACAGAATATAAAAGCATAACATAAGCAAAATTAAAGCTCCTACCTCTCCATAGTAGAGCTTGTTCCAAGAGAAAAAAAATCCCCAAGCTCCTCAAATCCAAGTAAGCATCCACAAGCTTCAACAATCCATAAGCATTCCCAAAAATCCTCAAACTCTCCAAAATGCACGGGCATAAAATACTGAAGTAATCCCCAAACAAGTAAAAGAGCTACAATAAATAGAAAAAAAAAAGAGGAGGATGAGGTGGCTCCATGTAGGATGCCACATCACTCATCCTCAACTCCACTTAAGAAGTCAAACCTCAACCCCAATGCACCATAAACTGGTGGGTGAGAGAAATGACAAGTTACTTGCACACACAAACTAAGCCCACACCCCCTTAAGGACAAAATTAAATACTTGAAAGAAAGTGCAATAAACATTTCACCTTTTTATCTTCCCAAAACACCTAATGGGGTCTAATTTTGACCCCCTAACCCATAGGTAGGGTTGGTATAGCAATTTAAGAGGCGTAAGAAAAATTTTACTTGTCCCACAAGCCCTCAAAATTTTCCCTTAAGGTCAAATTCGAGTTTTCCATGGAGGTTAGAGTGTACATCACTCAATATCTCAAGCATTCAACACACACCACAAAATCCAAGAGAAAATCAAATCTAATAAATGAACTTGTTTTGGTCACATCTCTAATTAGCTTAGGACAAGATTAATTTAACTCTAATTAAGACACCTAGACCCATTAAGATAAAAGGGAAAGAAAAAAAATAAATTCTAAATAATTAAAAATAAGTAAATACATCACTAACAGAAACTCATACTAACATTAATAAAGTGAACTAAAAATAAAAGACAAAACATGAGCCCTTGGTCAGAAATTCCTCCTAACCAATAATTCTAGCACACATAATTACATGTTGCGATGGTGACCCTTGTTGAATTCATCTAGAATTCCAATGTGGTTGGTCTTCAATCCCCCCAGTATTTGTTGTGAATATATATATATATATATATATATATATATATATACACACACACACACGCACACACACACACACCTGAAAAACACAAAATACCTCCTTCGGCCTCGGGGACGTATCAAAACATCCAAAATAAATATGAAATTTAAATCTACAATCATCTAAAATTTCTAACATTCATCTCTATCCTATTTCATCCATGTCAAAAGATCACTACATTATTTCAATTATCAAGGCCTATGCAGTGTGACGAAAGATATCGCATGTCAGAAATATATATAAAGTCATGTCCACAACATATCAACATCCATATATAAAATTTCTTTGATGATCCACATGCGTCATATATGAATCGAAATCACAACAGTCCATGATATCTAACATCTAACATCATGCCAAATCAAATTTCACAATAATATCTATAATAATAGTCGACAATAACATATTAAATAACAAAAAAAAGTATAGAGGGGAAGAGGGCACTACATTTTCCATTTTATCTTGTATTGGCCAAATGTGGACCTGTGGGGCCTGTAATTTAATATTTTTCAAGATGATCCCAGGGTTCGAAACCCATAAGAGAAAAACAATCCTCAATATCATTTTCAGTACCAAACTTACTGAAAGTGCTCTCGAGAGGCAGGAAACCACCTGTAACTTGATTTCAACCTACGAATACTGCTTTGATACCTAGGTCCCATGAGACCCCTGTTGTCAAATTTGGCCTATGAGGTAAAATTGGATAACAAAATATTCACTAAGTAATCTTGTTTTTAAACTGCTATATCACAATATGTTATCTAGTAGAAGTGCACATGTTTTTAGGGGTTACAAATTTGTGTGTCTTTCCTTTTCCCTCACTTTTACAAATTCTATTTAGACATCTCATGGGTTGTGGATCTCCATGTTTTGAGGTGAATCACTAGATTATGAAGGGTTGGTTCCCTTTTCTGGAGTATCTCTAAACTAGATCTGTGGGGTTGAGGGTAAGAGGATGAATAATAAACTGTAAAAATGGTGATACAACAAAGGTATTTGAGGTATTCCTAACAGAGAACATACACGATATGATGAGAGTAAAGATGAAGTAAACATGATCCAGGATTTTTTTTAAATTCAAGGAAAATAATGATATGCTAAGGGATTATGCACAATAAAAACACAAAATTGCACATCAAAATGAACACAACACCTTATCTGTAGCAAGGAAAAATAGCTCAATAAAATCTTAATAATTCATGGAATTAAATTGAAAATAATAACTATGATCATACACACCACTACAATGTTTTGGAAAGGCCAATCTACTAATTATCATAAAAAGGTAAATCTTGAAAAATTCCTTCAACACTTTGTTACATCAAGAAGTCCCCCTTGTGCTTTGTAAAAGAACAAAATATATAGAAAGTATTCACCCAATTCCCCCTCAAAATAAACTCAATTCTAAACTCTCACTTGCATGATAATTCTAGCCTTTATAATGATTAAAATTATAAAAAAGGAATAAAGTTACATGTTGTACAAAAGGATAAAAATATCCTTTCTTTTCTAATTTCAACTGATAGTCACACTGATTTGACTCCTTTATTAGCCTTTGCATGGAAAAGTGTGGATCCTTTGGGAAAATTAAGGTAATTGGGATAGAGGTAAGCTCAATTTAAAATTTATTACAAAAGGCATGCCACTAGTATGGGTGCACAAAGAATGTAACTCTATCTTCTTGATCTATCTACCACCTGTGCATGAAGGGAATTTTATCTTCTAGCTTCACTTTGATCACATGTATAAAATAATGATTGTTCTACCTCTATTTATGCCTTTGATAAAGTAATGATGCATGGTTTAAACTTTGAAAATTTTAATGATGAAAAGTGGGGAAAAATGTTTTACCTCTACATAGAAGGGGGCCTAGAGCCATGATATACATGTAATTTGTTCCATCTAAGTTCAAATCATTAAATTATTATGGTCGTAAATTTCAAATATTCAACAGCCGATGAGGAAAATTACATGATTATTATAATTTAATCTAAAAAAATCTAACTCTAACCCAAGTTGGGTTAGGGTTAGGCTTCCACTTGCCATGTATGTTCTTTAACTCAGTGCCTAGGTTAGCATGGAAAAAACAACTCCAACCATAAATTTTTCTTCATTTCTTGTTTTGAGTTTGAAGAGATGGTCTCCATGGGGAAACCATGCCAAATTTTTACTAGGTACCACCATTGCTTTGATTTTGAACATTATTTTAGTTATTTAATCAATGAATGAGCTCATGGTGACAAAATTTTCTACAACCACTAGTTTTGTGTATCGTCAAGCTCTATGGATTTCATTGTTCATTGTTTGGGCATTCCATGGAAGATTCACTAGGCTTTTTTTTCTTCTGCAACCTAATAAAACTAGTAATTTTTGGTACTTTCTTGTAGTCATCGTTTCTTTCATTTTCATGCACTATTTTTCTATGATTATTGAAGGCCCTTCAATGGTTACTTTTCCATTCCTCCACTAATACATCAATCTCTATATATTTTGCAATTCAGGCTTGAGGTTTGGCCTTGTAGCTAGATAGTCATGAAGCTCAAACCATTGGTAATGGGGTTTCTCAAGCTCTGCTATGTGTTGAGATATATTGGTTGAATCTCCATTTATGATGAAAATCTCAGCACTTGCCACGTATTTGAGGTAAAACCCCTTTCTTTCATTCTTTTTGAGAAAAAATATGGGATTTAAAATTGATTCATCTAGTTTTGATTAATCAATTGCCATTTCACTAATGCACATTCTATTTGTATCTTGACCTAGGTTTGAATCTCGTTGATACGAACTGATTTGACCTTTTATTTTTATTTGTTGTTTTTGAGTTAGATTTCATTCTAGAATCTCACCTAGCTCTTGAAAACTCATATTTTCATCAAATCTGGGTGATTTATCATTGGCTGGTTGTGTTGCTATTTGGTTGGGTTAGGGTTAGTCTTCCACTTGCCATGTATGTTCTTTAACTCAGTGCCTATGTTAGCACGGAAAAAACAACTCCAACCGTAAATTTTTCATCATTTCATGTTTTGAGTTTGAAGAGAGGGGCTCCATGGGGAAACCATGCCAAATTTTTACTAGCTATCACCATTGCTCTGATTTTGAACTTTATTTTAGTTATTTTATCAATGAATGAGCTCATGGTGTCAAAAGTTTCTACAACCACTATTTTTGTGTATCCTCGAGCTCTTTGGCTTTCATTGTTCATTGTTTGGGCATTCCATGGAACATTCACTGGGCAGTTTTTCTTCTGCAACCTAATAAAACTAGTAATTTTTGGTCCTTTCCTGTAGTAATTGTTTCTTTCATTGTCATGCACTATTTTTCTATGATTATTGAAGGCCCTTCAGTGGTTACTTTTCCATTCCTCCACTAATACATCAATCTCTATATATTCTACAATTCAGGCTTGAGGTTTGGCCTTGTAGCTAGATGGTCATGAAGCTCGAACCATTGGTAATGCGGTTTCTCAAGCTCTGATATGTGTCAAGATATATTAGTTGAATATCCATTTATGATGAAAATCTCGGCACTTTCCACGTATTTGAGGTAAAACCCATTTCTTTCATTCTTTTTGAGAAAAAATATGGGCTTTAAAATTGATTCATCCATTTTTAATTAATCAATTGCCATTTCGCTAATGCACATTCTATTTGTATCTTGACTTAGGTTTGAATCTTGTTAATACAAACTGATTTGACCTTTTATTTTTATTTGTTGTTTGTGAGTTGGATTTCATTCTAGAATCTCACCTAGCTCCTGAAAACTCATATTTTCATCAAATCTAGGTGATTTCTCATTGGCTAGTTGTGTTGCTATTTGGTCTGATTTCAATAATTTTTTCATCTTTACATTACTTATCTCATACTTCTTAGCTAAAAATCTTGTTTATTCAAAAATGTCACATGATTCAAGTTGTTTTACACTTCCATGGCTTGGGTGAGTTGTGCATTTAATTTTATTGAGCATGTTCTCTTATACACCCCATCCGTCGTTCTGAAAAATGGTGAGTTATATGCTCAGAGATTAATATTATTTGATTTATATTGATTTGGATTGTTTTCCATTATTCGACCCTCTTCCTTTTCTACTTGACCATTTCTAGGTTGAATTTTTCTTTAATTTTTACAAAACACAACTTTACCTCTGATTTTTGCCATTATAATTTGAAATAGAAATTATGGGTAACTATAACTCATCCTTGTGTGGAAATTGTTTGGTTATTGAACTCCACCCTTTTATTTGTAACTGTGAGCTCATGCATACATTAGATTTATTCCTTTTGTGGGTCTGTCGTTGTAAGTTTGAGCTTGTTATTCTGTTTCTTTTCCACTTGTATGGCTTGATTTAGATGTTCTCAGTTGTTATTTGTTAACCTTAATTCGCCATTACTATTTATGGTCTACTTATATTTATTCTAGTCTAGTGTCTAGCATTATTTTGGGTTTGGTATGAATGGCCGAGATCTACATATTCTCTGTTTGCATGTGTTGCACTTGGTTTTTTCTTTCAATCAAATTTGTGTTCATTTGAAAATGTCAAATAAAAATCCATCCACATTTAATTAATACATGCTCTAGAAAACAAACCTTAAAAATACTTATACATTGTAGAGTGTAAGCTCTGAAAGAAAATTAACTAGCAAAATTATTAGGAAATGAAGCAAAAATCAAGTCATTTCCCACAGCTTTCCCTCTAATCACCAACTACATAAGTTTTTTTTGTAAGTGTATACATCATATTTATCATTAAGCCTTTATGTTCTTGCATATTTGACCTTGACATTGTATGGATGATGATAGACATGTTGTTAAACTTAGTTTTCCATTTTAGATAAAATTGGTTGTCAATAAGATTAGCTCACAATTTTCATGTCTGAATGTGTTGATTAGAGTGCTTGTTTTGATCCACTATTGACAAGAGGTTTTCTTCTCGTTCAGCTCAAAATGATATTATTTGAACTTTTTTGTAACTTTTCTTCCTTTCTTGCATGGTTTCTTCTCAGTTTACAAATGTTTATCATGGTTAGCAATCTGTTTACTAATGTAGTGTAATGACATTAACTTATCGATTCATTAATGAAGCTCTTTATTACTGCACACATATGGTTGTGATCTCCTTTATAATTTTGCAAACCTCTTTTGTTATATCATGAGGACTTATAATATTTTCTAATTTTTCAATCTGTAGTTGAAGGCTTTTGGAAACTTTAAAGTCTATTATAACTCTTCTTTATAATTTCACCATTTTGTACTTGATTCATATATGAGAAATGTACCTTCAAAATTTTCATAAAATCTGAAGATGAATTCTTTGAACCTAAGAACAATGTTGCAAATTAAATTCTGCAATGCAATACTTTTGCATAAAACATCTGATTTCTAAAATTTATAGTTTCTGCATCTTGCAAATTGATAGATCTACCATAGATTTACTATGGAAGCATGGTTTGAAGTAGAACAATAATGTAAAAAAAATTGTACATGTTCTCTTTTCCACTTATGATCCTCTATATATCTGGCATTTTCTTCTATACTTTTTTATTTTCACATACATATTCAAGAAATCCTATTTTTCTAAAATGATGAAAACAACAGGACAAAAAATTTGGAGCTCTAACAATTATTTATTCTTCATTCAAGTACCTACTGAGGACAGAGAAGAGGAGCATGAAAGGACAAATTGGAACCAAGGACTGTGGAAATTCCATCTAAAATATGCAATGAAGAATTTTCCCTTCTTTTTTATTCATCATTTTATACACATGCAATTTCTTTTCTTGTACTAAATTTTTAGAGTTATTCCCCATGTCTTGTGTGGGTCCATTGTACCTTTAAATTATGTAATAAATGAAAATATATTACTGTGATGAGATGTATATACTTGCTTTTGAATATTTATTTCATGAACATTATGTTAAATGAATTCTTTGCAAATCAAACACACTAATTTTTTTTAACTTAATCATAATTGATGAATCAAAAGTACCTTGATTTTATTTGAAACCGTAAATAAAAGATAAGCAACAACCTACTTAAAATTCCGAAATGGACTATCCCTTTGCCCGCTTTGGTATGCCCATCTTCAATAATCATTTTCTTTCCCATTTGTCTAAGGCTATTGCATCGGTTTGTGAGGGATTGATGGAAAACCATGAATGATTGTTATCTAGAAATACAACTTAGGAAGAAAGTTGATATTCTGAAAGCAAAATGAAGGCACTTCAAACCCTTTTCCCTTTAATAAGGTCCCTTAAACTGATCCCTGCAATCTAAGAAACAAAGTTTTGAGTTGATCTCTTACAAAAGTGATTGAAATGTCAACACAGTCATTTGGTCTCTCTGTTCTTTCCAACACTTTACCGTATACTATTCTATCTATGTACTTTAATAACCTTCATATATACACACACACAAAAAAAACACATTGATATATATATATATATATATATATTCTCTGTTTTATTATTCCTCCATATATATCACATCTAAATGAAGTCTATTCAAATATTTTTAAATTCAAACTATATTTCCACACCTTTTAAACTTCTATGTTTTTATTACATACGTTTCATTGAACAAGACTTGTCTCACTAAGATTCAAACTTGTCATTTTCAATTTTTGTCTTTCTCAACACTTTTTCAAATTCTGCTTTAACATTGAACTTCATCTCATGGCTTATTACCTTCCATATATTTTTAAAGTACAAAGGCTAGGAGTTCCATTTTGAGAGAAATAGAATCTACAGGTAACCCTTGGTCTTCTTCTTCAAGGTGAGGAAGATATTGCACACATTTTAATTTGAGTAAGTCTTAATAACTTCCTCAAAGGTTTTACTGTTATCTATTAAACGTGCACCCTGTTGAGAGATGATTACAGGTGTTCTAAGGTTGCTCTAGATCCCTCTCTTTCATAGATATACTAGAAACACCTTAGGTTTGTGGGTATACCTATTGTTGAGGTGAGTCTACGGTATTAAGGGCAGTTCCTTTTTTGGTGTATCCTAAAATTATTTTTAGGGTTTTTCAGGGTAAAAGGTGATTGTAATTGAATTAAAAGAACTGGAGTGATACACCAAACTTGTTGAGGGATTTGACTGAGTACATGGAAAATTAATTTGAGAATGGATTTTGGATGCACAAGCCAATATTTTTTAGTAGAATATTAAGGAAAAACACTTTGTGTTCTGAGGGAATGATTCACAACAATATATTAGCATAAGATGCACACTAATATTATGGAGAAATTACTAAATTTGCAACAAGTTAAGATGATTAATCAGGGATTTTGACATTTACAAGAATTAATGAGATATACACACCACTACAAATAATTGGAAAGGCAGAAATCAATTCTCATTCCAGGGGAAAAAGTTGAAAAATTTGCTTCAACACTCCTTTGTCAAAAAATTCCTCCTTGGGATTTTCAATAGCACATAATATATAGAAAATTTATTCACCCATCTCATCTTTAAAATAGGCTAAAATTTGTACTCACCCATGCATGCTAATTTTACCCCTTTATCACGAATAAATAAAAGAATAAAAATAGACATGCTAATACAAAGAGGCATTAAAATCCTTGATTACAATAATACATTCAGTCAAACTATGGTTGACTGATCTATTTTTAATAAAGTAAGATGAATAGTTTTCCAAATAACATCCCTTAATTTTTGTGTAATTATCCTCTAATGTGCATGCAATCTCTATCTTCTAGTGCTTGATGTGACACTTAAAATAATATCCACTTGCAGTGATAAATTTAGCACTCTTTAATTTTTTCCCTTGGATGCACATGCAAAAATAACCTCTCTGTGTGAGAAAAAAATAATTTCTTTTATTGCAAAAATAATTCACCCAAGTATTCCACCTTGATGGGGACCACCTTTAGTTCTGATGTCAACATCTGCGAACATACTCCATTTTGCATGCTTATAATTAAATCTTTATCTCTTGTGAATACATCCAGTAATATCTCCTGTAAGTATAATTTATTCAACCTCCAAAATTTCCCACCGTGGGGACCACTCCATCCATCTATAGTGGGAATCTCCTTCGTTGATTCCATGGTATACTTTTGGGATCCACCTTTTAGAAATATTAAGGAAATATTTGGAGACTTTAATCCTTGGCAACTTTGGATAATGTTTTGACATCTTTTGATCAACATTTTACACCATATGTTTTAATCAAACATCAACTATTTTACCTTAGTATATAATATGATATATACTAAGGTTTCAGTCTTTAATTAGAATTGGCACATACTAGAGTTTTTTGTTAAAAATTAATCATTGATTAACATCATTCCGTCTTATCGTGACCTGGGCATGTATTATAATGTTGGCCCCTTTTTTATCATCATGGTGTCGGAATTTGATTTTCAAATAACTATGGTTCTGGACCTTTAATAGATCAATGCAAATGATTTGTTCGAATGATTAAGGATACCCCCCTTACATGATGATTTTCCACTTTGAATTGTATTGGTGAAGTTTTTAACCTTGACTTAGCTAGGTATTTTATGTCTCAACACATTGGCACATTCTGAACCCCATTCAAGTTATGAGTAATTGTGGTTTGACAACCTAATCATTTGGTCTTTGTCCTTTTTCCTATATGCCATTAATCTCTACATTTTCCTCTACTGGAGTTAGGGTTTAGTTGTGGTTAGGCTTGGAGCTTGTATGAAAATTGGTGAATGAAACTTGATCATTGATCTTTGTACCTTCATGATTTTCACCATCAATGGCTTTGGATATGACAGTGGGGTAGGTGAATTGTGGGTTATTTTTCAACCATCGATCTTGGTACTTTGATGATTTGATTCGTTGATCTTAAACTATGGTTACTGTACGTACCCAAAATTGTAAGGTACTGTACTGCGGAACAGCGTAATAAGTGCCCCAATGATGATACAGGTCTCTTCGCAAGGTGTTCAGGATCTAGAAAAGCTCTCCGAATATGCGTTAACATCCCGCATGCCCCGCTTAGCCCCCGCGTGCTTTGTTTTCCCCTTTTCCCCTCTTTTCTTGCTCCTTTGACCTCTTTAGTAATGAAACCGCCGCCCTGCCTGGGCGGCGGTCCTGTAACCCGCCGCCCTGAAGAGGGCGGCGGTCCTGTAACCTGCTGCCCTGAGCAGGGCGGCGGTCCTTTACACATTTTCCAGAACGTTCTTTTGACATAAATCACGTAAAAATCAACGTTTCACCAGCTTTCCTTTCTGACTTGAGCTTGCATTTATGTTTTTGGTCCCCTATAATAGTGTTTTTCCTTTGTTTATTGTTTAGGAGTTCAGTTTGGTTTTGATCTTTGGGTGATTGAATTCCTATAAATAAATGGTTTGTGCTCAAACAAATTGTCTGCCCCTCATTCAATTTCATGCTCTCTTTTTCATAGTTTAGTCTTTTATTCTGTTTAGAAGCCATAGTTTTAATTCTTTGCATGCTTAGTTAGCATTATCTAGCTGTTGGTAAGCCACATATCCAGCTTGTGCAAACAGTGTTGCTTTTTTATCTAATCCATTGGAGTAGAATATCTTAGGAAGCCATTAAAGTTGTAGGTTTTTCTCCTCAAACAGGATATTTTCAGGTTCTGGATGCATTATCTTGCATGATTCACAATAGATCCCGCTAGGAACTGCATAAGCCAAGCTCTGTACTCTTGCACTATCCCTCTCCTATTCACGTTCTATTCAGTCTGTATTCTAAAGGTTGTCCCTTGTTCCAACATCTACTCCTGTTGATGCAAGCATTACACGCTTTTCTGGATCTATGTGAGCACAAAGAATGAAGAGATCATACTGAGGGGACAAGATCACACACACACCATCAGATTCGCCACTGTTCTGCAGAATCCAGGTTTTATCTTTCAAAGTTTTAGTTAGAATCATATCAAAATAAACTAGTTAATTGCTTTATTTTCAGTTAATTCTATTCTTGATATTACCAGGGAAGCTGTGGGGATTGATAGTTTCCGAGAAACTATGATTCACTCCCCACTTCTGAGGTAGGATCGAGAATATTGCAAATAGGTTAGTTATTTCACTGTTTAGAATAGATCTACAAACTGCACAAAAAAATAGCTACACTCGGTTATTTTGTTTGTTTTAAATTATTAGTTTAGTTGTCAATTCTAAATATTTTAAATAGCTACTTTCTTAAATTCATATAAATCATCAGAAAATACAAAAGGAAGTCATATATGCTATAAATATATTTCATATACTTAGAGTTCACTTTATTATAGTTTGTTTATATTATTGCTTTTGTATGACAATTACGGGACCCAGGGAGCCCAGAGAATACTGTTTTTGAGCCAATCGTGCCTCAGCCCAATCTCATAATAGCAATAACTGACATTGACTAGAATCTTAGAATCCAAGTCTTCCAAACAACAGTAGACTTCCAGCAGATCAGATCTCAGTTAAGAGGATTAAACATAGAAGACAACCAAGCACATACATTTTGGTCAAATCAGCCAAACTATAGATTACCCTAGAAAAACATCCACATGACTGTAGAAGGGTTTGAAAGAGAACAAACATTCGGGTGTGATCCTTTAGTTCCACAACCAGACGTAGGAGACACCCTCATAGACATAGATACTGGCCTAAGAATCCAGGTTGCAAGAACACCTGTGAGGTATTCTGAGAAGATCACACAACTGTTAATTCTAAACATAGAAGCTGAGAAAGCGTATGATTATTAGATACTAGGGATCGGGACTTGATTCCATGCATGACCATAGCTGGTCCACAACAACCACGAGTCTACGGTTGTGACCCACAAATCCCGCAGCCCAACGAATCCATAAGAGAATTAGACATAGACACTGGCCTACGCACACTAGTATTTCAGTCTACTCCACTTCCACCTATTATCATTGAACAATTCTCCTTGCTAGGTACAACAGCTAACAAAGCTAGAGAATTCTGGACTAGGCCAGAGAACCGTCCATAGAGTTGACTATATTTACCGTCCACCATATGACCCTATCCGGAGAAATACACGAAACTATACCGGGTCATTTTCCACGTATTCCACAACCCATAGATCGAATCACGCCAGAGCTCGATATTGATTGGAGCCTTCGAGTAGTCATCCTTGCTGACCGATCTATCACACCAGTCCAGGTTAGAAGGGCCTTCTTTGCCCTAGATTCACAGATTTCATTAGTGCGTGTCGAAGACATCAGACTACCTAACTAGCTTGTGTATATACCACACGTATTCCATCCGCACCGGCTATCCTGGCACGACCTCGGGAGGTTGGGTACGTGGAAGAGTTACCTGTAGATTCCCATGCTCGCTTGTCACTTTTCCAGCGTACAAAAATTGGTGAACCCAACGTGAAACAAACAATTGTTTCACTTCTTCCATTAGCTTTCACGTCACCAAAAAAATTGGTGAACCCAACGTGAAACAAACAATTGTTTCAACCTCATTAGTTCACATCTTTTGGTGAACCCGACGTGAACAACACAGTACTTTTCTTTACTTCACAAATCACCTTCACTCGTTCCCATTATTCTGTGGGTATTCATATACCCCCCGAATATGTCAGGATTCGATGCATATGGCAGACCCCTCTTGGGTCTTGAGGCATACTATGCCCAACAGAATAGACAATCATCACCCTCACTCTCAATGTGGGGTGACAACTACTCAACTAATCAGTTGTCAACACAAACCCCAAGGACTAGATATAATTCGTCCTTCCAAACAGAGGGGTTGGAACAACTCACTCAAACGTAACAAATAGAGTCTTCAGGCTCAAACAATATGACGTTCACCGGAGAATCTGGTTCATCTCCTCAGGTACTACTTAGACCACAAATTAGTAGACAACCAAATTCATACCAAGGTTTAGAGGATGAATATTCGGTACGTTATGCTAGGAATGATCAACGTTCTCAAGGCATGTATCCACCTGTAGGAGGTTTACAACTACAACCCAAGGTCTCTTTTCAAGAAAATACCTCCATACCATTGCGTATAGGAAATACTCTCGGATAAACTTGGCAAGACAACGATCAGTTCATAGAAGGATATCACATGCCTATACAAAACCATGGTATACAACGAATGCCACCAGGGCAGAATATCGTGACTTCACCAAATGAAGTCATTTCAACTTTAATAGAAGAAGTTAGAGGGTTAGAGCTTGCTCAAGCAAGTTGAAACTCACAATTCATGCAAAAAGGGAGTTCCAATCCTCCACATCATCCTAGCCAAGTAGATCTCCTCATAGGAGTAGGCACGTTAGGCATGACTCCTCAGTATTCACAACAAATGCCAACTAGACCCACCATCTCTAGCACCTTTCCTCCTGGTCTAGCGCAGAACAATCCATTCCTGGATAGTACCCCTTCATACTTAAACATGTACTCAAAATCACCACAAGGGGATATGTACTCATCTCCTGGCATGTTTACTCAAACACAGGGGTTTCCTTATGCCCCTGCCAACGCATACGCTACGCCATATCAACAACCCGTTCCATCGCCGCTCCCTCAACAGGCACCATCAATGGTCGAAACATATGCGATAGGGACTTACTCAGAATATTTGAAAGAGCCCTTAGATTTCACCATATGAAACGTCATGCTTCCAAGGCCTCTTCCTGATTTTCCCAAATACAAAGGTGAGGGAGATCCGAATGCGCATATCAAATCTTACGCTACAGCGATTCGAGAATTACTCCCATGGGATGGGGTTGTTGCTAAAATATTCCCAAAAACTTTGGAAGGCATTGCTCTCGATTGGTATTATAGAATACTTGAGGCTTCCATACATTCATTCAAACAACTCGTTTCAGAGTTCATCAAGGCCTTCGACATGAACAAACTGTTAAGGACAGGAATTAGGGAGTTCTTACACATCAAGCAAGAACATAACGAATCTGTCGCCCATTTCATCCAAAGGTGGCGTACAGTCCTTTATTCCTCGGCAAGCGCTCCAAACATGGATCAAATGGAACTATGTGACTTATTCCTTCATTCGCTTAGCAGAGAAGTAAAGGAAGAGGTTCAGAAGTTCCCATTACGAACTTACGATGAGGTATTGGAAAGTGCCATTCGAATAGATCAAGCAGCAATTGATAGTGGTCGTAAAACATATGGAGCAAACGGGAAGTTAATCGCTCCCAATCAAAACACTACAAATTATCCCACTACCACAAACGTTAATCAAGGACCTAAAATCCTTAACAAAAATCGGGGTGTAACAACCGATGGAGTAACCGACCAGCCCAAGAAGGTAAATGTTGTCAGTACTCCATCACAAACAAACAACCAAAGAAACAACAACTTTACCCCGACAATCAACACAGTGGATTTTAACCATCCACAACAACAACAACGGCGAAACCCCACGCAGGGTCCAAACCAAAACTCAGTCGGTTACCAAAACCAGAATCAAAACCAGCAATAGCAAATGCAAAACTTTATTCCAAATAGACAACGGTTTGATCAAAGTCTGGGGCCACGATATGCACCAAACCAACAAACTATGAATTATAATCCTAATTCGTATTGTGGCTTCCACAAAATCTGGGGCCATGACACTAGAACGTGCCGTGACTACAATAAATTCATGCAACGCTTGCCAAATGAACAAAAACAACTTTTTATGGATATGTTCTTAGCAGATCCTACGTCACCAACGTCAAATACCTTTTCAGGGGCAGTTTCCCCTCAAAACGCACCCCTAAAGATCTTCAACGATCCTCTCCCAAATCATTCTAACAATAACAGGTTAGATCCAAACGGGACAAACAAGGGTGCAATGACAGGAAACAATGATCATGAAGCCTCGACTTCGCTAAATCCATTAGTTGCACCGCAACTAGGAAGTCAGCCATGACCTAAGGTAGTCAGATTAGTGGAGTTAGACTCAGAATTACCCATCGAAGCTGTAACAAGAACACGAGAGTATTTCTCTCAAACAAGTCCAAATCACCTGCCAGAAATGGATAACATCCAGCAAATCGTAGCAAAACCTGTGGGTGCTTACGATTTAATTAATGATCTAACAAAAACCTTCTCGCATATTTCGTTTCTCGACTTGCTAAAGAACTCTCCTGCCCACAGGGGTGCTCTTTTAGAAGCATTAGGTTTAGGTCATTTAATTAACATCACTCCACCACCTGAAACACAGGTAAATCATATAGACTTTGATGTTCATCCTCCGGGACAGGTGGATAAGGATGTCAAATTCATATTCAAAATAAACAAAATGCCAATAGATTCTGAGATCGCATGCCGAGGTGATCCAGCCTTACATCTACAAGTATGGGTTTATAATAACTACGTAAAATGGGCAATGGTTGATGATGGGGCCACAGTTAACATAGTCCCCTTCTCTTTCCTCCAAAAACTAGGGTATGGGGAAACAAACTGTTCCACCACTCGAAATACACTAAGGGGCTATGATAGCCTTAAAGCCACTTCGGTTGGAACCATAATATTACCGGTCACCCTAGGACCCAAAACCATCTTGACCGAGTTTTATATTATAGATCGGGAAACTAATTATAATATGATCCTTGGCCGACCATGGATACACCGCATGAAGGCAATCCCTTCTACACTATTTCAAGAAGTAAGGTTTTTACATTTAGGAAAGGTATTCGTGGCCAAAGGTGATCCAAAGCCATTTGATGTGCACCTAGCTGACTTAAAGAAAAGACCAGGCATACACTCAGAATTTTAACTTACAACAAACCAACTTAATAAACCTACCGATGCAAAAGCAAAAGAAAAGTTGGTACCTACGACAGATCTTGAAACTGTTAGCATAGCCAAAACAACCCCAACCCCCAAAGATAAGGCTAACACTATAGAAATGGTATCATTAGGGACTACTGCAAAAATCATTGAGTTAATAGAAAAATATTTACCAATGTTCTTACCATTTGATTCAGTAGGCATAGGATATTCCCTAGGGATTGGCTCTCTTCCAGTGGAAGATCTCTGCATGGTGGAAGTAGAGTGCACAAACACAACAAATACCCCAACATCTATATTCCCAGCTCAGTATTGGACTCTCCATTTTGATGGGGCTAGGTGCCGTTATGGAGCAGGGGTAGGTATAATTCTTACTTCGCCCGAGGGGAAAGTCCTGCCATTTGCCTTTAAATTAAATTTCGAATGCACAAACAACAGCGCTGAGTACGAAGCCCTCCTCCTTGGTCTCACCTTAGCCAAAAGAATTGGTGTTGATAACATCAGAGTCTTAGGAGACTCGCAATTAGTGGCAAACCAAGTTTCTGAAGTATATGAAACTAAAGCCGAACATTTGCAACTTTACAAAAATGCTGTATTAGATTTAAGCAAGGCATTTAACTTCATATCCATTGAAGCAATCCCCCGAGAGAAAAATCTTCTCGCCGATTCAATAGCAACTTCAGCATCACGTTTTACCCCAAGCAATGAGTTAGAAAATATCCATTTCACGGTGTCCATTCGTGATGAACCATTGATAAAAACAATGACAAATCCCCTTTCAAGCGGAAGTGAATCTACCACCCCAGACCATGTTGATAATGATATGGCCACTTTGGAATACTTAAACGCCTATGCGGCATTACATCTCTCCTATCATATGCTAGATTTGTCCTTAATTCCACATTCGTCTTCCTATTTTGGAAATCCCATGATGAGTTTTCCCTCACAAATAGAACCTAGCATATACGCAGTAGAAAATGGGGATGATTTGGATTTACCCCCAGCACCGCCTGAGTTTGAAGAGGGTAACGCCTCTTTGATCGAAGAAACGATCGATGTCAACATCGGAACGGAAGATGAACCGAGAATTTTAAAACTAGGATCTTCGTTAACACCAGAGGAAGTAGAAATACACACTCAGATCCTCAAAGAACATCAGAAGGCATTTGCATTTAATTATAAAGAAATGACAGGGGTTGCACCCCACATTGCGGTACACAACCTCGTCACTAAATCTGATGCAAAGCCAGTTAAACAAAAATTGAGACCCATGAAACCCAAGGTGGCCCTCATGGTAAAAGAAGAGGTAATAAAACTCCTCCAAGTAGGATTCATCAAGCCAGTCGATTACTCCCAATGGGTATCTAACATCGTTCCTGTCCTCAAGAAGAATGGAAAGATACGCATTTGCATAGATTTCTGAGACATCAACAAAGCATGTCCTAAGGACGACTTCCCATTGCCATCTATTGATGTCATTGTTGATGCAACAGCTGGGTTTGAACTTTTGTCTCTCATGGATGGATTCTCGGGATACAATCAAATCAGAATATCTGAGCAAGATCAAGCTAAAACTACGTTTATAACTCCTTGGGGAACCTATTGCTATGCTGTTATGCCATTCGGTCTCAAAAACGCTGGTGCTACGTACCAGCGGGCTATGACATATATATTTCACGATCTAATTCATAAAATCGTGGAATCCTATGTAGATGACTTGTTGGCTAAGGCCAAGAAGCGATGTGACCATCCGGAAGTACTCCACGTCATTCTTTCGCGTCTAATAGAATACGGAGTCACGCTAAATCAAGAGAAATGCATCTTCGATGTAACGGGAGGGAAGCTCCTAGGTTATATCATATCGTCACGAGGAATAGATGTTGACCCAACCAAAATTCAGGTTGTCCTCGAAATGGTTCCACCTTCGGATGAATCTGGAATCAGGTCATTTCTCGGAAAGCTCGGTGCAATCCGAAGATTCATCCCAGACTTGAGCTTCGCTATTCATCCAATTAACAATCTACTCAAGAAAGACTATAGCATTAATTGGACCGAATACTGCAATGAAGCTTTTGACGCAGTTAAGCATTTCTTGTTGTCACCACCTACGCTAATGCCACCTAAGCTAGACCACCCGTTAATTTTATACTCATGAGCTACCAATGTCTCTTTAGCTTGCATGTTGGCCCAAGAGGACGATGACAAGAGAGAACGTGTAATTTATTTCATTAGCCGAACACTGCTCGACTATGAAACATGCTATACACAAGCAGAACGAGAATGTCTCGCCATAGTCTTTGCAACCAAACGCCTAAGACACTATATGCTAAATCAAGAAACAAGGGTCGTGGTAAAAACAGACCACTTACGAACTTTCCTCACACAAGGGTCCTTGTCTAAAAAGGCTGGACGTTTTATAACCTTAATGGGAGAATTTGAATTAACGTTTGTAAATCAAAAGTCAGTTAAGGGACAAATCATTGCGGATTGGTTAGCTGATAACCCATTAGATGGAGGCGATCTAGTAGATTTAGATTTTCCAGATGAGTGCGTATACTACATCGAAACCCGACCCGCTATCTCTGAGTGTCCTTGGTACGCTGATATCATTAACTATATCATGGACCATACATATCCAGAAGGAGCTACACCCCAACAAAGAAGACGGTTACACATTATCGTAGCTAAATACATCATTATAGAGCAAGTGCTCTATCGAAATGCATTCGATGGAATGCTCCTAAGATGTGTCGACATGGAAGAATCCAAGAATATTCTCCATGAATCTCACAGCGGAGTGTGTGGAGGCCACTTCGCCAGCCACGCCACTGCTCAAAAAATACATCGAATGGGCTATTTCTAGCCCACTCTAGAACATGACGCAATAGAGTTTGTACGCAGGTGTTATAAGTGCCAAGAATTCTCCCATGAGATCCACATACCGGGCACAAGCTCTGCAACCAATCGCTACTCCATGGCCCTTTTCTACATGGGGCCTAGACTTAATAGGGAAATTCTCTCCCTCATCCACAGATGGCCATAATTTTATAATCACGGCCACTGAATATTTCACCAAATGGGTAGAGGCTATGCCTCTTACAACTGTACCTGGTTCTATAATCGCCAAGTTCATTTTGAACCAAATCATTTGCAGGTACGGTATCCCACAAATCATTATCTCCGATAATGGAACTTCTTTTAAAAATGAAGAAGTTCGTGAACTATGCAATAAGTTTAAGATAAGCCATCATACGGCATCCTTGTATTACCCTCAAGCCAACGGACAGGCTAAAGCGACAAACAAGACACTGAAAGCCATTCTCCTTAAAATGGTAAAAGAAAACAAATGAGATTGGCATTTGAAGTTGTATCCAGCCTTATGGGCTCACCGAACCTCAATAAGAACACCAACAGGAGTGACTCCTTTCTCGCTAGTATTCGGGGCAGAGGCAGTTCTCCCACTCGAGGTTGAAATACCCAGTCTTCGCATTTCGTTACAAGGGATTCTGGATGAAGACGCTTACAGAGAAGCACGTCTTTCCCAACTAGAGAGCCTAGATGAAACCAGGTTAGATGCTGAACAATGACATAGAGTCTATGCTGACCGGATGTGCCGGCAGTACAACAAGAAGGTCTATGAACGCGACATATACGAAGGTGATCTAGTTCTAAGGCTGGACAGCCGGATCGACAAGAAGACCGGCGAAGGAAGGAAATTCCGGCCCAAATGGTTGGGTCCATACCGAGTCATGAAGGACTATGGAAATGGTGCATACCTCTTATGTACGCTAGAAGGTGAGGAATTTGGTGAAACAGTCAATTCCCTGCACCTCAAGCATTTCTACGCGTAAGCAGCTAGCACTACTTATATAACTATCTACATTGCATTTTCATATAAATTAGGATCATGTTGTCCACTTGTTTCATACACAAATTGTGATCAAGGAATCTATTCTCAAAGCAATTCATTACAAACTCATGATGTTGTTGGCATAAAACTTTCTAATCATATCTCTCCATTTTCATGATATCATCAAATATCTCAGAATCATTTTATCAAATAAAGATAGACATGACGAAGTCTTAACGGTAACCATACCAAGATCTGCAAGTTTATTCTCGCTTTGATTTCTTCTTAGGATAGGTGTCTTGCCTATGGTCTGTTCTAGAAGCTTCATGGTGTCACATCTATCCCATATGTATATCTCTTTGGAAATAAGCACATACTAACATTTCGCTCAAATAAACAAATCAAACGTTGATCAAACAGAAAAATTTAATTTACACATTTCCTTGCCCTACCAACCTTCGGTGATGAGCTTGCGTCTCTTACTAGTGACGTAGGGTTGGGAAAGGATGGAAATGCCCTTACTCGCCTACGCTTTGCCCACGGTGATAAACCCACGCTTCTTACTAGTAGCGTGGGGCAAAGTGTAGGGGGTCCTCTTGACAAATAAATGCAAATGGTCATACGCAAACAATTCAAACTTTCAAACTTTGAGTCAAAAACAAATGAAACAGATGTTCAAAATCCCGAAAGAGTTAAAAATCCTAAAAACCCAGATTTTGTCTACCATGTGGCCATCTACAGGTCTAAGTCTGGATAAACCGCAGGGCAAGTTGCATCCAAAACTATGAAGTCACTCGGGTGGAGTCGGCTTGTAGCTTCCAATTTGGTTCCGCCAAAGCTTTGTCTATCTTTCATCACTATCATTTCACCACATTTCATAACTTGCGCCCTTCTTGGCTCTTGGTGATGAGCCCTCGCATCTTACTAGTTGCGTGGAGTTAGGAGTGGGGCAAGTTAATCTGTTCATCATACTGGTTATTTTCATCACTTTGCCAAAACAAACATGAGGTATCCAAATTGCTCACAGAAGCTAAGATTCAAAATCACAATATATCTACATTATCGTATATCAGCATCATGAAATACAAAAGGAAAGTAAAACATTTACATCACCTGTTCACCATTTGCATACATTCTAGAAAGCATATAAACATACATCGTAGTATACACAAAGAAGCTGGAAATAGAAAGGGAAAACATGAGTGACAAGATTTTGATCCAAAAACAAATGCATATATATAAATAATCAATGTTTATATACAATGCCATCATGCACTAGGCATGGTCAAAATGCTCAAAGAGCCCGTGATATACAAAATAATATATAGTACAAAATACGTAAGAGCCAAGTGGCTTCTCAACCCCTACACGACCCCTCTGAAGGTGTGCGCCCTCGCCTAGGACTCCGGCTACACCGGCGCTCTGAATGTACGGAGGGCTCAGGGTCCCGAGGAGCAGCCGCAGTCTCACCACGAGAATGGCTCCTCATAAGGCGCTCAGCCATCCTGTAGCCCGCTAACTCTGTGCACAGGGTCGACACCATCCTGACCACGTGCCAAACGGGAGCGAAGACATCGATATGTCGACTAGCTACTGAGGGCTCCCTAGCATCTACAGATAGCTCCGCGCGGGTCCTATCCATGGGGATTATTAGGGAATCGGTACATACCCTGCGGATCAGATCCCGCCACTCGTCAACAGTCTCTGCAAGAAAAGGAGAAAACGAATTAGAAACTAAGCAAGAGGCTAAAAGATACAAGATAAAAACACAAGGAGAGATAGCAATTAAAACAAATCCTAAATTAAATAAACATTAAAAGGAAGAAAGGGTAACTTACTCGGATCACCGGGCCTCCAGGATGGGTCGCTGGGGCCAGCACCCGCCGCGGATGCCGCTGCCGACTGAGGGGCTGCTCCTGTGGTAGGAGCAACGTGTCGCCCTGCAACGGACTCATCCTCTCCACCATGGCCCTGGGAGAGTGGCTCCTCTGAAACTAGAGTCACCCTCTCTGCGCTCTCCTCAGCCCTCTCTACCTGCATAATGTCCTGAGTGTCATGCCACTCAGGATCACTGTCATCAGTCTGCTCCTCTGACCCTCCCTCTGTAAGCTCCTCAGAGTCGGAGTCAATATCTATAGGGTCATCGCTGCTGTGGGTAGGGCCCGCGGCAATCCGAAGTAAAGTTGCCTGAGGCGCACCAGCTCTCCCTCTAGCACGAGCTATCCTCCTGGCTACAATGGGAATGCCAGGAGTAATCACTGTCCAACCTCGGCCTCTAGGCCCCCCTCTGGCCTCACGAACCGATTTGTAAACTGGCGCCACTGGGGGAAGCATACACATGTACGGTAGGCCGAACTGCTGAGGAACTTTGCCAAAAGGATGCACCTCCACTCGTCCCACTCGATCAATGAGCTGCCCTGTGGTGGAGCAGGAGATCAGGGTAAGAGTCTCCTCACCCCATATACCGGCCATAAGCTGGTACGGTGTCGCCTCCATTTCTGCAGTAGTGAGGGAGGTAACTGGCTGATGAGGTGCTCTGAGCATCGACATGTTTGTCCATCTGGCTGCCCTCACAGCCCCAGGATCTGCCACCTCCACACCCCTGCCATAGGGGATGAAACGCTCATACACCCAACTCATGACTAGAGTCGGGTGGCTCAATGACTGTCCCTGTAAACGGACCACCCTGTATAAATCATGGTAGGTGGTCCCTAGAATATCTGCACCCCAGGCGTATATCCGGCCATGCCCCTCTATCTGTGCAATGATGGGGGCCCAGCAGTATAACAATGTGTCCCCTCCCTTGTCCCCGATCAGTCTCGAGGCAAGGATCCCCATGATGGCCTGTCGAAATACGGGGATAGGAAAAGAAGGAATGGATCGAACTCTCACTCCCTTCTTCGACCCCGTGGAGATGGCTGCATCTCCCATATAGACTGCCCGCTGTGCAATCTGTGCCTGTGAGCCTGCTGTCTCTAATGTAAGTTGCCTCCCGATGATCGGGACCCCCAGAATGCGGTAGACATCCTCTAATGTGATGGTCCACTCACCACGGACCCCTGGCAGTCGGAAGGTGTTCCGATCTGCATCCCAGTAAGAGAATAAGTCACAAAGGATGTGACTAGATGGTGAAACATGGGGCATGCGTGATATGCGTAGTATACCAGCCCTCTGAAGTGTGTCCTCCTCATCCTGCGAGAGGGCATCCAGTACCCCTGAGAGCCAAAAACACTCTCTCTCTCTCTGCTCCATCTAATGTACTCCTCTCTCGCCTGCATACACCCAAAAACACACAAAACAGAGCAAGTTAGTATCCAAACAATACCTAGAAAGCCATAAAAACACGTAGAAATGCTAAAAATACAAGTGCAATCTCAAAAACAGGCTCCTTTTGCATTCTGTGCAAAACCGCCGCCCTGAGCAGGGAGGCGGTTTTGTAACCACCACCTTAAAGGCGGCGGTCGTGTAACCGCCGCCCTGAACAGGGCGGCGGTCATGTAACCGCCGCTTTGGCCAGGGCGACGGTCATGGTCCAAAAACCCACGCGGGTTTTAATCTAAAAAAAGCCTAAAACATGCAAAAAATGACCATTTAACCTAAAAATGGAGCCTACCCAGTAGGCGCCCCCCCTAGATTGACCTTTTAACACTAGCATTTTCAAAAATGACCCCCCCCATTACAACAAATTTAGCATTTCAAATTTAAGGGGGAAAAAACATAAAATTAAAGAGAACTAACCTGTGATCACTGAGGTCGGTGTTCCGCACATGGAGGCATGATCACGATCTTGCTGTGGACGTTTCGACTATACTCACGCAAGAAACCGTCACCGTGGGTCCCAGAGCTCAAAAACAATCAAATCAACTCGCACAAATGAATAGGAAAATGGGCCCACTTTCATATATATAGCACTCTGTTTTATTTTAAAATGACTTTTCACAGGTTTGGAGCGCTGATGGAGGTAAGTTCCTATCCCCGCACGAATGGTACGTTCTCATTCCCTGTTATTCTTAGCGTTTATTTTTCAAACTATTGTATCTATCTGCACTTGAGTTCTCTTTTCATTTTGCAGGTAGCGGGAATTTTGGATGGCGTCATTTCAACACACGGACGTGTAAGGTATAACTTCTAAACTTCCCATTTTGGGACGGCCATACTCAGACCCACCATTTTATGCCTCTTCATGGCTAAAACGCTTCTCCGAGGGGGCAATATGTACGTACCCAAAATTGTAAGGTACTGTACTGCGGAACAGCGTAATAAGTGCCCCAATGATGATACAGGTCTCTTCGCAAGGTGTTCGGGATCCAGAAAAGCTCTCCAAATATGTGTTAACATCCCGCATGCCCCGCTTAGCCCCCGCGTGCTTTGTTTTCCCCTTCTCCCCTCTTTTCTTGCCCCTTTTCTCTTTAGTAACGAAACCGCCACCCTGCCTGGGTGGTGGTCTTGTGACCGCCGCCCTGAGCAGGGCGGCGGTCCTTTACGTGTTTTCCAGAACATTCTTTTGACATAACTCACGTAAAAATCAACGTTTCACCAGCTTTCCTTGCCGACTTGAGCTTGCATTTATGTTTTTGGTCCCCTGGAATAGTGTTTTTCCTTTGTTTATTGTTTAGGAGTTCAGTTTGGTTTTGATCTTTGGGTGATTGAATTCCTATAAATGAATGGCTTGTGCTCAAACAAATGGTCTACCCCTCATTCACTTTCATGCTCTCTTTTTCATAGTTTAGTCTTTTATTCTGTTTAGAAGCCATAGTTTTAATTCTTTGCATGCTTAGTTAGCATTGTCCAGCTGTTGGTAAGCCACATATCCAGCTTGTGCAAACAGTGTTGTTGTTTTATCTAATCCATTAGAGTAGAATAGATTAGGAAGCCATTAAAGTTGCAGGTTTTGCTCCTCAAACAGGATAGTTTTAGGTTCTGGACGCATTATGTTGCATGATTCGCAATAGATTCCGCTAGGAACTGCATAAGCCAAGCTCTGTACTCTTGCGCTATCCCTCTCCTATTCGCGTTCTATTCAGTCTGTATTTTAAAGGTTGTCCCTTGTTCCCAACATCTACTCCTGTTGATGCAAGCATTACACGCTTTTCTGGATCTACGTGAGCACAAAGAACGAAGAGATCATACTGAGGGGACAAGATCACACACACCATCAGATTCGCCACTGTTCTGCAGAATCCAGGTTCTATCTTTCAAAGTTTTAGTTAGAATCATATAAAATAAAGTAGTTAATTGCTTTATTTCAGTTAATTCTATTCTCGATATTGCCAGGGAAGCTGTGGGGATTGATAGTTTCTGAGAAACTATGATTCACTCCCCACTTCTGAGGTAGGATCGAGAATCTTGCAAATAGATTAGTTATTTCATTGTTTAGAATAGATCTACAAACTGCACAGACAAATAGCTACACTCGGTTATTTTGTTTGTTTTAAATTATTAGTTTAGCTGTCAATTCTAAATATTTTAAATAGCTGCTTTCTTAAATTCATATAAATCATCAGAAAATACAAAAAGAAGTCATATATGCTATAAATATATTTCATATACTTAGAGTTCACTTTATTACAGTTTGTTTATATTATTGCTTTTGTATGACAATTACGGGACCTAGGGAGCCCAGAGAATACGTTTTCGAGCCAATCGTGCCTCAGCCCAATCTCATAACAGCAATAACTGATATTGACAAGAATCTTAGAATCCAAGTCTTCCAAACAACAACAGACTTCCGGCAGATCAGATCTCAGTTAAGAGGATTAAACATAGAAGACGACCAAGCACATACGTTTTGGTCAAATCAGCCAAACTATAGATTACCCTAGAAAAACATCCACATGACTGTAGAAGGGTTTGAAAGAGAACAAACATTCGGGTGTGATCCTTTAGTTCCACAACCAGACGCAGGAGACACCCTCACAGACATAGATACTGGCCTAAGAATCCAGGTTGTAAGAACGCCTGTGAGGTATTCTGAGAAGATCACACAACTGTTAATTCTAAACATAGAAGCTGAGAAAGCATATGATTATTGGATACTAGGGATCGGGACTTGATTCCACGCATGACCATAGCTGGTCCACAACAACCACGAGTCTATGGTTGTGACCCACAAATCCCGCAGCCCAATGAATCCATAAGAGAATTAGACATAGACACTGGCCTACGCACACTAGTATTTCAGTCTACTCCACTTCCACCTATTATCATCGAACAATTATCCTTGCTGGGTAGAATAGCTAACAAAGCTAGAGAATTCTGGACTAGGCCAAAGAACCGTCCATAGAGTTAACTATATTTACCGTCCACCATATGACCCTATCCTGAGAAGTACACGAAACTATACCGGGTCATTTTCCACGTATTCCACAACCTATAGATCGAATCATGCCAGAGCTCGATATTGATTGGAGCCTTCGAGCAGTCATCCTTGCTGACCGATCTATCACACCAATCCAGGTTAGAAGGGCCTTCTTTGCCCTAGATTCGCAGATTCCATTAGTGCGTGTCGAAGACATCAGACTGCCTAACTAGCTTGTCTATATACCACACGTATTCCATCCCCACCGGCTGTCCCGGAACGACCTCGGGAGGTCGGGTACGCGGAAGAGTTACCTGTAGATTCCCACGCTCGCTTGTCACTTTTCCAGCATACAGTTACGTTTTGGCAACATCGTGGTTTGTTGTCGGGCAGGTTCTAAATAACCTAAACTTAATCATTTAAAATACATGCCTATTTTGGAGGGTGAAGCCATGGAAAATTTTATTCAAGCTGTCATTGATGTGTGATCCCGAGCTTGTTTTCTCTGCGAACCCTTCTTATGTAAAGATTTGAACACGAAATTTTCTTCCATTCTTGATTTTCTGAGCTCATAGCACGATTTCAAGGAGGTGGTTACAGTTTTGGCATTTCAAGATCTCTCCATTCAAAACTAAGTAAGAAGGTTTTCCATTTGAAGCTCTATTGGAGTATTGTTTATGGTTCTTCAAGCTTCTGTGAATTTCTGTGGTTTTTCTGAGCTCGTTTCCTTCATTATTCCTCCATCCTCTTGTCCTCAGATTAGAGTTATATAAAACCGTAACCGCCATGAGTACTCAAAGGTGAGCTTAGTCTATTTTTGTATATGTGTACTGACTTGGTTCCCGTCGCTCATAGACTTTAAGGCACTAAAATTTTGTAATATTTTCTTTCTTTGTATTTGTACGAGTTCAACGTGTTTCTAGGTGATCACTTTTTTGGAAACCTTCCAGCTCATATGAAGAATTTCTATGGAGCTTTTGGTTTTTTGCCGCCACTATTGTTTTTGAGTTGGTAATCGAATTAAAAGGGTTGAATATCAATTGCTTTTATTCAAGATATGATATCAAATATGATCATCATTTAACTCTGGGATCTTCGCCTGTAGGTAAGTTTTGCTTTTACCCTTTTTAGAGTTCTCTGATGTGCGGTTTGGTGCTTTGCTTTGTTTGATGCTCGATCTTCTATTTACCCATTCTGTGTTTTTGTAATTTTTGAGCATAAAATAATTCTCCACCAAGCTGTCGTGATTTTTTTTTTCCAAAATACTTTGTTTAGACGCCAGTTAGAGGGAGGTTTTGAAGCTTTATTTTTTGACATTGAACCTACATTTTCTCTGGGAAATGACGTCCATGTGCTCTAGAAATGAGATATTTTCTCTCATCAGGTATGATCTTAATCTGGGTACCTGTTATTCTTCTTACACAAAGTAGGTTTGCCGCTTTGTTTCCCTGAAATTCGTTGCATTACAAATTTTCTCATCCTTTTTGTGAGTATGACTTATTTAGACTTTATCGTGTTGGAAAAAAATATTCTTACCCACATCAGGATTTATTTTCCTAATATGGCTGGGTATATTTGAAATTTTTCTGAGGGTATCTGTAATTTCATTTATTTCCAAGTCCTTGATATTCAAATATGCCTAGAGCTACAATTTACTTAATTTGAGAGTGCCCTTCAACCTGGCCGCCATGGTTGAGGGACTCCATATAGATCTCATTTACTTTATATGTCTCGCATCTATCCTGAAGCTTCTATGGAGGTCTCTGAGCTAGAACTTTGTGCATTTATAAATTTGTGCCTAATAGATCTAGGTCACTACTTTGGTATTGAAAATTTGGTTTGAGCTCATAATAGGGAACTCTGTTTGATTCTCTTTGGACTGAAAAATGATTACCTTTTGTGTATGCTCTAAACTCTGAATACTTGAAGCCTGGGGAAATTATGAACATGACTCCTCTTCTCTGGATTTGGGTGTTTTTGATATTTTGGTTCTTGTATTTTATTTCTCAAACATGGCACATTTTGGGTGAATCCTATGAATATAACAGTGATTTATCGTCTTTATTTTCTCTTACAATAAACAATTTCCTTTGAAATCCTCTGAGTAATGATCCATGTTCTACCTTTGAGGAGTCCTTTCATCTCATATTGTTTTCTTTGACTGAATCTAGTCATATAAATTTTAAAACTTGTCATGTTGTTGATTTGTGCAATGTACTTGATGCTCATCACTCTGAGATGCTTATTGGAGTAATTTTTTGTCGTTATTATTAGTGCGAAATCACAGCACCCTAGAATTTCCTTAGATGTGAGTGGGACATCTGGTGTGATCTGCACAACATTGGATTATCTCTCAAGCTGTGGGACTTGAGAACTTGAGATGGTCCTCCAGAGAAGGTTGGTTCCTACTCCTAAAGTACCTGCCACAAGATACTCTAATGTAGGAAAACTATCTAATCCTAATCTAATCTTCTAAGTGACCAAGGAGAGAGAGTGCATGAAAATAAAGCCTACACTAAAGCGGTGATACACCAAAAATAGAGGGATGTTGATCACTATCTCAACTTCCTGAAGTGAAGAGGGGTGAGCAATAGAGAGGATGGACAAGATGCATCACAAACCAAAGATAAAGTTCACACAGAACAACACTTTAAACTCATTAAACATAGTTCACAAACCTACAATAGACATTAGAGATATGCACAGTATACCCCACAATGATGAGAGGAAAGAAGAGACAATAAAAAAAGAAAAGGATGGAAAAAATGCATCAAGACATATTTTATTGCTCCATGAGTTCACACAGTACATCATTAGCTGGAAAGGGGAAATAAAATGTCACTACAAGGCCAAGAGAGGAGGCTTAAGCTCCACATTTGACCCTAGGAAAGAAAGAGAGAGGGGGGTAGGAGAGAAAAGATGACCAATGTCCAGAAAAACTCCCCTCATTTACAATATATAGAAGAATTAGAGAACAAGAAAGGAAAAATTTTAATCCTGCTTCAACCACCCGTAAAGGGGTATTGAACGAACCTACTCCAACCACCCCAGAAAGAATTGAAGTTCACCTGCAACAATGATGGGTTCCCTGACGGAGCCCATGCCTCCATTATTATTCCTTGATAGGAAAGAAAGGAAGATCATTATTCATTATGAGAAGTGTGATAGCCTTGAAATATCATAACGGAACATTATGGTGGTAGGTGGGTAGTAGACATCAAGAGCTTTCCAAAAAGTCACCCCTTGCTCAAATATGAGTTCCTAGTCAAAAGATATGCTTGTTTGAAGGTCAACGTGGAGTGTTTAACGTGCCCTCATAATACTTAAAAGAGTCGAGCCATGTAGGATCCACGTGGAAGCCTCACGCGTCTTAAGGTTTCAGCCCCCTTCTTTCACTCTTGAAGTTACATCGATTAGACACTTGGCATTGTCTACGGGCCTATTTTGTTTCCTTTGTGTTTTGGCTAAGTCCTTTCTATCTAGTAGAGACACTATGTCTGACCCTAGAAACGTGGAGGGCCAGCGCTCTTTTGGGACTTGCCTCCAGATTCTACTCCTGAAGTTGTCACGAGATGACACGTGGCACCTTTTGCTTGTTTTGTTGCTTTCCTTTGAATTTTTGAATGGCCGATGTAACTTTCTTGGGCCATGGACACGTGGAGATCCTGTGCTTGTTTGGGGACCCACTTTGTATTTCAATTTTTAAAGTTACACCGATGAGGCACGTGGAGGTTCCCACTAACCATTGGACTTTTCAATGGCTTGTGCCACTTCCTTAGGCCATGAAAATGTGGAGAGCCTACGTTCATTTTGGGACTACCTTTTGGGTCTTACTTCTGAAGTTGTGTCAAGCTGACACGTGGCACCTTCCGTTATCCTGCTCTATTTTCTTTGTGTTTCACTTAAGTCCCCTCTGTTTAGTGAATAAACTATCTTTGACCCTAGACACATGGAGGACCAGCTCTCATTTGGGACCTGCCTATGAATTTTACCTTTGAATTTACGTTGATGAGGCATGTGGAGGATTCTGTTGGTCCTTAGAATTTTAAACGGCCTAGTCTATCTTTCTCACCTATTTAAGAGCATATTTGTTGGACCTTGGACACGTGGAGAGTCTATGCACATTTGGGACCCTTGTTTGGAATTTACCTTTGAAGGAGTGTCGTTGAGACACATGGAGGCTTCTACTTGTCATTCTCATGTTTGGAAATTTCAACACCCGATGCAACATTTTCTGACTATGGCAATGTGGCGAGCCCATGCTCATTTTGGGACTACCTTTGGATTCTACCTTTGGAGGTGTGCCGATTAGAAACGTGGAGGATTCCTTTGGATTTTTGAATACTTAGCTGATTCAGGTCTCGAGTGAACATCACCCTCTATTATCATTATCGAGCCTATTTGTAACCTAATTTTCAAATATGAAATGTGGGCTCATATGACTGAACAGACTTTTCAATTTTCTCCTTTGCAAGGTTGTGTTTGATCAATTTTTCCTGAGGAGAAAATTTGGATAACAATTTGGTGACTCATGAGGACACCTACCTACTAGGTGAAGAGACCAATTGCCTTGTTACATCCATTGGGCATGGAGTCACGAATACTAGCCTGATATTGATCCTGTTCTTGAAACTTGAACCCAACTGCTTGCACTTGGTGACCCTGAGCCTACCCCACTATCCACACTCTCAATTTTCATAAGAAAATCTTGAAGATGAAATTTCTAAGAGTAGAAAATTTTATTGACCTAGAGCATTCACCTTTTCGTGAAATGGACTGCTACAACATTCACCTTGGAGGAACATCGAACTGTATAATGATACAATTTTGGAGCAACAAAACACCACAACACCGCTATGTACAAAAATGAAAATCATACACACCCCAAGTGGGATATGCAGAGTGTGCACAAGGATTTATTTTTTTGAAAGAAAACCTACCTACTCTACGCTAATCAGAATCAAACAGAACTCAAACAAATCTTGCAACTGGCATGGAGAAGTAGCTCCCCTTTCTCAAAAATTGGAATCCATGTATATGATTCGACGTTGAACATGGATTTTTTTATGAGTGTAAAATCAACAAGAGGCCGATCTTCTACCTAAATCATCAAGGTATCAACATCAATCAAAATTACCTCCTCAAGCTGATTGGCATTAGACTCCTGGAGGTGTTGATGGTGACCCTTGGTGCTTTATATATCATCCTCATGCCTTGGAATGGACATGACCAGTTTTGGCTTCTCCCTTGGCTCTAATGCAGCCAAGTAATTAATTTAACACGGTACGATCCGTGAAGTTTTCCCATTGCTCTAAAACTCAAATCCAGAAATGGAGTCTTCTTACGGACCTTCTTAGGTTGATTGTATGGAAGAGATGGGATCTTCGTACTCTTTTCCTTCCTCCGTTGTTTCATAAAGACAAACTTGCTTCTGGATACCCTCTTCCTCTAGCATGAATTTTTTTGAATCGAAATATTCAATCCACTGCTCTAGAGGACTATGTGGGGTAGCAAGGTCTCTTTGATAGCTCTCCTCCATCATGGATTCATCAATCAAATCAGGCCCTTCAAATGAGAACAATAAAAAAATCAATAATGCTTTCTTTATCATGTGACTTCAACTCTTATTTGATCTCTTCCGTCTGCTCCTCTTGAATAGAACTTGGAGCTGATTATTCTTCCTCCCTCTTAATTGGTTGTGTAACTTGGATTAGATCAACATTCTCTTAAAATAAAGTTCCATTATGGACACTACATTTAGAGCATACGAACTCTTGATATTCTTCCTCTTGTCCTTTTTCTTCTTCTTTTGCAAACTCAGCTTCCACCACTTGTGGTCTTACCCTAGCCTCCTCTAAAGGTTTAACCATCAAGGGGATTTTTTTAATCCCAAATCTAAGAACAAAGCTTACCAATATTTTGATCATTTCTTCTCCTCTTTGATCTTCTTCCTGCTGCTCTCCTTGATTAATTTTTTGAGTCTCTTCCTGACATGGGCTCAAGAAATTAGGAGGAGTGGTGGGTGGGTCTCCACTAGTTGTTTCCATATTTCTTTTGGCTCTGGTTGAGGGGGCTTAGATTTGGAAGGGAAAAGGGAAGAGAAATTAAGATGGGTTGGGATAGTAGAAGATGGATAAGGGAATTCAGTAATGGAAGCAATGGATGGGAATCTTGGAAATTGAAGCTCAAGCTGCGATGGTGCTGCTTGGGGAATGGAGAGAAAACTACTAGATGATGGTATAGAAATTACTTGTTGATAAGGCTCCCAGACACCAAGTTCATAGGCCTCTATCTCCTTGATCCACTGCGCAAGCTAAGGTAGTATCTTAACCATGAAATCAAGCTTCTTCTTTAGGTTATAGTGTCTTGGAAAAGGGCCTCCCTATGGATAAGGTTCCCTACAACCAATTCTGAATACGTTCATCTGTGTTGTAGTCCTGGACTGCACCAAGCTAGCCTCAATTCTTTGAATCTTATCCATTAGATCAACACTCTTCGTGTAGCTGTTATCATCATATACATGCCATTTCTTTTGATAAGCTTCATAACCAAAATGGTTTTGACACTTCTCATATGGCTAAGCATGATGGTTGTGAACCTGATCATAATGTGGATCTGGAGGAGTCCTAAAACATATTAGAGGTGGATTGCATAGTAGTTGTTACAAGTGTGAGTTCCAAGATGGAAATGAAATCATGGCTTCACGACTTCATGAATGGTGGAAGATGAAATATGTGGAAAGAAGAATGGGTGAAAATTGATAGGAAGAAGGTCTGCAACTTTAGAGATGTGGATTGTTGACCAAATGTAGTCGCTAGATGTGTTCAAAAATGCCTCCAAAGGTTGGATCTTAGCAATAACACATCAAACCTGCTGAGATGAAGATATAAATATCTTCAGTCTGGTCCTACCAACATTCCAAAACTATTAGTATGAAATTACAACACCCCCGAATGGATTTAGATGTGAGTGGGACATCCGGTGTGATTTTCACAACATTGGACCATATCTCAAGCTGTGGGACTTGCGAACTTGAAATGGTCCTCTAGAGAAGGCTAGTTCCTGCTCCTAAACTACCTGCTACAAGCTACTCTAATGTAGGAAAACTATCTAATCCTAATCTGACCTTCCACGGGACCAGGGACAGAGAGTGCATGAAAACAAAGCCTACACTAAAGTGGTGATACACCAAAAAAGGAGGATTTTTTATCACAATCTCAACTACCTGAAGTGAAGAGGGGTGAGAAATGGAGAGGATGGACAAGATGTATCATAGACCAAATATAAATTTCACACAGAACAACACTTCAAACCCATCAAACAAAGTTCCCAAACCTACAATAGACATCAGAGATATGCACAGTACACCCTACAATGATGAGAGGCAAGAAGAAACCATAAAATAAGAAAACGATGTACAAAATGCATCACGAGACATATTTTATTGCTCCATGAGTTCAAACAATACATCATTAGTGGGCAAGGGGTAAGAAAATTCCATTACAAGGCTAAGAGAGGAGGCTTAAGCTCCACATTTGACCCTAGGGAAGAAAGAGAGAGGGGGCAGGAGAGAAAAGATGACCAACCTCTAGAAAAATACCCCTCCTTTATGATATATAGAATAATGAGAGAAGGAGAGGGAAAATTCAAATATTGCTTCAACCACCCCTAAAGGGGCATTGAATACACCCACTCCTACCACCCCAGAAAGCATTGAAATTCACCTGCAACAATGATGGGTTCCCTGACAGAGCCCATGCCTCCATTAATGTTCCATGATGGGAAATAAAGGAAGCTCATTCTTCATTATGAGAATCATGATAGCCTCGAAATATATGACTAAAATATTATTGGAATAGGTGGATAGTAGACATCGAGAGATTTCCAAAAAGTCCCCTCTTTCTGAAATTTGAGTTCCTAGTCAAAAGATATGGTTGTCTGAAGGTCAGGGTCAGGTGTTTAACATGGGATCATAATACTTAAAAGAGTCTATCCATGTAGGATCTACGTGGAAGCCTCGTGCATCTTAAGGTTTCAGCCCCCTTCTTTCACTCTTGAAGTTATGCTGAATGGACACTTGGAATCATCTGTGGGCATTCTCTATTTCCTTTGTGTTTTGGCTAAGTACCTTTTATTTGGAGGAGACACTATGTCTGACCCTAGACACATGGAGGGCCAACACTCATTTGGGACCTACCTCCAGATTCTACCCCTAAAGTTACGACGAGATAACACGTGGCACCTTCTGATGGTTCTGTTACTTTGCTTCAACTTTTCCAACACTTGATGCAACTTTCTCCGGCCATAGGCACGTGTAGAGCCTGCGCTTGTTTGGGGACCCGCTTTGTATATCAGTTTTTTAAGTTACACCGATGAGGCATGTGGAGGCTCTCACTAATGGTTGGACTTTTCAATGGTCGGTGCCACTTCCTTGGGCCATGGACACATGGAGAGCCTACACTCATTTAGGGACATCCTTTTGGGTCTTACTTCTGAAGTTGCTCCAAGAAGACATGTGGCACCTTCCATGGGCCTTCTCTATTTCATTTGTGTTTCGTTAAAGTCCCCTATGTTTTGAGAAGACACTATCTCTAACCCTAGACACGTGGAGGAACAATGCTCATTTATGACATACCTCCATATTTTACCTCTGAAGTTACACCGATGAGGCACATGGAGACTTCCGCTAGCCCTTCTAATTTTCAATGGTCGAATTTTTATTTCTCTCATATATAAGAGCAGCTTTGTTGGAACTTAGACACGTGGAGAGTTTGCACACATTTGGGACCCTTCTTTGGACTTAACCTTTGAAGGTGTACTATTGAGAAATGTGGAGGATTCTTCTGGTCCTTCCCGTGTTTGGATTTTTAAACGGCCGGTGACACCTTTTCAAACTCTAGCCACATGGTGAGCCCGCACTCATTTGGGGAATGCCTTTGGATTCTACCTTTGGATTCTATCATTTGTTTATGATTTTGAGCTATGAATCAACCATTTAATGGAATGATTCTCATAAATATGGAATTAGAGTAGTATTTGAGATTTTATTTGCGAGTGTAAATTTATCCTTAAACCTGGTTTTGTGGTTTGTATGATTAAAAAGAAAACTAGAGACTCTCTATTGAAGTTTGCTTCATTAGCTCAAGAATTCCTAGATATAAGTATTGTTTATTTTTACTTGGTGACTGTAATAAGATTTGTAATTTTTCTTTGGCCTTTGAAGCTCTTATAACTACCACTGTTGCAATTCATATATATTCCTTTAGTTTGTGATCATGTTTTGTAACCTTTGATATTTGAAATGTAACTATCTTTAACTCTTAATTTGTTATTTCTTGTAACTTCAGTGTGGCATCTTTAATGAATATCTATAGCCTTTTATGCATGCATTGTAAATGAATGATTTAGATAACAAAACAATTCTTGTTGGAAATCTTATGATATATTGGAGCTCCTCCATTGTTGTGAGCATTTGTAATCTAGTGAATTCTGATTAATTGTATCATCTCATATTCTATAAATAATGCATCCTTTCAATGACTAAAGACAAGAAGTGCCTCTATGAAAGTTTACTTATTTATTTCATCCTCTAGTTTACCTCTCTAAATTTCATTTATGGAAAGAAAAAATGTAGAATATTCTTGCACTTCATTAGTATAAAGAATGAATTTGTGATTTATTTTATGCCCTGATGTACTTACATATTCAGGATCAATGTGATCAATATTTATTTGTATAATTAGTTTTCTTCCATTTGAAAGGACTGTTGATATTTTGTTCCTGCAAGTATATAATTTGACTAATATATCCATAATTTTTGTACTTATCTTGATCACCTTTTACTATTCTTTTGATCTTGTACCTTTCATTTATACATCTTCCATCTGTTTCTTTCTTTTCTGGGACAACTCATAAATATGTACCATGTAGATTTCTGAAGCTATGAGTACATTGAAAAAGTTCTTTATTTGTCTTCTTGAGCAATTTAAATCATGAAAAATTTCTTCTATTAAAATAATCATTCATGTAAAATATTTATTGATTTATTCATCTGCTACATGTACCTTCACACTTGAGAAAAAGTTAGAAAATAGTTAGGCGTTTGGCCTCTCTTATGTTCCATAGTTTATCTTTCTCTTTCTTTTTGATGCTGTGATTTTGGGAATCACATGTGCTACTATAGGATACTACTTTACTAATTTTGTATCATCTCTAATGTAGCTTATACCTCTTGATGTCAATTGATTCATTTGCATGAAACTATTAGCATAAGTATACAGATTAAACTCTAAGCTCAATGTCTAAGGACCATTCTCTTTCTTTTCCTCAAGGATGATGATGGAACCAGATGATGAAAAATAAGAGGATGAAGAAGCTACAATTGTATAAAGACCAACAAAAGACCCAAAGTCAATGATGGGTTTTGTATATATTCTTTTTCTTTTAGCTTTGTTTACATGCATATTTTACTTCAATAGTTATAATTTACATCTTATGGCTTGTGTGGGAAATAGTATACTTCTTCATGAATAAATAACATTTAATTTATGTACTTGAGTTGTCTAATTTTTATTAATTTTAGCTTTATGACATGTATATTGATTGTATAATGGAATAAAAAACTAAAACACATAATTAAATGTATTTACATGAAGAAATAAAGAGTTTTGAAATACTTGTAACTTAATAATGAATTCTCTTTCTTCTAATCTACAACTCTGTTTGTTGTTAAAAAATTTAGCATTTCACCTAAACTGTGATTCCCGCCTTCATTAAGGTAATGCATTATTCCTTTGGGGATTTTGTGTTTCCTTGCTGAAGATTAACATGGAATGATAGGCTATGTGAGTTGTTACATTTTCTAACAACACACATAGTTACAGATTACATGTTACTAATCAATTTCTGCAACTCAAAACATGATCAAACTGTAATGCATTACCCCAGTTATGTCTACTTCATCAATACCATCCATTGTAATGAATTTTCAAGCTTCCTAGTTTTACACAAGTGCAAATTGTTTCAACATGTCTTGCTATCCTATAGGGAAAGATGCCTTCTAGCATGTCAACCAGCACCTTTCTCTTGTCCATTGGGAATGGATTTAAATCATATAACCAAAACAACCTTTCAAAAAAATAAACTAAAGCTGGGAAAGGATCTGGAAACTAGATCACGTGCATAAATGAAATTATTGAATTGAAAAACATTGCAATATTCATAAAAGCACTTATGGAAAGGGAAATCCTACTCTAACTAGACACTATAGGATTTTCAATAATAGGGTTTAAGAAACATACCATTCAAAGGAATGGGAAGTTCCTCTCCATTCATCCTTGAAAGATGAAATGCATTGTGTTGTTTGGAAGCTGAAATCATGTAAGCACCACTACAGATTGTATCAAACATCATATGGTTTCCTATTTTTGCATGATCAACATCCCATTTTAACACAATGTATCCTTCATTGAAGAATTTTTAACTTAGCCTTCTTATCAAAATTTTTCTTTATCTGTTTTTTATTCTTTTCCATGTTCAAATGAGCTTGATCTCTTAGCTCTTGCAACTCTATTAACTCTGCATAATGACCCTATAATGGTTCATTCTCAAGTAATTACATCTAATGAAGAAAATCTAATGTAAGCAGATCAACTGAGATGGGCATTCTTGCCTCTCTTCCATAAACAAGCTTGTACGGTGAATTGCCAACTAATGTTTTAGGAGTCACTCTGTCAGCCCAAAGTGTTGAATTCAACATTAGATGTCAAGTTGTTTGGTTTTCTTTGAGTGTTCTTCTGATGATGCTCAAAATATTCTTATTAGTACTTTCACCTAACTCGTTATCTTGTGGGTAATAATTAGATGATATACTTAAATAAATTTCATGCTTGATAGCCCAATATGTTACCTTTACACTAAAAAATTCTAAGGAATTATCTGAAATGATAGTTGTTGGAACACCAAATCTGAAAACTATACCTTCATAAAAGGATAGTATTGAAGTTTCACTAGCTTATTTTAAGGTTATTTATTAATTTGAACATGTAAAGTAATCTATATTAGTTAAGATCCACTTGTTTCCATGTGACAAACGTGGATTTATCATTCCAATAAAGTAAATACCCCACTGAATAAACGGTTAATCCACCGAAATAGGTTGCAGGGGAAATGAAGCTAAACATTCTTTTCCAAAAAAGAAAGCACATTTATTACACTTTCTAATCCATTCGAAGAGTTCCTTGAATATGTTATGCCAATAGTAACCATATTTCAAAAAATTTAAGGTTGTAGTACATGCTAAAAAGTGAGCTCCTGCAAGTACTTCATGAAATTTGGATAATAGTTGCTGGATTCTATCATAATCAACACATCTCAGCAAATTTCCTTTTATATCTCTTTTAAATAACATGCCATCAATGAAACATAAGGTAGAACTTATAATGTGAAATATCTTCATTTGTTATTTTCCATACCTTCCGGATAAGTATTGTGTTGTAGGTAGTTGACCAAATCAGTCATCCATCTTGATTCCTGAACTTTTTGACTAAGTTCAGGTTGCTGATTTTTTGGTTGTACCATGTTATCTAATTGATGATATGTAACTTCATGATGTTATTCTGGACCTTCTAATTCTGCATCCTTTTGTTTTTCCATATCAAAAATTATATTCTCACATAAAAATTTTCCTCGAACTATTTTCACAACATGGATGTCAACATCATATTCCAAAACTTTTCTAATCCAGTATGCTCTCTTCTCATTCAGCTCTTTGTTCTACAAAAATACTTTAACACTTGGATGAGAGACTAAAACATGTATATTTTTCTTGGAAAGCATATACTTGAAGTTTTTGAATCCTCTAACTATTTAAAATACCTGTTTCTCAAGAAAGGTTTACTTTGTCTCATATTCATGTAAACTTTGTCGAAAGAAAACAACTGGTTGCTAAGTGTTTTCATCATTAACCTGAGTTAAAATATCTGAAATAGTTTCAGCTCCTACAAGTGCATACATTGCAAAATATTTATCAAATTTTTGATTTGCAAGAGTAGGAGCTTGTGAAATGAATGAATTAATGGCTTAAAATCCTTTTCTGCCTTCACTAGTCTAAGAGAAAGTCTTATCTTTGTCTAACATAATTGTTAATGGCTTGACAACTGTTGCTAAATATGGAACAAATATTCTTACAAAGTTGATTCTTATGAGAAAACTTTGTAATTATTTCTTATGATGAGGAAAGGAAAAATATGAAATAACTTCTATTCTGAAAGTATCAATAGCTAAACCTTGTTTACAAACAATATGACCAAGAAATTTACCTTGATCTAATTTTAAAATGGATTTTTTGGGATTCAGAGATATTCTAAACTGTCTGCAAAGATGAAAAGTCTGCCTTAAATGTATTAGATGTTCATCAAAGTCTTTTGAAAATAAAGTGACATCATCTCAGTAAACCAATATGCATTTATTTAATAATATGTGAAAATCCATGTCCATCTCTCTTTGAAACGGTGCACTGACATTTGTTATACCAAAAGGCATTATTTTATAAGCATAAGTACCCATCTTCATGGTGAAGGATCTTTTGTATATGTCTTCTTCATGCACAAGGATCTGATAGTATCCACTGTAACCATCCAAAAGAGACAATATTTCCAAACCTGAAAATGTTCCTAAAATCTTATCCATATTGGGAAATGGATGATGATCTTTTAATTAACCTTTATTAAGGTTTCTAAAATTCACACATAGCCTAATTTCTCCATTCTTTTTTCGAATAGGAACAAGATTAGCTACCCAACTTGAATGCTTAAATGGAACTATAATACCTAATTTTATCAACTTAGATAACTCTTTTCTCATTAATGGATCAATCTTTGGATTTACGGGCCTTTGCTTCTGTCTAATTGGCTTGGAATTTTGATGTAACTCGATTGTATGCTAAGCTAAAATTGGATCAAATCGTATCAGATCTCGGTATTTCCAAGAAAAAACATCTCTTAATTCCTTACATAATTTGATAAATGATTGTTTTTCAGCTGAAGAATATACCTTTCCAATAAATAGTTTCTTTTCATCATCCAACAAGATCTCTTTGTAGTTATCTGCATGGGATGAAATATTACCTTTGTGTTTTCTTAACTAATCATCAGAACTGAAAAATTTATTCTAGTGTAACCAATCCTTGAGGTAACTTTTTTGTCTTCAACTGAACAATCTGGTCACCATAGAAGTGTTGCAGTTTTTCCTGATTTACCATAGAAAATTCTACTTCTTGCTACAAAAATATATAGATCTATTCATCATCTTCGAAAACTTAATAATTTTATTCATTATTAGGTATTGAAGGTCTGATAATCAAATTTATATGTCACTTTAATTTGTTGTTTTTGATCTGTTCTAGTACATCAAAGCTAGCACCAATTTCTGCAAGTCTATTTGCATGCTTATTTTTAGCTCTTAGGATAGATTGAATTTTAATAGCATCAAAATCATCCAATAATTCTAAAACTCTATGTTTGTAAGATTTCAACAATGAGTTGTTGAAGATTGCAAAAGATATTTCAAGGAGAATGTTGCCTTTGCTGCTGTTGATTCTCAAGGAGCTTCTAGAGGCTTAGAAATTTTCTGGGATACCAAAATTGTTCACGGTAATGTACTTTCTTCCTCCCAGAATCATTTAGCTATAACTTTTAAAAGCCTTGAGAATAATTCTAGCTAGATTCTTTCCAATATTTATGCACCCAATACATTTGCTGGTAAAAGAAATTTATGGAGGGAGTTAGCCTTGTTTTGGAATAATGTTGAGGACATGAACTGGTTGATAATGGGAGACTTCAATAATCCTTTAAATCTGGGGGAAAAATTTGGAGGGAACTCTGAATTTTCTATCAGTATGGAAGAATTTGCTGACTTCATCTCGGCTCTTAATCTTATGGACATAGAACTTCATGGTAATCAATTTACCTGGTCTAATAGAAGATTTGGGGAGAACTTGATCCAGGTAAAACTAGATAGATCTCTCATTTCTGCCAATTGGATCTTAGATTCAGAATTTCCGTCTCTCTTCTCTACCCAGAACAGGATTTGATCACAATCCTATTACCCTAAATTTCTTCAATTGGTCAAAACCTTTTCACTATAATTTCAAATTTGAGAAAATATGGCTCGAGCATGAGGATATTCTGGATATACTTAAAGAGTGGTGGCATTGGGAAGGCACAGGGACGGCCTAATTAAGGCTTCTTTAGAAGTTGAAAAATGTAAAGCAAAAAGTTTGAATCTGGAATAAAGAGGTTTTTGGGAATATTTTTGAAAAGAAGAAAGAGCTTAAACAACAGCTGGAAGAGTTTGAACTTAAAGTTTCCTTGAAAGGTATGACCCTAGAGGATCTTCAACAGGAAAAAAAGCTTCTCTCAGATCTGCATAATATAAACAGATGTGAAGAATCCTTTTGGAGAATGAAGTCTAGATCTCTCTGGCTAAAAGCAGGAGACAGAAATACAACTTTTTTTCATTTGACAGCGCTCAAGCATAGAGCTTGTAACAGAATTACAGAAGTATCTAAGGATAATGAGAGCATTACTAAGGATTCTGAAGGCATCAAAGAAGAAGCCCTCAAATTTTACAAGAATCTGCTCACTAAGAATAATTTCTACAACGAGTAAGCGGCCTCCTTTCTCTTTGACTCCATTCCTAATAATTTACTACCTGCTGAGAGGTTTAAGAGTCTTTCCAAAACAGTCACCATTGAGGAAGTGAAAAAGGCTATTTTCGCTTTAGAAGGGGACAAGGCTCCAGGTCCCAATGGTTTTTTGGCCAAATTCTTCCAAAAATGCTGGGAAATATGTTCCGAAGATCTATTGAAAGCTATTAATGAGTTTTATAGAACTAGAAATCTTATCAAAGAGTTAAATAATACACATATTGTGCTTGCTCCTATGAAGATAGATGCAAAGGACTTCAATGATTTCAGGCCTATTAGTTTGGTTAATGTAATATATCGAATCTTCACAAAGATTCTAACCACCAGGATGCAACTTATTCTTATGGAGATTATTTCTTAATAGTAATGCGAATTCATCCAGGGAATAATTATTCAGGATGGAGTTATTATGATCTATGAAATAGTTCACTCTATGAATAAAAGTAAAAAAGTAGGGATGGCTATCAAGCTAGACATACATAAGGCTTTTGACAAAGTTTCCTAGAAATTAATGGATGAGGTCTTATCCAAGTTTGGTTTTCAAAATAAATTCAGGAAAAATTTTCATTCTTGTATTTCTACATCTAGATTCTCAGTGGTTGTTAATGGGGAACCGGTTGGATTTTTTGCCAGCACTAGAGGAATTCGGCAAGGGGACCCAATCTCCCCTTTATTGTTCATTATAATGGCTGACAGTTTAAGTAGATCTATCTCAAAAGCTATTAATATTGACATGATAAAGGGCTTTCATCCTACTTCTGGTAATCGGGTTTCCTCTCACCAGTAGTTTGCTGATGACACTCTACTTCTTCTGATGGCCTTAATAATTGAGGCAAAGGCTATCAAAACTATTATTATATTTTATGAGGAATCCTTGGGGCAAAAAGTTAATTTTGACAAAATATCTATATATTTCTTCAATACTCCTATAGAAAGGCAAAGAAAGATTGCTAATATTCTTTGATGCAATATTAATTCATTACCCTCTACTTATTTAGGTCTCCCTTTGAGTACTTGCAAGATTTCTAATGAGGTCTGGAATGATCTTATTAAGAGATTTCAGAAAAAACTGGCTTGTTGGAAAGGGGATTTACTTGCAAGTGCAGGCAAGTGCTTATTGATAAAAAGCACTCTTTAGAACTTGCCTATTTATATCATGTCAATGTTTAGCATACTAGTAGCAGTGATGAATAGTATTGAAAAAAATTCAAAAACATTGTTTATGGCATGGTACTGAGGACAGGTTCAGGTACCATTTAGTGTCTTGGGGGGTTAGGTATCAAAGATATCAAACATATGAATGCTGCTCTTATTGCAAAGTTAGGTTAGAGAATTATAAAAGAGCACAAGCCTTGGACAGAGTTGGTTAAGATCAAATACCTTTCCAATCAAAGTAAGATCTCCTTTATTTCTGATTAGTTTCTTCTAAATGGTTCTATTTTCTGGAACAATCTTATAAACAGTAGACATATTCTCTCTCAAGGATGTAGCTGGAAGCTTGGAGATGGTCAAGACATTAATTTGTGGACTGATAAATGGACTAATATTAATTGGATTTCTTCTTATGGCCACATTAAGGACAACTTAATTACAAAGTATGGGCACAAAGTACATGGCTTTATTGAGGTGGATGAAAACAAAAGAAAATGGAAACAACTCAAAGTTGAGGAGGATAATGTGCAGATTGATGTTTCATCTTTGTAGAATCAACTCTCTGTAATTCATATCAGTCATACAAACCATAAGGATGAGCTCATTTTGAAAGACTCCTTTAATGAAGAATACTCGGTTAATTCGGGCTACAATTATTTGTATGCCTCTATTGAAAGTGAAACTAAGTGACATAAGTTGTGGATGCCAGAGCTAACCCCTAGAGTTAACTTTTTCTGGTGGCTCATCATTAAAGGAAAGATACTAACTAATGAAAACCTCATTAGGAAGGGATTCATCATGCCAAATAGATGTTGCATGTGTGAGGAAGAATCAGAAGACATCAAACATTTATTTATTCATTGTAAGTACACTTCCAAAATTTGGCATCTTGTTTTTGAAAACTTTAATCAGAAATGGATTTTTCCCCTTACTTGTCTTCAGGCCTAGGAACAATGGGACTCTCCTTACAAACATTGTGTGGTGAGGAGATTATGGCAACTAATTTTACCTCACACCATGTGGTGAGTTTGGAAGGCTCGTAATGATGTCATTTTCGGAAATACTAGAAAGTTATGTAAGAAAGTCTACAAAGAAATTAACATTGCTGTGCAGGACAACATTGCAAGATTTAAACCTCCTAAAAATAGACTTTTCCCTGAGGAAGAAGAGTACATTCTGGCTGCTTGGAATATTGACACTGTCTTCAAAAAGAATAACAATGGTATTGATAGATCCGCTATCTGATGGATTAAGCCTCCAAATTCTTGGCATAAATTGAATTTTGATGGGGCTTCAAAAGGCATTCCAGGAGATTCTAGAGGTGGAGGAGTCATCAGAGATCATAGAGGCTATTTTGTTGCTAATTTTTCTTGAAAAATGTGTAGGAAAACTAACCATTACTCTGAAGCTCTTGTTGCTCTGTGGGGAATAAGGGTAGCCAGGGATTGTAATATTCCAAATATTATAATTAAGGGTGATTCAATGAACATTATCAATCTCTTAAATAAAAAACAACCCCCAAGCTAGTCAATCAGAGATTTTATTGTTGAAGCTACTGATATCTGTAAGACTTTTGAAAATGTTGAAATCAATCACACCTATCGAGAAGGCAATAGGCTCGCAACTGGTTTGGAAAACTTTTGGGTTAACAATACTTTTCAAACTTGGCTAAGGGGGGAAATTCTTCCCACTCAAGTTAATAAAGACATCATCAATGATTTACATGACTTGGAAAGTAATCACTAATGGCTGTAATGTTGATACTAAGGATCGGTTCTTTAAGTACAGAATGATGACAACATCTAAAAATTTTGTGACCTGGAGAGACATCATTACTTGTCATAAAGAGGATGCTAAGGAGCGGGTCACTAATTACAAATTAAGGTCTAATAATTTCATCTTTTCACACGATTGGGAGGGATTAAAAAACAAAGATAAGACTGATACACATAGTGCTAAAACTTTTACCGCTGCGGGTAGAGTCACTAGAAAAATGGGGGGTCCGCCTTACAAGATAGACCCCACCCATAACCCAGCATGGAAAGAGGATACAAGGATTTGGAACTATCTTCAAATTGGGGGTCTTGCAAATTTTATTGAAAGAATCCAAGGTTTTGATCAGGATATCTCTATTAAATTTACACAGGGATGGAAGAATTAGGTGGTTAAGTACAACAACATTAAGGTTGAGATAACGGAGGAGCTTATCGCTCAAGTCACTGGGCTCAGTCTTGACGGCACCAAATTATTTAACAAGAGGGTGGATAGAGAGGTGGAGGTAAAGAAATTATTTGATGAAGGGGAACATCTAGAATTTTTTACAGCTAGCATCAAGTTGGCTTCGGTTCCTGAACCTTTTGCTGAGATCACGAGGATGGTTGTTAGGTATGTAACTCTTGAAGGAATATTTGTCACTATTCCTCAAAATCATTTTATCTTTCTTAATCACTTCCATAGAAACATAATCATCAGCTTCCCTCATTACTTGATAAACTCGCTGGATAAATCCATCCTAGAAGTGCAAAATCATACTAGGGCAGTTCCACTCCATCAAGGGTTAATTATGTTTATTCATCGCCACTGCTTCGCCTGTCCCCACTTGGATTCTACTCCTCCCTCTCCCTTCATTCCCCCGCTATGCCCACTGCCTCCATTCCTCCCTGCTCAAAAGGAAGCTTGACACTGCTTCATCTAGCGAGAAAAGGAAGCGTATGAAGACTAAAGTCCCTACTTCTCAGAGGGTTCTTAGAAGTCACAAGGACCTGGAGCTTGCCGAGAATCTATTGCACATCAGCCATCCGGTGGAGGATCCTAAGGAGGAGGCTTTGCTGGTCATAGTGGGAAGGATGGAAAAGGAAATTCAAGAGCTTAATAGTATTATCAGAAATATGGAAAAATCTAAGGGAAAAGGGAAAATACAAAATGATGATGAGGAGGATGTCACTACCAAAGTTTTCAAGAAGCTTCAATCTTTGGATGGTAGACTTGGAAATGCAAAAATCTGTAATGAATGTATCTTATCTGCCCTTAAAAGTATTTACAATTTCATTGAACAGCATGTTCATAGTGTATGCAGTCTAAGCGGGATTAGTGAGGACATTTGGGGCCCCAAGAAGAAAAGAGATATTACAATTGCTCAGTCAGATTTGAAAGACCCTTCCCAGGCCACCGCCATTGCATTCTTTGTCTCGCTTCAAATGATCAAAGCCAAGATTGACTGGGATATCAAGTGAGGCTGAGCTGTGTTGCTGTTTACTGGCTACGAAGTTGCTATTGACTGACGGTTTTGGTGCTGAATTTTGGTTGAGATAATCAGTGTTGGATATCTCTTGTCAGTTTTTTATCTCTTCTGATGTTTTTCGGATCACTGTACGTCTTGATCCTTTTCTATTACTATATTGTATTATCTTGCTGTTAAGCCCTCTGATGTTGGTTGTTTTGCTCTTTTTTGGGTTGTTTCTACCTCTTTTGCTATCTAGATTTTGAGCCCTTTTGTATACAGGGTATAGTCCCTTCAAAACTATTTACCCTTAATAAAAAAAAACAATGAATTCTTACACACATTAAAGTGTTTTACTATATTAATAACAAACTCCGAATCACTAAAAACTTGTAAAGTATTGATACCTCTCTTTCTCGCCCATTAAAAGCCATGAATTAATGCTTCATATTTAGCTACATTACAAGTACAAGAAAACTATAGAATTAAGGCTAAAAAGTACCTTTCATTTGTAGGGGAAGTAAGCATTAAACCTACTGCTTGTCCTTTCTTATTTTTAGCTCCATCGAAGTGAAGCTTCCATAACACTTCTTCTATTTTTTTGTTTTAAATAACAAGGGAATTGGTGCATTTTCTTCATGCAAGCAATAAACACTGAACAAATCTTCTTCTGCTTCTTTGAAAGGGTCATAAACATGTTCTTATTGGTTTTTTTCATCCATTAACAGATTAAAAAAACCATCTAGTGCATAAACATGTGTTGTAACATCAAAATTAGATTGATATAAAGTTGCATAATTTACTGCATCGTTTGAAGCATGAGGCTTGATATGAAATATAACCAGAGGCTCTGAATTTATAGTAACTTTGGTTCTGTACCTTGTAGTGAGGAAAAAAAAGAGCAATCTAAAGAGAATTAACCTCCTATTTTTGTTGTAAAATATCGTAATAAACATAAGGAAAAATAAGGAGGTAAATCTATAAGAGTCACATCTTGTAAAATAATGACATTGGGAAAAGCATGTAAGGTTACCTCTAGATGTTTGATAATGCTATCTGTGTTGGTTATTGATCCATTTAGCTGCAATATGCCTTTTTTGGTAGGCTCATAATGCAAGCCTCATTTTTCTGCATTTGCTTTTGGCATGACTAAATGGTCTCTAATAATCAGAGATAAATAAAATGGTGGCGGCTTCTTGATATCATGAGCATTTAAAACCTTTTGAATCATCCATTTAACCTCTTTAATGCGGTCATGTTCCATTGTTCTAAGGACCATGTTTTCTTTCTGGGCTTCCTTTTCTATTATTTTTGATGAAATCTATAGCTTAGCAAGCCCATGAGAAAGTAAATCTTGTTGTCCTAGAATACTTAGAGCTTCCCAAAGTAAAATATTAATATTATGATTCTTCATTACATCAACAATATTAAAAGAAGTAACTATTTTTGAAACAACTTCTAATGTTTTAGCGTAGACTTTAGCAAAAACTGATCCTGCTTCGGCATCTTTTGAAATATGAGGTATGAAGAGTCTTCTAGGATTAGGTTGTAATTGTTTTTGTTGATCCTTTTGAGTTGAACTGTCTGCTATTTTTTAGGAACAACCGAACTGTTAGCTATTTTTTGACATGTACTTGTTGTTTTCTTAGTGATTGTGGGAAAAAAGCTATGTTTTGTTGTTTTTCTCTCTCTTAAGCCTTTTCTTGGGACCTAATTGTGACTACAATAAAATCTTCCTTTCCAAAGCTGACCAAATTTTGTTCTGGTGGTTTCTGACTATGAGATTCTTGCTGCCCACCCTCCATTTGAGGCATGAATAATGTTTCAGGTTGAGGTTATGCAAAAATTCTTATATTTAGGAATGCATTAGGATAATTTACATCTAAATGAGGTTGATTACAAGGTTTACACCATTCTTGTGAAACCATGTTAACTGGAACAAGAGCACTAGATTAACTAGGAGCTGTTGGATCAAAATGTCTTGGCTGATATGGTTGTCTATGATTCTGATTTTGTTGATAAGGCTGCCTATTCTGTTGACTTTGCTTATTTTACTGATAGGGAGATTTATAGGGCCTGCTAGGATGAGCTAATTTGTTTTCAATTGATGTCAATTTATTACCCATAGTCTGAATAGCCTTGAATACGTCATCGGATGGAGCTAAAATAGTAGGTGTTATAATGGTAAAAGGTGGTGGAATAGGTAATAAATCTGCTATAAGATGCATTGAAGGCCTTGTTGTCGATTTCCCATCTTGAATAAGGTTATTTTCAGCCCTAATGGCAATATCATAAGCTGCTGGGAGAGTGTCTCCTCCCATAGAATAAATCATAGTTGAAATATTCGATGTTTAAGGCTATAAGATAATAAATAAAAGCATGTTCATCTTGAGGATTAACGCTAGCTAGAAATATTTCCCAAGTTCTAGAAAAACGAATGTTTAAACTAGCCATGAATTCATGAGGGGATATTTTAATTGTAGATAGTTGCTCTATGAGAGATAAATGATCTGAATGATCTTGAAATTTCTTAAGTAATTTTTCTCCTAACTCATCCCAAGTTCTTATGCTCCCAATTTCTAAGGTTCTATACCGTTACAAGGCTTTCCCTTTAAAGGACGGAACTAAGAGTCTTAAGGCTACATATTCATGAGTTATGTCATGGATAACACAAATGCATACATAATCTTTGATGTGATCTATAGGAGTAATCTGATTTTCACCAGGGAATGAAATTAAAGCTTTCATGGCAGCATTGGGAATATGATGATAAACTGAAATTGTTAAAGGGCTGCCATTAGTAAAGGTCACAAACTTCCTAGGTGGTTGAATAGTCATCGTAATGACTGGAATTTTAACAAAGAGTTTAATACATGGAGAAGGAATATTATGAGGAGGGTTTCCAAAACCAAGCTTATTATAAGGTAAGGTGTTTCCAAATCTTCTTCTTCTTGCAGAATTCAATGGTAATGTTATCTAATTTTCTCCCCAGGGGAAATTGGATGAACAAGACTTTGCATGTTGTAAAATGAAGTTGATTTAATGGATAATGGATTGAATTTTAAAGTTGGGTGAATAAAGTTAAAAAGGTCGAGAAAATTGTAGGGAAGATCAAGAGCTCGAGTTGTTTCAGAGAATCAAGAACTGTGAATTCCAAAATTTAATACTTTTGAGGTGTAGCTTTTCAGGGATCTCAGTGAATGAAAATGTCTGAAACTCTAAATCTCCAAAAATTTAGGAATTTTAGGTTTCAGGGTATCGAAGATGTCAGAGCACAAAGTTGGAAAAATGGAGGGAAAGTTCTGAAAACTGAAACTCTAAAATTTCAGGCTTTCAGGTTTCAGGGTTTTAGAGATCTTGGGGAGCGAAGTTGGATAAATGGAGAAAAAATTCTGAAACCCGAAACTCTGAAAGTCCAAGATTTTTTAATTTCGAGTTTCAGACTTTCAGAGTTTTGGAAGTCTTGAGCCCCAAACATGAAAATTGGACCTCAAAGTCTAAAATTCTGAATTCTGAAAGTCTGAAATTTTAGAATTTCAGACTTTCAGGTTTCGGACTTTTGGAACTCTTAGGTAAATTTGGTGGATGAAAAATGTTTCGACTTCTGAACTGAAAATGTTTAAAAGTATGAATTTTAGGATTTTGGAGGTTGCATGCTTTTTATACTCCAAAGCAAGAATATCAACAATTACAGAATGCCACTCTGACCTTCCGATGGCCATAAATTTTGATTGGAAGCTTGGATTTGAGCAAGAGAGGACTTTTTAGAAATATCTCAACGTCTGCTACACAACATTTCTTAAAAATGAAAAATACATTTCACCATTTTTTGAGGTGTCCCAAGTTTTTCACCTACTTCCATAATGAGGTATGGGCTCCCTTTCATACCCAACAAGGAATAACATATGGAGACATGGGTTTTGCTATAGAACCCATCATTGTTGTAGGTGAATTGAATGCATTTCTTGGGTGGTTGGAGTAATATTTTGAAATTATTCTATCTCCTTCTCCCATTCTTCTTATATATTGTAATGAGGGGCATTTTTCAAAAGGTTGAAAATTTTTGTTTTGCACCCTCCCTTCGTCCTTTGTCTTCAAATGAATTTTTGGAGTTAAAACCTCCCATCTAAACTATAAATGCAATATTTCATCTTAGCCATTATAATGCAGTGTATAAATTTTTTGGAGAAATGATAAAAAGCCTATGGATTATTTTCAACCCTCTCTTTTATTATTGCATCTTCCTGATCTCTCATTGCAATCCTGGTAAATTGTGAATGGTGGTTGTATTTCATTTTTAATGGTTTGTGCTTAGTGGCAAATCAAATGTTCAACATTCCTTTGGTGCATCACCTCCGTTATATTAGGTTTAATTTCTTGCATCTCCTAACCCCATCTTCTTATAAAATTAGAGTAGATTTTAGAGTGGATCCTCTAAAAGTGTTATGTGTGCACCCGAACAGAGGAATTGGAACCGACCTTCATGTGGAGATCTTTCCCGATCGCAAAGTCCCACACTTTGGGAAAAGCTCCATGTTATGTAATCACACTGAGAGTTTCAACCCATCGAGTTGCACACATTCAGGGGTTCTTTGATTACACATAAACAGATAAATAAATAACCTCGGAAGGAATTCCTCTTATTGATGATATTGTAGTCACTTTAGGCATGGAACATGCTACAAAACTAGTTTGAAATCAGCCTTATGGAGTTTCCAAATAAATCTTTTGATGTTTATAATATATTACTTCAACTTATTGTTCCAAAAGTGAATTTTTTCTACTGTAAATATGATATGAATTGTTCTTATTTTCCTACAGATCTGATTCGTAGTTCTACCAGGCATGGCAAAAACTGTTATCTCTCGAAAGTGCACCCTGTTGAGAGATTATTGTGGGTGTTATAAGATTTCTCTTGATCCCCCTCTTTCGTAGATACAATGGAAACACCTCAGGTTTGTGGGCTTATCTATTCTTGAGGTGAGTCTCCGGTAACAAGGCCGGTTCCTTTTTTGACGTATCCTAAACTAGTTTTTAGGGGTTTTGAGGGTAAAAGATGACTATAACTAAATTAAAAAAGAATAGGGTGATACACTAAACTTTTTGAGGGCTTTGACTGATTCCTTGCACAATTAATTTGATAATGGATTTTGGATGCACAAGCCAATAGTTTTCAACAAAATATTAAGGAAAAACACTTAGTGTATTGAGGGAATGAGTCATAACAATATAGTAAGATAACATGCACACTAATATTATGGAGAAATTACTAAATTTGTAGCAAGGTCAGATTATTAATCAAGTAATTTGACATTCAAAAGAATTAATGCGATATAGACACCACTACAAATAATTAGAAAAGTAGAAATCGATTCTCATTCAAGAGGAAAAACTAACTAAATTCGCTTCAACACTCTTATGTCAAAAATTCCTCCTTGTGCTTTGCAATTGCACACAATATATAGCAAAATTATTCACCCATCTCATCCTAAAAATAGGTTAAAATTTGTACTCGCCTGTGCATGCTAATTTTACCCCTTTATCATGAATAAATAAAATATTAAAAAGAGACAAGCTATTAAAAAGAGGCATTAAAATCCTTGATTACAATAATACATTCAGTCAAACTATGGTTGATTGATCTATTTTTAATAAAGTAAGATGAATAGTTTGGCTAATAACAACCCTTTCTTGTTTTGTAAGTATCCTCTAATGTGCATGCAATCTCTATCTTCTAGTGCCGGATGTGACACTTAAAATAATATCCACTTGCAGTGATAAATTTAGCACTCTTTATTTCTACCCCTTGAACACACATGCAAAAATAACCTCTCTGTGTGAGAAAGAAATAATTTATTTATTTGTAAAACTTTGCAAAAATAATTCACCCATGTATTCCACCTTGATGGGGACCACCTTTGGTCCTAATGTCAACATTTGAGCACATACTCCTTTTTTCATACTTATAATGAAATCTTTATCTCTTGTGAATACATGCATTACTATCTGCTGCAAGTATAATTTATTCAACCTCCAAAATTTCCCACTGTGGGGACCACTTCATCCATATATAGTGGTCCTTCCTATATTCCATGGCATACTTTTGGGATCTTCCTTTTTCAAATACTAAGCAAATATTAGGAGAATTAAATCTTTGGAAACTTTGGGTAATGTTTTGACCTCTTTTGATCATCATTGTACACCATATGTTTTAATAAAACATCAACTATTTGACCTTAGGATATCATGCGATATATTCTAAGATTTTAGTACTTGATTATCATTGGCACATACTATAGTTTTTTTTTTCAAAATTAATCATTCATTAACATCATTCAGTCTTATCGTGACATGGGCATGTATTACTATGTTGGCCCCTTTTTTATCATCATGGTGTTGGCATTTGAGTTTTTTCAAAGAACTATGGTTTTTGACCTTTAATAGGTCAATGCAAATGATTTATTTGAATTATTGAGGTTAGGGCCCCTTACACGAAGGCTCAACCCTTTGAATGGTGTCGGTGAAATTTCAAACCTTGAGTTAGCAAAGTATTGTATGGCTTGACATGTTGGCACATTCTGAAACCCGGTCGAGTTATGAGTAACTATGGTTTGAAAACTTGATCGCTTGATATTTTTCCTTTTGCATATACGTTGTTGATCTATACTTCTACCTCTACTGGAGTTAGGGTTTTCCTACGGTTAGGCTCGGAGTTTGTATGGAAATTGGAAAATGAAACTTGAACATCAATATTTGTACCTTTTTTATTTTCATCGTCGATGGTTGTGGATCTAACAATGGGGTAGGTGAATTATGGGTTATCTCTCAACCATCAATATTGGTACTTCTTTTATTTGAGTCGTTGATCTTAAACTATGGTTAAATTTATGCACACCGTGGTTGGTTATCGAGAAGGTTATTTGTAACCTAAAATTTAAAATTTCACATGCATACTCTTTTAAGAAGTTGAATCCCTAGAAAAATTTCTTCAGGCCACCATTTTTGTGTGCTCCCGAGCTTGTTTTCTTTGTGAACCCATCTTATGTGAAGCTTTTAATGTGACATTTTTTTCCATTCTTGACTATTTGATATCTGAGCATGATTTTATGGAGGTTGTTGCAGTTTTTGCATTTCGATCTCTTTGCATTCAAAAATGAGCACGGAGGTTTTCCATTTGAAGCTCTATGGGAGTATTGTTTATGGTTCTTCAATCCTCTATGAATTTTTATGGTTTTTTTCATCTCATTTCCTTCATTATTCCTCCATCATCTTGTCCTCAGATTCAATTTCTATAAAACTGTAACCTCCATGAGTGCTCAAAGGTGAGCTTAGTCTTTTTTTGCATTTGTGTACTGACTTGGTTCCCATCGTTCTTAGACTTTAAGGAACTTAAATTTTTTAATGTTTGCTTTCTTTATGTTTTTGTGAGTTCCACTTGTTTTTGGGTGATGAATTTTTTGGAAACCTTCGATCTCATATGAAAAATTTCGATGGAGCTTTTGGTTTTCCACCGCCATTATTGTATTTGAGTTGGTAATCAAATTAAAAAGGGTTGAATATATATTTATTTTATTCAAGATATGCTCACAACTATGGTCATTATGGAACTCTGGGATCTTCACTGTTGGTAAGGTTTTCTTTTACCCTTTTTAGATTTCTCTGATGTGTAGTTTGGTTCTTTGTTTTGTTTGATGCTCGATATCATGTTTACTCATTCTAGGTTTTGTAGTTTTTTACGCCACTGAGAGGGAGGGTTTGAAGCTTTATATGTTGACATTGAACCTACATTTTCTCTAGGAAATGGTGTCCATGTGTTCCATAAACACTATATTTTCTCTCATTAGGTATGACCTAAATCTGGGTACTCATTATTCTTCTTACACAAAGTAGGTTTGCTTCTTTGTTTCCTTGAAACTTGTTACATTAAAAAATTTCTCATCCTTTTGATGAGAATGGCTTATTTAGACTTTATCGCTTTACAATAACATGTTATTACCCACATATGGATTTATTTTCCTCGTATGGCTGGGTATATTTGAAATTTTTCTCAGAATATCTGTGATTTCATTTATTTCCAAGTATTTAATATTCAAATATGCCTAAAGCTACTATTTTCTTAAGTTGATAGTGCCCTTCAAACTTGATGCCATGGTTGAGCTTTGGTTGGAATCTTTCTTTGAGGGTCTCCATATTGATGTCATTTGCTTCATATGTCTCGCATCTATCCTGAAGCTTCTGCGGAGGTCTCTGAGCTAGAACTTTGTGCATTTCTAAACTTGTGCCTATGAGATCTGGGTCGCCACTTTGGTATTGAAACTTTGATTTGAGCTCATAATGAGGAAATCTATTTTCTTGTCTTTGGCCTAGAAAATGATTAATTATTGTGTATGCTTTGAACTGTGAATATGTTAGGATCTTAATGTTTAATATGATAATTATTCATGACAGGTAATTAGTGGGTGATTTGTAATAAAAAATCACATTTATATTTTGTGGGTATATAAGTTGTTATTAAAAAATTCTATTTACATATTGTTATGTAGGTTTAAACAACCTTAATATATGGCTTATTGTTGTGAGTTGTTTCCTAAATATTAGGAACAACCTCACCTATAAATTTTTCCTGTGTAATTTTATTGCTTAATAAATAGAGAAGAAATATATTTGTGCGTGTGAAATTAAATTATTCTCAAAATTATTTCCTATGCAAGTTTGGTTCAAAGTCTAGATTTCGTATCAGAGCGACATGATCCACAAAATGGAAACATAATGTTTCTCTAAGGGAAGCCATATAAGTCATTTCCTTTGTAGAATGAAATTTCTTTCATATATTTTTAGTACAAAATTACTACCTATGTATAACTGCAATGTAGAAGCTTTTGCTTTTTGGTACTCCGCTTCTATGCATGGATTATTGGATGATAATTCAGGACAAAGGGAAGACCACATAAAAATTTTACATTTCTCTTGGTCTAATTTTGTGGAGCTTCTCTCCTATGAAGATTATAACATTAATACTGTATTCACATCAGTATCAGATTGGTTTGATCTTGAATGCACATTCAACTGATATTTATTTCATGTATGATTTTAGTCTTCAACTGTGCAACATATTTAGATATAATTTTTATTACAAACTTCTGCCATGGTATCAATTTAACATCTGTTACAATTTAATGTGTAGAAGAGTGTAGTTATGACTGACATATATTTTTTCCACATCAATAGCATTTGATTCTCATATTGAAATTCAACGATTGGATGTATTTGGTAAACGAGAGTTTTGTTTGTAGTTCAAGCATGAAGAACAACTCCAAATTCAAGTAAAAATCAGTCATGAAAAACTTTTAGGTAAGGTAATGAAATTAAATTTTTTTCGTACCATTGCAAAGATATTGAAATCACCTTTCTAACACATTTTTTGGTTTATAAAACGGAGCTGTGGTTTTCGAATTATCAACAAATAATTTTGTCACTTCAATGAAGCCATGAGTTTTTGCAGCCATTTGTGATTGGATATTTTTATAATTTTTAGAAAATACTATAGTTTGAAAAATTTAATTTTATATATTTTTTGTTTAATAATTGCATTTTAAGGGTAATTATTAATTTTTCTAGCCAAATTAATAATTTTCCCACCATTTTTTTGGGCCTTTGACATTTTGGTAATCCTCATTTCCTCCCAGTTCAAGCAATTTGTGACACAATAAATTTTCTCTTCATCCAGAGAAATTTTTTAATTGTTGATCCAATTTCAATTCAAATTGGGCCTTTTTTACGGGAAATTAAAACATTAATCATTTTTTCTTTGTACGTCAAAACCGAGTGCCATTTTTTGAAAAAGTTTTTTTTTTTTTAATCCTATAGGCATTGATTCAAATATCCTTTAAAAATATGATGTTTCAAAAATACCTTATGGACACATTTTCAGTGTTACCCGACATCTGGAAAAATAAAGTGTTTCACATTGTGGGAAGGAAGATATAATAAGTTCAATGTGGAAACAGATGTACTTCATGTTTACATCTTGCTAAGTTAGTAGCATGTTATTGGAGGATGGAGGAATCGGAGGCTAGAGGTCAAACAATAACCTTTCATCAGTAACCAACGATGGGGGTACTTCACTTAGTTGGTGGCACGTGTGTACAATGTGAGTTTGTTTTCAGTTGTGTGCTTCAGTTTTTACAATTTGTAGTTTTCAATAAGTGGAAAATTCACATTGAGGGGCGGACATGTTCAATATGATCCAATGTTCTATTTCCAATTTTCCATTTGTGTTTGTGACTATTCCTACATAAATTCCCAAATGCAAAAAAAAACATAGTGAAGAACATATAACACAATGAAATGCAGCATCATGAGTCTTGATCAAGTAGAGTAGTCAGATGTGTTCCTGTTCATACCTAGGTTTGTAGTTATCCTCCTGAAAACCATTAAAGGTTGATCAAATGTGTTCTTGCTTGAGTTCCCAAACTATAGGTCAAATGTATTCCCTAGAGTGACTAGTTTATAAGAAGATGATTCCTGAGTGTGTTCCCATCCTCTTTGGTTAGATGTGTTCTCAAGAGTGCATGGATGATAATAAGTTGATGTTTTCCTTCTTCTACTTTCAGTTCGAGTGTGTGCCAAGATCATGAGTGCGCAGAGGCGGCTGGCTCCAGAGGAAGAGTGAAAGTTATACCATGTAAACATTAAGGGGGAATGTTAGGATATTAATGTTTACTGTGATAATTATTCATGACATGTAATTAGTGAGTGATTTGTAATAACAAATCACATTTATAATGTGTGGGTGTATATGTTTTTATCAACAACTTATATTTGTAGATTGTTATGTAGGTTTAAACAACCTTCATATATGGCTTATTATTGTGAGTTGTTTCCTAAATATTAGGAACAACCTCACCTATAAATATTTCCTGTGTAATGTTCTCATTTAATCAATAGAGAAGAAATATATTTGTGCGTGTGAAATTAAATTATTCTCAGAATTATTTCCTGTGCAAGTTTGGTTTAAAGTCTAGAGAATACTTGAAGCCTATGGACATCATGAACATGACTCCTTTTCTCTAGATTTGGGTATTTTTGCTATTGTGGTACTCATATTTTATCACTCAAACATGGCACATTTTGGGTGAATCCTATGAATATAACAATGATTTTTCATCTTTCTTTTCTCTTGAAATAAACTATTTCCATTCAAAGGTTCTGAGTAATGATCCATGTATTGCCTTTGAGGATTCCTTTCATCTCATATTGTTGTCTCTGACTGAATCTATTCATTTAGTTTTTCAAACTTGTCATGTTGTTGATTTGTGCAATGAATTTGATGCTCATAACTGTGAGATGATTGTTGGAATAAGTTTTTGTTGTTACACCTAGCTTATAGAAGGAAGCTGAATCTATTTTGAATGGCCATGGATGCATACTATAATTTGCATCTTTCCTTTACTTATGATTTTGAGATGTTCATCAACCATTTGATGAAATGATTCTCAGAAATATGGAATTGCAGTTGTATCTGAGTTTTTATTTATGAGTGTAAATTTATCCTCAAACCTGGGTCTGTGGTTTGTATGTGTAAAATGAAAACTAGGGACTCCTTGTTAAATGTTGCATCACTAGCTTAATAATTCTTGGCTATAAGTAATGTTTATTTTCACTTGGTGACTGTAATAAACTTTGTAATTTGTCTTTTGTCCTCTGAAAATCTTATAACTAGCATTGTTGTACTTCATATATATTCCTTTAGTTGTTGATCCTGTTTTGTAACTTATGATCTTTGAAATGTAACTAGCTTTAACTCTGAATTTGTTATTTCTTGTAACTTTATCACTTTATCTTGAATGAAGATCTGTAGCCTTTTATTCATGCATTGTAATAGATTGATTTATATAACAAAATAATGCTTGTTGGCCATCTTGTTTTATATTGGAGCTCCTCCATTGCTGTGAGCATTTTTAATCTGGCGAATCCTTATTAATTGTGTCATCATATCTGTAAATAATGCATCCTTTCTATGATTGAAGACTAGAAATGCCTGTCGACAATTTTTGCACTCGTGCAAAAATTGGAAAATTGAAACTTCATTACGATGGATGGCATTGGTGAAGTGACCCTAAGCTAGGGGAGATTCTTTCAGTTTAATATGTGTTCTATTGGATCAATTAATGAATACATGTAATTTACAGCTATGTGTTCTGTTACAAAATGTAATAGATCAAACAATCTACAATTTCATGATTGTCTTTAGCAAAAGAACACAAAGCCCTGAAAGGTAGATGTGAAATATTGATGAATATTGAAAAATACAGAATAGGTGAAGTGCGAATTTTTAGAACAACAATCATAGTTACAAATCACAACAGTATCTAAATTCATTTCTAAGGGTAAAGGTATTTAAAAAATTTCTTTCCTTATGATTAAATACATTCAATTATGTTATTGAGTTATTTAATTCATTATACAATCCATAGACAAAGCGGAAATGTGGAAGGAAGTACACCACTCAGTTTCATAATTTAATGTTTTATTCATAAGGAATTTTAAATGTCTCCCACACAAGCCTTCAGATGTAACTCAAGTGAACATCAAAACTACTGAAATAGAAGGTACATGTGCATGAAAATAAAAGCAAAAGAATCGGAAGGAACCCATAATTTCCTTGTTTGTTTTGTCCCATTGCTCCATCTTCACTCCTTTTTATTCAGCACTGCAGGGTACCTGAAAACAAACAGATAATAGACTATCAGTCAAGAGCTCAAGATTAAATCATATTCTTGTAATATCTACCTACATGTAAATGAATCTCCTGATATTAGGAGGTATGATTACAGAAAAGATAAATGCATAGCATAGAAGAATCGATGTTCTAAATTAGTACATATGATTCTCACAGTCATTTTAGAGAGAAAAGATGAAGAAGGAAAAACTATGGAATATAAGAGAGGCCAAAAGACTAATGTTTTCTAACTAGTTTATATAAGATGTGTAGGTACAAGTTACAAAAAAGGTAAAAACTAATCATTTCAAGAAAGGATAGAAAATAAATGAACAAGAGATATTGAAGGTTATAGATATAATGCATGTAATAAAGGAAACGCTAAAGTACCAACTAACAAAGAAATATGAGTACATAAGAGGCAGTTAATGGAATTAAAGAGTTAAAACTATAGTGAAGTGATACTTTCATCAATAGCAACTACCTCAGGTTACATCAACAAGTAGGGTATTCAATTAATTAACTACCTCAAGTTACAACTCAGAAGTAGAAACTTATAGAGTGATCAAGTAATAGACAGAAAAATCATATGGATTTAGCATTGTTTTGAAATACAAGTTCCATGCTCACATTTAAAAATATTAATTCACAAATTGAGATGAAATTGCAGCTGAAAAAAAATGGAAAAGGAAATCTAAGAAAATTTTGACAGGGCTTCGCCATGTAAAATGGACATTTTACATCTTTCCATCATGTTTTTTACAACTAATATATGCTTGAAATATTTTGACAAAAGATGACTAATGTACTAATCGAATAGTACTCAAGAAAAGAGAATATAAATTGTAAAGTCAAAGCTACAATTTCAGATAAATGTAAGGTACTTTATGAATAGTTTCAGTTACAGTACACAATGCAACCAGCTCAACCAATAAAGAAGTATGGACACACAAGATACAACTGATATAAGTAGGGAGTAAAGATTGAAAAAGAAGAAAAGAAAAATATGCTTTACATTTGTTATGAAAAGAAAATCTAAATACAAGACTAAAGGAGGAAAAGTGTTCATTATGTATACTTTTGAAATTTTCAGAGATAACATGTTCATGAGTATAACAGTACAGGCTAATATTCTCAACTCAGAAAATTAAAAGTAATGAGCACATTTCATATTTCAAGGTTTTATTTGTTACACAGGTCTCATTACATGTTTTTCATCTAAAAATATCAAGATTACACAAGTAAGAGTTTTAATCAAGAATGCAGAGTTTAACATGGCCTTATATGTCCAGTAAACTAGTTTGAATGCATATTGAAGTAAGGTTATCATTTGAGTTTAAATATTACAACAGTCATTCATGAATATTTCCATCTACTAACAAGATCAAAGCTTCACACTCTCAATTTTGTAATGCATTACTAGAACATGGGAAGAAAACTAGAGGATGAAAGAAATAATTAAACTTTTACAGAGAAACTTCTAGTCTTCACTCAGAGAAAGGATACATTATTTACAAATATGAGATGATGATACAATTAAGAAGAATTCACCAGATTATAAATTCTCATAGCAATGGAAGAGCTCCAATATGTCATAAGATGACTAACAAGCATTATTTTGTTGTAACCTAAATCATTTATTTACAAAGGATGAATAAAATATCTAGATCCCATTCAAGATACAATGTTTAAGTTACACGAAATGAAAAATTCAAAGTTAAAGCTAGTTAATTTTCAAAGATCAAAACTTACAAAAGAGAATCAACAACTATAAGAACATATATGAAAAACAACAATGGTAATATTAGAGTTTCAAAGGCCAATTTTTTTTATAAAGTTTGTTACAGTTACCAAGTGAGAATAAATAGTACTTATATCTAGGCAATCTTGAGCTAATGAAACAACATTGAACAGAGAGCCTCCAGTTTTTTATCATACAAACCATAGAGACAGGCTTAAGGATTGATGTACACTCACAAATAAAACTCAGATACAATTATATTTCCATATTTTAGAGAATCATTTCATCAAATGGTTGATACAAATCTCAAAATCATGAACAAGGTATAGATTAAAATTATGGTATGCATCTATGGCCATTCAAAATAAATGCTATTTCCTTCTACAAGCCAGGTGTAATAACAAAAACTTACTCTAACAATCATCTCAATATGATTTATAAATACCCACAACTAGAGCCATCTAAAAATAATCATTTGCGAGATAAAACAAAGAGGGTAATGAATATATTAAAGAGCCTCAAACTACTTTTTTTCGAAGAAAGAAAAGGCAGAAAATGAATTTGAGGAGTATGAGCTCAAAACCACAAAATATTACAACAAACAGAATGTCAAATCCATGCGTTTATCATAGGAAAATAAGAATACCTAGTTAAAACTTACCAGTGTCAAGTTAAATTTGAGTAAATTATCATAATCAAGCGCACAAAATTAAAAAAAAATAGAAATCTTTTTCTCAGATAGATCCATAGTGCCATTAAATCATGAAAATCAGTACGAGAAGGAAAATTGAGCTTGAAATAGTAGAATCATGGGTGTACGTAGCCAATGAGAAATACTAAACTTAGAAATATGAATACCCATACCTTAAAATATGCATATCTATGATTTTAGATAGTAAACAACAACGTATCAAGCTAGAAAAAAAAATGTTGCTTGAGTTAGAAATGGAATGCCCATTTTGATAATTAGAAAGTTTTGAAGTTAAGTGAAAAACAACATTAAAATCAAGCTTACCTCTAGTTCCCATAGTTGTTGGGAAGATTTCAAGCTCATAATTCAGGTGTATTTTGAAACTAAATATCTCAAGAATTGATAATGATGATGTTGTTGAAGAAAAAAAGGACTCATGTACTGAATGCTCGAAGCAATCTCCACGAGAAGCCATGAGCATGAAACACAAACTCACAAGTTTGAGTCGAAGAAAAAAAACCCTCAAATGCAAAGTTAAAAGTTGAAGACTCATAACTACATTCAAGCTTGAGAAGGTTTCACAGAATAGGAAATGACAAGAAACCAAAATGGTTTTAACATTTGGCCGACATATGGAAGGAAATATTTAAAACTCAGTCAAAATCTAGAGAAAAATTAATAATGGGGAAGATAGTTATAGAGCTTACCATTTTGAAATGGTGGTCATTTTATTCAAATTCAATTGAGTCTATGGATGCCAAGTTACAAGCCTCAAATTTCTCAAACAACAACTTTGGAGAAACCACACAGAAGGTTTGAAACTAGAATCTCATACAATAGCGAAAAATGACAAAGAACAAAAACCTCATCACATAGGGTTGTTTCGCAGAGAAATGGCAACAATCATCCACAACCAACTCACTTATAAGTTCTAACAAAATAAAAAACAAAAAAAATACAGATGCATGAGATCTTCATAAAGATCAATCCGTAGAAGATTCGAGCTTAAAGGATCAACAATGGCTTCCTGAAACAATATTTTTAGGGATTCGACGCTTAGAACGAGAAAATGAAAATGACAATTGATAAGCTCGACGACCTTATAACCGACCTAACTCATTCAGAGTTATCATCAACAGACAAGAATAAATCAAGTAAAATTGAATGATCAACACTGTTAAATCCACACATCAATATTCACAGTGAAGATATAAATGTACATGAGATCAACGGCCACAGAATAATCACCAAATTCAATGCAAAACCCTAACCACAGTCGAGTTAAGCTCGAAAGGAGAACCACCTACAAATCTCAAGAGGTGAGCCACCATAGGAGGGGGCTAGCCCACATTATTAAAAAAAATCATTGCATTTACCTATTAAAGGTCAAAGATTTATATAAAGTTCCAATGACCATAATCACCGAAAAGCTAAATTATGATCAAATATTGTTATGCAGAACAAAACCTTAGTGTATGTCAATGGTCAAAAGGGGGCCTATTATAATCAAATGATAGTTAATTCATATCGTGACCTTAGTCTATGCCAATGTCAAATCAAAAGGGTAATGTCACTAAATAATGTCATCCAATGATTATTCAAAAGGAGGTTGAAACAAGAATGATACAAATTGTTCACATCATAGGTGGTCCCCACAGAGGGAGGTATTAGAAAGCAAAAAATAGCATTGTGTGCACAAATGCAATTCTTCATGTGACCACTAGAAGACAAGAAGAGGTCAACATCGGAGTACAAAGAGCCTTTTTGAGGCCTATTACCTTATTTTCCACAAAATTAAGAGTATTATTTTGCTATGCATGTGTTCACATTGGTCCCCATAATGGGTGATATGGAATCAAATTTTTCTAAGTATAAGAGACAAGGCATTATTTTACTAGCAGGAAGATTATTTTTCATATGCATCTAAGGGACAACCTAAAATGTCATTTTGTAATTACAAGTGTATTAAAATTGTAGATGTCACATCAAGCACAAGAAGACAAAGATTGCATGCATTGGAGAAGACTTTCTCATCAAGAAAATTTTTTTATTAGCAAAATTATTCACCCAGCTTTATTAAAAATAGAACTATCAACTGTAGTTTGACTGAGTTATATTTTGTAACCAAGGCTATTAATGCCTCATTGTATTAGCATGCTTATTTTATTCCTTTATTTATTTGTTATAAAGGGTAAAAATAGGGTGCATGGGTGAGTACAATTTTTAGTCTATTTTTAGGAAGGATGGGATGAATAATTTTTTTTATATATTGTGTATTGGCAAGACACATGGGATGAGTTTTTTAGACACAAGAGTGATGAAGTAGATTTTTCATGTTTTTCCCTTTGAATGAGAAGTATATTCTTCCTTGCAATTATTTGCAATCTTGTTTATGTTTTATTAATCCTTGTAAATTTAAAATTCTCTGGTTAATCATCTTACCCTATTGCAAATTTAGTAATTTTTGCATGATATTAATGTGCATCTTTAGCTTAATAGTATTGTTGTGAATTTTCCCTAAATAAATTATCTGCCTTAAAATTCTACTAAGAAACTATTGGTTTGTGCATTAAGAATTCATTCTTAGATATTTGGGAATGTACTTACTAAAATCCCTCAAAAAGTTTAGTGTATCACCCCATTTTTCAATTCATTTACAATCATCTTATTTCCCTCAAAACCCCAAAAAATTAGTGTAGGATACATCTAGAAGGAACCGGCCTTGATAGAAGAGACTCACTTGAACAATAGGTATACCCACACACCTGAGGTGTTTCCATTGTATCTGTGAAAGAGAGAGATATAGAAAAGGATTAGAACACCTACAGTCATCTCTGTACAGGGTGTACTTTTGAGAGATAAAAGTGCCTCTTTGAAAGTTTGCTTATTTCTTTCATCCTCCAGTTTATCTATCTGAATTCCATTTATGGAACGAAAAAATGTAGAATATTCTTTCACTTCTTCAGTATAAAGAATGATTTTGTGATTTCTTTTATGCCCTGATGTACTTTCATATTTAGGATCAATGTGATCAATAGTTATTTGTATAACCATTTTTCTGCCATTTGAAAGGACTCTTGATCTTTTGTTCCTACAAGTATATACTTGACTAACACATCCTTTATTTTTTGTACTTATCTTGATCAGATTTTACTGTTCTTTTGAGCTTGTACCTTTAATTTATGCATCTTCTATCTATTTCTTTCTTTTCAGGTACAACTCATAAATTTGTACCATGTAGATTTCTGAAGCTATGAGTACCTTGAAATTTTTTTGTATTTATCTTCTTAAGAAATTTAAATCATGAAAAATTTCTTCTATTACAGTAATAATTCATGTAAAACATTTCTTGCTTTCTCCATCCACTACATGTACCTTCACACTTGAGAAAAAGTTAGAAAATAGTTAGGCTTTTGGCCTCTTTATGATCCATAGTATGTCTTTCTCTTTATTTTTAATGCTATGATTCCAGGAATCACATGTGCTACTGTAGGATATTACTTTATCATTTATGTAATGTCCCTGATGTTGCTTACACCTCTTGATGTCAATTGATTCATTTACATGAAACTATTAGCATAAGTATACTGATTAAACCCTAAGCTCAATGTCTAATGATAATTCTCTTTCTTTTCCTTAGGGATGATGATGGAACTGGATGATTCAAAATAATAGGATAAAGAATCTACAACTGGATGAAGACCAATAGAAGACTTGAAGGTAATGACGGGTTTTCTCTATATTGTTTTACTTTTAGCTTTGTGTACATGCATCTTTTACTTCAGCAGTTATAAGTTACATCCCACGACTTGTGTGGGAAATATTATACTTCTTCATGAATAAATGACATTTAATTTATGTACTTAAGTTTTATACTTCCTTCGGCTTTCAACTTTGTGACATGTTTACTGATTGCATAACAAAATAAACAACTCAAACACATAATTAAATGTATTTACATGCATAAATAAAGATTTTTAAAATACATGTAACTTAATAATGAAGTCTCTTTTTTGTAAACTAAAACTTTGTTTTTGTTCCCAAATTTAGCATTTCACCTAAAATTTGATTCCTTCCTTCATCAATGCAATGCATTAGTCCTTCAAGGCTTTTGTGTTTCCTTGCTGAAGATGAACATGGAATGGAAAGCTATATGAGGTGTTATATTTTGTAACAACACACATAGCTGTAGATTACATGTAACTAATCAATTGTTGTAATTGAAAACATGATAAAACTGTAACACATTCCCCCAGTTAGGTCCACTTCATCAATGCCATCCATTGTAACGAAGTTTCAAGTTGCCCATTTTTGCACAAGAGCAAAAATTATCAACATTTACAAACTCAAACAAAGACAGGTGGTGTACTCAATTTGTAGCCTCAGGAATTAATATGCTATTGAATAACTTATGATATAAAAAATACACCTTCTAGATAGTTATAGACAACACATGCTAGACAAAATCTACAAATTCCACTTGAATATTTCAATATCACCTCTGCAATGATAAGAGAGAGAGAGAATATACACATATGAATGGACACAAACTTGCAATTGTATGAAATAAACCATGTTCACCTCAATATAATAGTATTCATCAGTCATGATATGATTTTGGAACATGATTTACTAAGAGGAATATCTTGTTTCCAAGAATTGGGTATGAAACATGTTGCAATCCTCATTTTGCTGTCAAGAACCAAACTGCATATACCTATTTAAATTTTTCTCATAAATTCTCTCAATCTAATCAATGAAAATTCATAATTATTTTTTTATTCCCTTAATCATATTGATCATTTGAGTCTTATTGTTTAGTTTGCAGGTTGCCCCCTCAAAGTGGCTAAGCTATTCTACTTCCATATTGTGTTCATTGGTATTATATTGCTGCTAATGATCATATTTATACAAGTAATTGAATTACATTTTTTAATAGAGTAACCACCTAGGTTCAATTATTGGCATGGATGGCTACGCATGTAACACCCACTAAAACACACCCCAAATACAACACCAAAAACTCAGATAATTTTTTTTTGACTTGCATGGAGTTTACACAACAATGCATGTCACCAAAAAGGGCTATAACCAACACTTAATAAGTTTGACACAACATTCACCACATATGACACAAGGAATCAAACAACACCCATCACAAACAATTCACTTGACTCTTTGACAAGGCACAACATAAGAGACCAACAACAATGCATAGTTACAACTCAGGGCATCCCACAGTGTAATATTTTAAGGTTATGCATTTACCAAAAACATCTTTTAAGACCGTACTTTATGATCAAGGAGATTCATGTCTTGATTCAAGAAATTCTTCTTACAACAGTGAACTTCTTTCTTTTATATTGTTGTCTAATCAACTTAGGATCAATTTTTCTGAAGGATAAACATTATATAATATGCCAATAAATTTTTTAATTCATTTATCTAAGAGCATTTTCCATTTCCCACAAGGTTAATTAATCTTACACAAGCCACTGAAACTTGTTCCACACCTCTATTGCAAAGGTGATAAGCATAAGCTCTGATTGAGGAAAAGTACCATTTTAGGTTCAGAACAATAATCTTATTTGCTAAAGGATCTAAAGTTTAACATTACTTAAGAACGATTTCAATGAATTTATTCAAATATAAACCTTTGCTTAACCTTTATAAATATTATCTAACCCATTTTCTTATGATTAGAAATACATTATTACTATGTCTTAAAAGGGTTTACAACTCAACATTTTGTCTCAACAAAAGTTTATCATTACTCGTTTGGAAGCTATACATGGTTACATCAATTCTTTCCAACATGACACACAACCCAAAGGAGAAAACCAATTCAAAATAAACATGATGCAACTCTCCCTTTTTATACTCATGAAGGCTATCTACACATTTTTAGCCGGAGTCAGTTCGCAAGAACTGAGCATGATTAAAAATAAACATAGGAATTATATGATACCATTAGATATATAATAAAATGAACCTTTTAATAAATGAAATAGTGCTAATCTCTAACCCACTAACAACTTCTTTAATCATGCTAAAAGATTTACTATTTCAAATTAAGAAGGGAAATCATAACAATCTGTTATGAACATTGTTTCTGAAACAAAGAAAAGACTAATATCATTCTAGTAGGGATGCAAGACCCAAAGAGTTGTAAACAAAGTTAAGAGTTTGTTGATATTTCAACCGTGCAAGAATATAAATTATGTGATTGAAAACCAATACTGAACATCAATCGACATTCCTTTAAATAAGTCATAAGATTTAATAGGTTTAAAGTTAGAACTTTAACATCACATACTAACTACTAAATGCCCCTTTCAAATAAAATTTACCCCACAACATGCCTACACCTAATTTATTGCAAGGAACAAAAAAAGTAAGTTATAAAAGAAAAGTTCAAAACATAAGATCATCTTGTCATGATATGTATAACAGTTAAGAGCTGATAAATGAAATAACACATACTTGGTAAATCAAACAAGTAAAAATGAATCTAATGCCACTGTCTTACCAAGATTTAAAATATAGTCCAACCAATTTAATTACCCTTAAACCTATATCAATAAAATTAAAACAAACCATAACAAGGAACCAATATGTTGATGTTACACGAAGTGGAATTAGGAATATCTCCCCCAGTAGATAACAAAAAAAATCCTAAGCTTCCTTAGTTTATTACAAATACCTCGCTTGAGACAAGTACCTTAAGACACTGAAAACACAAATTCATATATTAAAAAATTAAAACCCTCTATCCTAATTATTTTTAATAGTAGCATATTATTTTGTCTCCCTACTCCTAAGCACCTCCATATCTCAATCCAGAATTTAATAAATAACCAAAATATTAACCAAGGTGAAAATTTACTTAGTCATATATAATAATAATAATTATAAATAGTGCAATCACCAAAGTCATCTCAAAAGTAATACTACCCTCTATCATCAAAAATAAATCATGATTCTTCTTATTCATAACAGTTGGAGGGGTAACCACCCCTATCAAACCTACTAGGTAAAGGAATTTCTTAATTTGTCATAAGACGGCAACAATGATTCCCGACCATTATAACAAAAAAAAAGATAATCAACCAAACTCATTTTGTAATAGATAATACTTTAGCATTATCCAAATTTATTTTTATTTTAACACAAAAGGTTAAGGCATCGGCTAAAAAGAGGCATCCTACTAATTAACATTCAAGTAGCCAAGATAGTTAGGCCCCCATTTTTTTGAAGATACGAAAGCATATAACTCGGTAGCTATAACCCGAGCCGCATTTACCCAGTTGTCCTCATGATAATGAATTTACACAGTCATAGAAGAGTATACAAGGGTACACCACACTAAACCTTGTTTAGAAATTACCAAAAAAATTTAAAACTGAAACACATTTACCCCTCAGTCACATATAAACTCAAAATGACAAAATCAAACTAAAGAAAACCAGATTTCTAAGACTAAAACACATAAACCCCTAAAAACATGCCAACGCAAGTTCACAAAACCTATTGGCCCCTCGTAAGTGGAACTCAGAAATGCCAATGGTCAAGGATAATATTATCTCTCATGTTTATAAAGAAAAATTAAACAGAGGGTTAGATTATCCAAATCCATTAACAACTCATAGTCAACAAAGCAAATACTCATTCTCATAAATCAGTAACCTTAACTTATAGTGCACTCTCTATTATGTTTATCAGCTGAATAGACTTGAATCATCATTTAAGGGGTTTTTATTCTTAAGAATATAATTCCTATATTCTCTTATGATCCTTCCTAGACATAGGGTAAGGTTTATCGAACTGTATTTTAACATAAATCAAACATCCTAAAAATAGAAATATGGTGATCAAACAGTAAGCATCTAAGGGATGCGACTAGAGCTTAAAGTATCCATCCCTAGGACTAAATCCAATGGAGATTATAAAATCCTCTAGAGCATCACATATCAGTCTCAATAGTAAGGGCATAAAATGCATTCATCATAGATTCACGAAAAAGAACCCAACAAGTTAGTCCTTAATATTTAAGTACTACTTAAAACGTAATAACAAGAAGAAGGTTAAGATTCCATGAAACCATTGTATATAGTCAAAAGTAAGAATAAGATAGAATCATGGGTAACCCCACCCAACATGTAATATTTGTAATCAAAATAGTATTTCGTTTTGGATCTAGGTAATCACGGCAAACCCAGAAGAGTAATATGAAGGGTAAAACAACTATAAAACATCCATATATATCAATAAATTTACCATTTCAACAAATGAAAATAATTCATCTCATGAAGTTGTTAATTTTGGAATATAAATAAAAGGGGTAGTATTTTTCAGGCCTGGAAAAAGCATCCACACATTCCACGCATTTGACAAGGCCCTTGCCAAAACAACCTTGGCGAATCATGCATGTTTTACTTATCATACATCTAAACATAGTCCAAATCTCATGTTTGCACAAGAAGGGGGGGCTCCAACCTATGAGTTGCATCCAAAAAAATGAATGTGGTCTCAAGGGCTTCCATGACTATAACATCTACACAAAAACGGGTTTGCAGGAAGGCCTAGGAACCCAAAGCAAACACATTGATAGGGAAGAGCTAGAATGAACACCTTGCAAACATACGACAAACCTGAAATATCCTTCACTTCACCATATGCAACTAACATGTGTCAAAACTCCTTAATCCACCATCTTCAAGTAGGCATGAATTCAACATTAGGGGGATGTTTACAGGCCTGCGACAAGAGCCAAAGAAAAGTAAAAAGGAGACAATCATTCCCAACATTGGTGTATACAAGCCACCGACAAAAATCCAAGGTAGACATTAAAAAAATGCAATGAACCAGGAACCCAAAAAAATCTAAAGTTTTAACGTCCTTTCAGAAACCTCCAACTATACATGTTTCGCTAGCAAAGCCCACGCGTCCAGGCAGAAGAATTTTATACCATGGTAAAAGACCAGAGCATGAATACAATAAAAAAAAGATATAAAATAGGTGAGAACACTCCCGGATCTAGTGTCTCCTTCCTAAAAATCATGAGCTAAAACATGGCATGAAAAGGGAAAAATGATAATACAAGTCATTAAAGATAATCGATCAGAATTGATTTGGAAGACAACTTGGAAAATAGGCTCCCAACCTCGCACTTGGCATTAAAACCAGAGAAATCACCAACACATTTAGCTTTGAAGAAGAAATGATGGAATGACAGGTGTTCCACCTCCAAATGCATATCACTAATGACTAGTTATTTTCAACAAAATAAAACAACTGTATGCAGCCAGCAGGGATGAATAATTGGTGGGGTGGGTGGATGCCTCCACATAAACAAAAACAATTTATTATCAACAAAATGCTATATTTAAAAAGAATGCAAAAACTCCTAGATTGACAAGGAGGAAACATTAAACATGAAACATGAACACCACATCCTAAACAAAGGCTTGGGAACCAGAGTGAACAATAAGCTCCTCTTGGGTGAATTGAGGCTTGGGCATGAGAGCGAACAATAATGAAATAAAAATAGCTTAATAGGTATTTAATAATATTCATTAAAATCGACACAAAATAAAATAATCGTTAATCGACAACTAAAATTATAATATTATTATTATCATTATTTTTATTAATTTTATGACTAAAAATAATAATTATTAATCATATTAATAATGATCAATAGGAATGATTGATAAAGCGAGAACAAAATTTTCCTTTAATAGGGTAATCATACAGGACGCTACAAGGTCCACAACTAGAGGTGTAGACTATGACTCGAGAAGAAAAGATGGAGAATGAGGGTGCTAAATATTCACTGCGACAAGGATGAATTCAACTAATGGTCAACGAGAGCACACTAACAATATTCCCATGCTTAGCAATAGGGTCGTTGAGGCAAGAGCTAAGGTAACATCAAACAAGGCATTACATTCTCCTCCCCTTAAGAAATAAGCATCGTCCGGCATAACACAGAAGGAAGGAAAGGCGGTAAGCATCAAGGAATAGATAAAGGTGAAGGTGCACCCTAAGGTTAAAATTTAATCGTTAAAGCACGGCCACAAGAAGGCCTTAGAAACATTGTGGCAGAATTTTAACTTTCAAAGTTCTATGAAGATTGGCAGTTCCCTCTTATTCATTATTTAATTTGTTTCTTTCTTTTTACATTTATCCTAATTCAATTTCTTTAAAATTTAATTGTTGTAGGATTTGATTTTATTCATTCTTGTTGGTGCCCAACATGAACTGCTATCACAAAACCCCACTGGGGTCATACACAACACTAAGGATTCACAAGCATAATTTAACATAATATCATGACTCTACCACACCACAAGAGCTTAACCAAATTATGGAAGAGAACATGCTCGGTCCACATGAATTCATACTTGACACACATCTATGACTGACATACAATATTCAAACAAAGTGTACTTCAACAACCAGAATTTTCCTCAATTCCACAAATGAAGATTTCACATAACTCAGAACAAAAGCAATAGGTACATAGTGTAGACAAGGGCATCAATGCCATATCCACAACATCACAAAAAATATCCAACTATTATGAGTAACACATACATCATACAACCACTCCCAAGACATCGAAATAACTCAACATATATCCCAAAACATCAGTCATACACAAAAATCTCTTATGTCTCCCCCAAGTATCTTATGCCTCCCTCAATCTCTTATGCCTCACTCAAGTCTCTTATGTGGCCCTCAATATATTATGCCTCCCTCAAGTCTCTTTTTCCTCCGTTAATCTCTTATGCCTCCCTAAATGGGGCCGTTTTCCCTATGGCCCTAGGCACATAGAATAGAGACATCCCTAACCCAAGTGACATAATAACTCATGGTTCAACAACCCACCAATTATCTGTAACTCTTTTGTGCATACCCCCATACAATGAAGTGGGTCCATAGGTCCAACCATTCCATGGTGCATCCCATGACCCTATTCCAAACATCATGACTATAGAAATAGCATAACAATCCGATCAAAATGCCAAGTGGCAAAGTACAAGCCTTGGGAAAGGTGGTAAATCTTAAAATTTAAAACAAAATCCAAAACCAAGCAAAACAAATGACCAAATAGCCATAGGTAGTGCTAAAAACCACATGTTAATACTGCAAACCAATGAAATTTCCAAAATGTAAAACATGGCAATCAAGAAAACTACTGGTCCTTGAAGAAATAACATAAAAACTTCAATTTATGAATAAAATACATATATAAGAATAGCACATTACGATGACTATGTGGCTTTATCTGTCCACCAAAGTGGTACTCAACAATTTTTGGCACTCGGAACCTCGAGCCTCAACTCGTAAAATAACATAATAATAGTAAAACTAGCATTATCTCTATTGGAATCATTGCACCGCCACTTCAACAAGGATAAACACAGTCAAAGCTACACTTAGGTTGCATTCATACAACAAATATGAGGAGAGAGGGAACAAGGAGATCAGGTCATCATCTACAGAGCCTAAGGTCAAATTGAGTTACTGGCCCCTATTACACATCCCCTCACTCCAAACATACACTTTTACTGATTTCCCTCAGGTTCAGTTAGTGTAAGGTTCACAAAATAACATGTGAGTACATCACTAACACAATGGTGGTTCACACACATTAACCATAACATCTTACGCATGGTTGCAATACAAGGTATATTACATACATTACATTCATGGTTTACAACACACCACATGCTACACCTAAAGTGAAATCATTATACAATAGGGATCATATACCCACCATATTTCTATAAATCACGACATGAATCATTACATATTACATGAATTACAATTATGATGAGCACAAATACAACATACAGTCAATTGCCATATATCATGGGAATACACACATTTCTACACAAATGATAATGACATCATTAATAAATCCAGTTCATTACAAACCAACCTTATCATACAACATATCAAAACAATCACACATAGCAAGATGGTACATACAACTTGAATTCACAGAGAATTCATGAAAAGAAGAGAGAATGCTCTCATCTTGAACACATCAATATGCTAAAAACTACACACCAAGTGTTATACACAACATGTGCACTCACAATATCCAAATTACGACATAGTTCACATCACGCTTATATCACATTAAAATTCCAATATCTACAACCATCATGCAATACCATCATCACTCTAATCTTTCCTAGAGGTTCGAGAGTACGAACCTCCACTTTGATACCAAGTGTAACACCAACTAAAATACACCACAAATACAACACCAAAAAATTGGATAATTTTATTTTTTTGACTTTCATTCAGTTCACATGACAACGTAGATGACCGGAAAGGGATATAACAACCACTAAAGAAGTTTGACACAACCATGACCACATATGCAACAAGGAATCAAACAACACCCATCATGAACAATTCACTTGATTCTTCGACAAGGCACAACATAAGAGACCAACCACAATACATAGTTATAGCTCAAGGCATCCCATGATGTAAATTATTTTTAAGGTTATGCATTTACCAAAAAAATATTTCAAGAACTGACTTTACGATCAACGAGATTCGTGTCTTGATTCGAGAAATTCTTCTTACAAAAGTGAACTTCTTTCTTTTATACTATTGTCTAATCAACTTAGGATCAAGTTTTTTGAAGGATAAACTTTCTATAATATGCCAATAAATTTATTAATTCATTGATCTAAGACATTTTTCCATTTCCCATAAGGTTAATTAATCTTACACAAGCCACTAAAAATCGTTCCATGCCTTTATTGCACAAGTGATAAGCATAAGCTTCGATTGAGGTAAAGTATTGTTTTAGGTTCAAAACAATAATCTTCTTTGCTAAAGAATCTAAATTTTAACATTACTTAAGAAATATTACAATGAATCAAGGCAAGGCTTAAGGGGGAAACATGGGTTATTACTCAATCTTTTATCGTGGCTAAGAATTTATTCAATATTATTTAAAAGTTTTATTTAGACTTTACCTTATTAAGTTTCCGAAGGGTAAACCATTTACATTTCAAATGATTGGGAGAGAGATCGAAGGGTTTCTTAAACAAATTCCCTCCTACTTATATAAATTAATTATCTTCCAAAAATTAAACATTGATTTCAGCATAAGATCATTTAACAATTAACCATACAAGGATAATGTTGATTAATTTAGCTTGGGGACAAACAACATATATAAATATATTTTTATTACCAAAATATAGTTTCCTCTTTGATCGCTTAGGGGATTAAAAAGTTATCATGTAGATCAATCTACATTAATTTATTCAAATATAAACCTTCATTTAACCTTTACAAGGATTATCCAAAAAAAACATTTTATGCTTAGAAATACATTGTTACTATGTCTTAAAAGGGTTTACAACTCAACATTTTGTCTCAAGAGCAAAGTCTATCATTACTCGTTTGGAAGCCATATATGGTTACATCAATTCTTTCCAACACGATGCATAACCCAAAGGAACAAACCAACTCAAAAGAAACCCGATGTAATTCTCCCTTTTTCTACTCATGAAGACCATCTTCACCTTTATTGCCTGAGTGAATTCATGAGAACTGAGCATGATAAAAACTACACATAGGAATCATATGCTACCATTAACAATATCATAAAATGAACCTTTTATTAAATGAAATATTTCTAAGCTCTAACCCACGAACAACTTCTTTAATCACGCTAGAAGATTTACTATTTCAAGTTAAGAAGGGAAACCATAAATATTTGTTATGAAAATTGTTTCTAAAACAACAAATAGAATACTATCATTCTAGTAGGGATAAAAGTCCCAATTAGTTCTAAACATAGTAATGAGTGTGTTGGGATTTCAATTGTGTAACAATATAAATTATGTGATTGAAAACCAATACTCAAGATCAATCGACATTCCTTTAAATAAGTCATAAGATTTAATAGGTTTAATGTTAGAACTTTAACATCACAGAATAACTGTTAATTTCCCCTTTCAAAGGAAAATTTACCCCACAACATGCCTACACCTAATTTATTGCAAGGAACATACAAAGCAAGTTCTAAAGGAAACGTTCAAAACATAAGATCATCTTGCCATGTTATGTACAACAGTCAAGTGTACAATAAATTAAACAACACATACTTAGTTAATCAAATAAGTAAAAATGAATCTAATGCCACCGTTTTACAAAGATTTAAAATACATTCCAACCAATTTAATTAACCTTAAACCTATATCAATAAGATTTAATCGAACTATCACAAGGAACCAGTATGATTATTTTACATGAACTACACTTAGGAATATCTACCCTAGTAGATAACAAAAAAAAATCTTAAGCTTCCTTAGTGGCTTAAACAAATAAAACCCTCTGTCCTAATTATTTTGAATAGTAGAATATTCTTTTATCTTTCACCACACCTAAGTACCTCCATTCTCAATCCGGAATATAAAAAAAATAACCAAAATCTTAACCAAGGTGAAACTTTCCTTAGTCACATAAAATAATAATAATTATAAATAGTACAATCACCAAAGTTAGCTCAAAAGCAATACTTCCCTCTATCATCACAAATAATTCATGATTCTTCCTATTCGTAATAGTTGGAGGGGTAACCACCCCTATCCAACCTACTAGGTAAAGGAATGCCTTAAGTTATCACAGGATTGCAACATTGATTCCCGACCATTATAACGAACAAAAGAAGATAATCAACCAAAATCCTTTTGTAATAGATAAAAATTTACCATTATCTAGATAACTTCTTATTTTATGACAAAAGAGTAAGGCGTCAGCTAAAAAGTGGTATCCTACTCATTAATATTCAAGCAACCAATATAGTTAGACCAACCCCTTTTTTAAGATACGAAAGCATCTAACTCACTAGCTAAATCTCGAGCCCCATTTACCAATTTTTTGTCATGTATCACCGACTTTAAACAGTCAAAGGAGAGTATACAGAGGGTACACCACACTAAACAATGTTTAGAAACTACCAAAAGTTCACAAAAATCGAACACGCTTGCCCCTTAGTCACATATAAACTCAGAATCACAAATTCATAATAATGAACTCTAGATTTAGGCAACAACACATAAACCCCTCAAAACTTTCCAACGCAGGTTAATAGAACATACTAGCCCCTCCTAAGTGGAACTCAAAAATTCCAATGGTAAACGATAATATTATCTCTTATTTTTATAAATAAAAATTAAACATAGGGTTAGAGTATCCAAATCCATTAACAACTAATAGTCAACAAAGAAAATACTCATTCCCATAAATCAGTAACCCAAACATATAGTGCACTCTCAATTATTTTGATCAGCAACATAGACTCAAATCATCATTGAAGGGGCGTTTATTCCTAAAAATATAATGCATATATTCTCTTATCATCCTTCGTGGACTTAGGGCAAGGTTTATCAAACTATATTATCACATAGAGAAAAAATCCTCAAAAGAGAGAAATTATGATCAAACAATGAGCATCTAAGGGATGTGACTAGAGTTTAAAGTATCCATCCCCAGGAAGAAATCCCATGGAGATTCTAAAATACCCTACAACATCACATATCGGTCTCAAAAGTAAGGGAAAAAAATGCATTCATCACATATTCTCGAAAAAGAACCTAGCAACCTAGTCCTTAATATTTAAGTACTACTTAAAAGGTAGTAACAAGAAGAAGGTTAAGTATCCAACCAATGTATACATTGCATAATAAGAATAAGAAAGAATCATGGGCAACCCCACCCAACATGCAATCTTTGCAATCAAAAGAGCATTTCGTTTTAGATATAGGTAATCATGGGAAACCCAAATGAGTAACATGCAAGGTAAACTGAATGTAAAACATCAATATAACTCAAGCAATTTACCATTTCAACAAATGAAAACAAATAGTTTCATGAAATTGTTAATGTTGGCATATAAATCAAAGGGGTAGTATTCATCATGCCTGAAAAATCATCCACATGTTCCACACATCTGACAAGGCCCTTGACACAACATTGGTGAATCATCCATGTTTTACATGTTGGACATAAAAACACAGTCCAAAGCTCACGTTTGCAAAAGCAAGGGGGCTACAACCCATGAGTTGCATCCAATAAAAAATAATGTGGTCTAAAGGGGTGTCATTACTGCAACATCTACATAACAATGGGTTTGTAGGAATGTCTTAGAACCCAAAGTAAACACATTAACAGGGAATAGCCAGACTCCACACCTTGCAAACATAATCCTAACCTGCAATACGATTCGCTTCACCACATGAAACTAACATGCATCCAAACTGATCTATTCACCATCTTCCAATAGGCATGGAGTGAGCACTAGGGGGGTATTTGCAAACCTTCTACAAGAGCTAGAGAAAAGTAACAAGGAGACAACCAGTCCCAACACTAGTGTATTTTTGGTGAGGAAATTTGGCGAGTGGAAAAATTTGTGAATTCCTTGCCAACGCTTCGGTGTATGCATGCATGTGAAAAGGTGGATTTCTATGTATCCTTTCGACTGGGGATCTAATAGGGGAACTCCACTGACCCTATGGAAAAGCTAGCAATCTCTTGCTAGGGAATACTTTGTCTGAAGGTGGTAAGGGAGTGAGAAATGAGATATGGAAACTAATTTTGTAGGTAGGAAATTAGATTCATGCACACATTAGTCAAAAACTTTAACACATGCATTTATGAGAAGAAACAACCCTACAAATGAAAACAAGATGAGATAAGATTGCGAACTTAAATTTTCTAAAATCTCCTCATCAAAGGGGATACAAAATCCTTCTTCTTGTATTGATGCTTAAACAGGAGTTTTACATAATGTGGGAATGGAAGAAATTTCAAAATTGAGGAAAGTAGAAGAAAATGGCTATCTCCTTTGCTTTCTCTAAGTACAATGCACTCGTGAGTTTACAAGATCAATTGACAACCCTGTACAATGGTGTGAAGAAGCCATTAAATATCTTGCAAGAAATGGTTACAAATTCTTCTTTGTTAGTAAGAAAGGGTTTACAATATTTTCAATCATTTGCATTCGTTCAAATTATTGATTCGTGAAGAAACACCAATGGCAGAAAAAACCAAACTTTTCATAATGTCGCTGTTACACTCATTTTGTAACTTTGAATTTGAATTGTTCAGCTTGACTTTGAAAATTTAAACAAGAGCCGTCCAGGTGGGAGAAATTTACTGGAGCGGGCATTGAGGATGCCTTTTGCATTTTTGACTTTATAGAGATTTGGCAATTTTTACATTTTGGGCCACCCTTCCACTTTTGATATAATCTTGACATGTGGCTTCACTTGAGTGGAGACAGAGTCATGGGTCCCTTTTATAATTTTACCTTTTTTTAATGCCGTCTCAAAAACTCAAATATCCCTGGAACGATCTACCTCCCTACTTTGACTCTTTTGATGTGGACTCAACATTTTACTTTTTCCCTCTTGGCATGATCGGAGTTGCGGGACACTTTATGAATTTTATCCCTTTTCTATAAAAAGGCACAAAAACACAAATTTCTCTGCCAACCCACTTCCCCATTTTGAATTTCCAACGGTGGGCTCAAGATTTGACTTTTTCCTTTGTGTTTGGCGGGGCTACGGGTCACTTTTTAACTTTAAGCCCCTTTAATGAAAATAAGGTTTGAATTCTCTAATCTCCCCGACGATCCTCCTCCCCGCTTTGACTCCTTTGATGTGGAATCAACATTTGATTTTTTCCCTCTTAGCATGATTGGGGTTGCGGGTCACTTTATGAATTTTAGCCCTTTTTACAAAAAGTATCAAAAACAAAAATTGCTCCACTGACCCGCTTTGACTCTTTTGATGCTGGCTCAACATTTGAATTTTTCCCTCTTGGCATGATCAGGGTTGTGGGTCACTTTATGAATTTTCTTTTTTACAAAGAGGCTCAAAACAAGAAATTGCTATGCCAACCCACTTACAATTAGATATGTCCACGTACTTGTGGATAATGGAGCCAAAATTTGATGGGGAAGAAAATGCCAGTCATTCATTACTGTGGAAAAAATGCAGAGAAGAAGAAAATTCTACCATTTTATGTCCAATTTTCAAATTTCTTTCACGAACCAAGGAATTGAAAACAATACAAGGTTTGATGATCCATGGCAATAGAAACATTGAAAATTTCATTCAAATGTGGACAACAATAAATTTTTTATGCATCTAGATAGGAAAACAGAAAGTTTATCAAAATGTGTAGACTTGAGAGTTTAAACGACTTCAAAGCATGAATTTCTCTATCTTTTCAGACTTCCAACTTTACTTGAACACTTTTAGAGGGCATGAGCTCAAAATCTTCAAATTTGACTTAGAAAATGAGGGCGGGATTTTTAGGGAAACAACAAATTTCTCTAGATTTGGGACATATAATGGACTGAGTATAGTTACGACATGACATGGGAATCCAAAATCTCAATCTCTAGACCCTATAATTTGTTGACCAGTGCCTTATCCATTGGGCCTTGTAGAGTCATGAAAAACTTCGAGAAAGAAACATCAGAAGAAGGAAACACACAAGAACAAAATAGAAAGGAAACACATGACATGCAACATATGGGGAAACAAAACCACACAATGGAATGGGAAACACACCTATGGTACAAGGTGGGGGAACAATCCGCTTTCACTGATGATACAATTTCAGGTATTGCCCTCTCTGAGGAAATTCTAGTGGTGTTCCATACAAATATGAGAGAAGAAAATCATTCTCACCACAAGCTTCATGAATTTGGAATGGGCCAAGCCATAATTAATCAAAAATTTCATGGTTTCCTTTTGGTTCTCTTCTCTTGTCCCATAGCAAGATGAAGTCTTCAACTTTGAATTCTCTTTCCTTAGCCTTGTGATAAAAAATCTTCTTTACTTTCAATTGGTTCTCCTTATTATGATCCACCACATGGTGTCTATTTTTTTTCCATCTTCTTAAGAAAGAGGATCCTCTTGGAAATGGAATCCTTGTACTGACCATCTTATATTGCCTGAAGCAACTTGAGAGCTGCCATCTCAATCATGAGAGGGATTTTTGCTTTGACTCCATACAGAAGTTGAAATTGTGACATACCTATTATCTTTTTGGGAATGATCCTATCCACCCATAATGCGTTGTACAACCTTTTGTGCCAATTCCTTTGATTCTCATTTATAAGCTTTCGGATAATGGTCGTAATGTTTTGGTTTCTTGATTCAACCTATCTATTTCCTTGTGGATAGTAGTTAGAAGAATGAGATAGGGAGATTCCATAGCTATAGAAAAACTTGTTCAGCTCTCTTGAAGAGAAATAGGCAGCATTATCTACTACAATCTTTTGTGGTACTCCAAAACGGACTATGATATTCTCCTTGATGAAGTTGCATATTGTTTTAGTGTTGTCTTGTTTGACCGTAATGGCTTCCACTTATTTGGTGAAGTAGTATGTTGAGGTGAGTACATAGGTGTGCCCCACGCTTGAGTGAGGGTTTAGAAAACCAATGAAGTCCATCCCCCACTGTTGACATGATTCTTCAATAACTAAAGGCATGAGTCAAAATGCAGTGAGTTATGGTATTCCAACGAACTGTTAGCATGCTTTGCATTTAGAAACCCAATCTTGAGTATCTGCAAAGATGGTGGGCCAATAATACCTTCCTTAGAGGATCTTGTGTGTAGTTACCATTACTAAAAAATTTCCACTACATGCTTGGTCGTGATATACTTCAAGCCACTTTTCTTTTTGCTCTTTATCTATGCACCTGAGGAAACAACCATCAAGGAATCTTTTGTAAAGTGCATAATTCCAGATTAAAACTTTAGCTGCCTTCAGCTTAAGTGTTATCCTTTTCTTGAAATCAATATGGGGAGGGAATTATTCATAAGTCAGGTAATAGGCAATATCAGCATACCACTCATTAGTAGTGGTGATAAAGAGAACCTTTGGGTTGTCTTCTGAACAAGTTGAGTAAGTGAATTTTTCTTCACCATGTTGAACTTTGAGTGTTTCATCTTCAACAATCAACTTACAGAAGTTATTTCCTCTTACCATATTAGAGGGTCAAATCTGCAAGTCATATTCTTGAGTCTTTGCAATCCAATTTCCTCTTTTAGCTATGGGATCCTTTTGTGTCAAGATGGACTTGATTGCTCTGTCGGGGACCATCACCACCATATGGGAATTGAGGATGTAAAACCTAAAGCTTTTTACAGCCTTGACCACTCCATAGGCATGCTTCTCTAATTGGCTTTATTTTATCTCATGCTTTTTTAAAGGACAACTCGTGAAAGTAGTAGGTTCTTCGATTCCTTCATCATTTTTCTGAGCCAGAATGACAGAGAGTGTATCTTCCAATGCATAACAATATACATGATGAATTATTTTTTAAAATATGGAGATACAAGAGTCAGAGCCCTAGCAATAGATTTATTGATCTCTTCGAATGCTTCCTTCCCTTCATTTTTCCATTTGATTTTTTGTTTTGGTTTCGTAATGGAACTGATGTGCTTCATTAACTCAGCAAACTCAGGCACAAAATGACAAATAAAGTTCATCTTTCCGAAGAATGAATGAACTCCTTTCTTATTTATGGGCAAGGCTAATGCTTGAATGGATCTAACCCTCTCAGGATCGATGTGTGCTCTATATTTGTTCACAATGTGCCCCAATAATTTTCCTTCTTTGACTCTAAAAATACACTTTTTTGGATTTAGTGATATGCCATGTTTCCTACACCTTGCAAGTACCTGTTCTAAGTGATAGATATGATCTCCACTCTTCTTTAAAAATACTGGGAGATCATCAAGATATATGGAAATGCAATGCTTCAGATCTTTAAAGGCCAAATCCATCGCCCTTTAGAATGTATCTATTGCATTGGTTAGATATTTCCATGTACCCATGGATAATGAAGCCAAAATTTAATAGGGAAGAAAATTCCCGTCATTCAAAACTGTGGAAAAAATGCAGAGAAGAAGAAAAATCCACCATTTTTCACCTGATTTTCAAATTTCTTTCGCAAACCAAGTAATTGAAAACAATACAAGCTTCGACAATCCATGACCATAGAAAGATTGAAAATTTCATTCAAATGAGGACAACAATAAAATTTTCCCGCATCTAGACAGAAAAACAGAAAATTTATCAAAACGTGCAATCTGGAAAGTTTAAACGACTTCAAAGGATGAATTTCTCTATCTTTTCAAAATTCCAACTTTACTTGAACACTTCTAGAGGGCGTGAGCTCAAAATATTTGAATTTGACTTAGAAAATGAGTGGGTAATTTTGAAGGTGACAACATGTATGCAAGCTACCGACCAAAATCCAAGAAAGACATAAAAAAATGCAATGAACTAGGCACCCAACAACATCTAAAGCTATAATGTCCTTTCAGCAACCTCCAACTATAGATCCTTCGCTAAAAAATCCCACATGGCCAGACAGAAGAATTTCCAACCACTGTAAAATACTAGACCATGACTGCGATAAAAAAAGTTATAAAATAGGTGACTACACAACCTCATCTGGCATGTCCTTCCCCAAAAGCGTGATGTTGGACCATGATTTTTGTTAGAACAAAATCCATAGGTGTTAGTCTCTGCTACAATCGCTACAGTTAGAGTAATACTACCCTCTATCATCAAAAATAAATCATGATTCTTCCTATTCGTAACAATTGGAGGGGTAACCAATCCTATCAAACCTAATAGGTAAAGGAATTCCTTAATTTATCACAAGATGGCAATAATGATTCCCGACCATTATAACAAAAAAAAATACTCTCAACCAAACTCATTTTGTAATAGATAATACTTTAGCATTATCCAAATTTCTTTTTATGTTATCATAAATGGTTAAGGCATCAGCTAAAAAGAGGCATCCTACAAATTAACATTCAAGCAGCCAAGATAGTTAGACCCCCATTTTTTTGAAGATACGAAAGCATATAACTCCCTAGCTATAACCTGAGCCCCATTTACCCAGTTGTCCTCATGATACTGACATTACACAGTCAGAGGAGAGTATACGAGGGTACACCACACTAAACCGTGTTTAAAAATTACCAAAAATTTGTAGAACTCGAACACATTTACCCCTCAGTCACATATAAACTCAACATCACAAACTCAAAATAAAGAAAATCGGATTTAGACTAAAACACATCAAACCCTCAAAACTTGCCAACGCAAGTTCACAGAACCTATTGGCCCCTCGTAAGTGGAACTCAGAAATTCCAAGGGTCAAGGATAATATTATATCTCATGTTTATAAATAAAAATTAAGCACAGGGTTAGAGTAAATACTCATTCTCGTAAATTAGTAATCCAAACTTATAGTGCACTCTCTATTATTTTTATCGGCTGAATAGACTTGAATCATCATTTAACGGGTGTTTATTGTTAAGAATATAATTCCTATATTCTCTTATCATCCTTCCTAGACTTAGGGTAAGGTTTATCAAACTATATTTTCACATAAATCAAACATCCTAAAAATAGAGATATGATGATCAAACGGTGAGCATCTAAGGGATGTGACTAGAGTTTAAAGTATCCATCCCCAGGAATAAATCCAATGGAGAGTATAAAATCCTCTAGAGCATTACATATCAGTCTCAATAGTAATGGAATAAAATGCATTCATCATAGATTCACGAAAAAGAACCCAACAAGCTAGTCCTTAATATTTAAGTACTACTTAAAACGTAATAACAAGAAGAAGGTTAAGTGTCCATGAAACCATTGTATATAGTCAAAAGTAAGAAAAAGATAGAATCATGGGTAACCCCACCCAACATGGAATCTTTGTAATCAAAAGAGAATTTTTTTTTAGATCTAGGTAATCGCGGAAAACCCAGAAGAGTAACATGAAGGGTAAAATGACTGTAAAACATCCATATAAATCAATAAATTTACCATTTCAACAAATAAAAATAATTTGTTTCATGAAGTTGTTAATGTTGGCATATAAATCAAAGGGGTAGTATTTGTCAGGCCTGGAAAAAGTATCCACACATTCCACACATTTGACAGGTCCCTTGCCATAACAACCTTGGCAAAACATGCATGTTTTACTTATTATAGATCTAAACATAGTCCAAATATCATGTTTGCATAAGAAAGGGGGGCTCTAACCTGTGATTTGCATCCAAAAAAAGAATGTGGTCTCAAGGGCTGCCATGACTACAACATCTACATAAAAATGGGTTTGCAGGAAGGTCCGGGAACCCAAAGGAAACACATTAATAGGGAAGAGCCAGAATCAACACCTTGTAAACATACGACCAACTTGAAATAAGGTTCACTTCACCACATGCAACTAACAGGTGTCCAAACTCCTCCATCCACCATATTCCAACAGGCATGAAGTCAACATTAGGGGGATGTTTGCAAGCCTATAACAAGAACCAGAGCAAAGTAAAAAGGAGAAAATTAGTCCCAACACTGGTGTATGTAAGCAACCGACAAAAATCCAAGGTAGACATTAAAAAAATGCAATGAACCAATCACCCAACAACATCTGAAGTTTTAACGTCCTTTCAAAAACCTCCAACTGTAGATGTTTTGCTAGCAAAACCCATGCATCTAGGCAGAAGAATTTTCAACCACCATAAAAGCCCAGAGCATGACTACAACAAAATAAAGTTATAAAATAGGTGAGTACAATCCTTGATCTGGTGTCTTCTTCCCCCAAATCATGACCTAAAACATGACATGAAAAGGGAAAAAGGGTAATACAGGTCATTAAAGATAACCGATCAGAATTGATTTGGATGACAACTTGGAAAATAGGATGCTAACCTCCCACTTGGCATTCAAACTAAAGAAATGATTAACATGTTTAGCTTTGAAGAAGAAATGATGGAATGGAAGGTGTTCCACCTCCAAACGCATATCACTAATGACCAGTTATTTTCAAAAAAATAAAACAAGTGTATGCAGCCAATAGGGATGAATGATTGGTGGGGTGGGTGGATGCCTCCACATAAACAAAAATAATGTTTTATCAACAAAATTTTATATTTACAAAGCATGCAAGAACTCATAGATTGACAAGGAGAAGACATTAAACATTAAACATGAACACCACGTCCTAAACAAAGGCTCGGGAACCAGAGCGAAAAATAAGTTCGTCTTGGGCTAATCGAGGCTTGGGCATGAGAGCGAACAATAATGAAAGAAAATAGCAATAATATAATTAATAATATTCATGAAAATAGACACGAAATAAAGTAATCACTAATCAATAACTAAAATTATAATATTATTATTATCATTATTTTTATTAATTTTATGACTAAAAAATAATTATTAATCATATCAATAGCAATCAACATGCAAGCTCGATAAAGTGAGATCAATATTTTCCTTTTATAGGATAATCATACAGGATGCTACAAGGTCCAAAAATAGAGGTGTCAACTATGACTTGACAAGGCAAGATGGAGAGGGAGGGTGTTAAATCTTCATTGTGACAAGAATGATGTCAACTAATGGTCAATGGGAGCACACTCACAACCTTCCCATGCTTAGCAAGATAGTTTCCGGGGTAAGAGTTGTGGTAACATCGAATGCGACATTACATTCTCCTCCCCTTAAGAAATCATCGTCCTCGATATTGCATAACATAGAATGAAGGAAAGGCAGTAAGCATCAAGGAACAGATAAAGGTGAAGGTGGATCCTAAGGTTAAAATTTAATCGTTAAAGCACGGCCATATGAAGTCTATACGTACCCAAAATTGTAGGCTATTGAACAAATGGAATGATGTTACACATGCCCTATTGATGATATAGATCACCTCACAAGGTGTTCGGATTCCAGGAAAGCTTGCCAAGTGTATGTTATCATCCCAAGCACCTTTTCTAAGCTTTGTGTACTTCAATTTATCCTCTACCTTTCTTTTTCTAAGCCTTTGAACCTTCAGTGATGAAACCGCCACTCTGCCAAGGTAGCGGTCTCGTGACCACCACCTTTATAGGGTGGCAGTTCGATAACCTCCACCCTGCTCAGGGTGGTGGTCCTTTACGCATTCTCCAGCACATTCTTTTGATCATGACTTGTGTAATTTTTCAACATTTACCAGCTTTTCTCAACCACCTTAGCTCATATAAATGTTTAATATTCCCTGAAATAGTGTTTCTTCATTTTTTAATGGTATCAGAGTTCTAATAGGAATCACCTTTAGGTGAATGTAAAATCTATAAATAAGCCAGCTTGTTTTCAAGCAAATGGCCCCTCAACTTCTCATTTCCATTGTTTAATCTTTCAATTTATCTCTTAGAATTCATTTTGTTTTCATGTTTGCATCCATGCCAGTTTTCATTTGCTATTAGAAGCCATTCGATCCTCTTGCTTCAGTCTTGTTCATTGATGTTCATACAAATTAGTTTAGAGCAGAGTAGTGTCATTTGTAGATTGAATCCATTAGAGTTCAAGTTTTGTTCTTCACATAAGGTAGATTCTAGAAACTCTCGGTACACTTGTGTTGTATTCCCGCAATAAATCCCGCTAGGAATTGCATATTGCAAGCTCTGTCATTTGCGTTGTCCCTCTCCTACTCACATTATATTCGGTCTATATCCAAAGCTTCCATTGTTCAAATACCTTCTTCTGTTGACACTAGCATATACACGCTCTTCTGGATTCACATGAACATGAAGGAACGAGGAGATCATTCTGAGGGGACAAAATCATACACTATTAGATTCGCCACTGTTCTGTAAATTCTAGGTTTTATCTATCAAAGTTCTAGTTAAAACGTATCAAATAGAGTAGTGAATTATTTCATTTCAGTTAAATTTCACTTTCGATATTGCTGGGGAATCCATGGGGATTGATAGTTTCTCACAACCTATGATTCATTCCTCACTTATGAGGTAGGATCGAGAGTCTTTTAATTAAGTTAATCAGCAATTTAGTTATTTAAGATAAACTCACAACTGCATAGGAAAGTGGCTACACCGTGCTACCTTGCTTATTTTAATTTTGTTATTAGATTAGTTTTCAGTTTTTGAATATATTAGATTAATTTCTCTTTTAATTATATTAAAAATTCTATCAAAAATACAAAAAATAGAGTAATATATATACGTTGTAGATATATCTTGCATAATTAGTTTATTTCATTTTAGTTATATTTAAATTGATCTTGTATGAAAATCACGGCACCTAGGGAGCCCAGGGAATACGTTTTTGAGCCAATCATGCCTCAACCAAATCTCGTTGTAGCATTAACTGACATAGACCAAAATCTCAGAATTCAGGTCTTCCGAACAACAATAGACCTACAAGAAATCAACAGACAACTAAGAGGATTAAACATAGAAGACGAAAAAGCACACACATTTTGTTCAAACCAGCCAAATTATCGACTACTTTGATAGATATCCGTATGACTGTAGAAGGACCTAAAAGAGAGAAAACATTAGGTTGTGATCCACTAGTCCCACAGCCAGATGCAGGAGACCTCCTCATTGATATAGACACTAGCTAATGTATCGAAGTTACCAGAACACCTGTTAGGTACTCCAAGAAAATTGTACAACTTCTATTTCTAAACATAGAGGCCAAAAAGGCATACAATTACTGGATACTCAGAATCAAGGATCAACTCTTCATATGACCATAGGAGGTCCACAACAACCAAAAACTTACGGTTTTGATCCATAGGTCCGATAACCCAACGGGCCTATAAATAAATCAAATATTGACACCAGCTTGCGAACGTTGGTGTTTAGGTCCTCTCCACTTCCACAATTATCACACAACTATCATTATTAAACGTATCCGCTAATCAAGCTAAAGATTTCTAGACTAGACCAGATAATCATCCATAAAGTACCAAATGATCCACTACACATTTAGCTATTCCATTTTCATGACCTTGTCAGGAGATATATAAGAAGCACTCATAGGTCATCTTTCACATATCCCACAATCCATAGATCGGATCACGAAAGAGCTCGATATTGATTGGAGTCTTTGAGCAGCTATCCTCACCGAATGATCTATCACACTGGTTTAGGTTAGGAGGGCCTTCTTTGCCTTCTATTCGCAGATCCCATTATTGCATGTTGAAGACATAAGATTACCTAACTAGTTTATCTACACCCCACGTATATTACATCCCCACCGGCTATCTCAGAATGACCTTGAGAGGTCAGGTGCGAGGAAGAGTTACTTGTAGATTCCCATCCTCACTGGTCACTTTTCCATCATACTAAATTGGTGAACCCAACGTGAAACTTCTACCTTCTTATTCAGAGTCATATTTCTACTTATTCTTCCAATTAGTACACTTTTCATCTTTTCCACCTCTTTATCCTTCACATCAGCTTCACCAACAAAATTTATGAACCTGACGTGAGAGGAACAATTGCTTCACTTTCACACTCTTCTTTTTAGTTTTATCCACCTTCTCTTCTTCCCATTATTCTACGGGTATTTATATACCCCAAAAATATGTCAGGATACGATGCATATGACAGACCTCTCCTAGGTTTTGTAGCGTACTACAATCAGTTAAATAGACAACCATCACCCTCGCTCTCAGCATGGGGTGACAACTATTCAACTAACCAATTTTTAACACAAACTCCGCCTCAAAGGACTAGATATAGTTCTTCTTTCCAAATAGAGGAGTTGGATCATCTCACTCAAACACAATGACCAGAGCCTTCAGGCTCAAACAACATGATGCTCACTAGAGAATCTATTTCATCTCCTCAGGTGTTGCTTAGACCACAGATTAGTAGATAGTCAGATCCATATCTATTTTTAGATGAGAAATACATAGCACGTTATGCTAGGAGTGAACAACACTCTCAAAATATGTACCCACCTATAGGAGGTTTGCAAACACAACCCGAGGTCTTGTTCCAAGAAAACACCCCCATTCCCTCACCTGTAGGAAATTTCCTTGGTGAAACTTGGCAGGGCACCGATCAATTCATAGCATGGTACCATATGCCTATACAACCTCAAGATATACAACAACCACCACTAAGGAAAAATACCGTGTCTTCACCAAAGGAGGTCATCTCAGCCTTAGTTGAGAAGGTTAGAGGGTTAGAACTTGCTCAAGCAAATCAAAATTCACAGTTCATGCAAGATTGAACTTCCAATCCTCCACATCATCACAGCCAAGTAGACCTCCTCACAGGAATAGGCACGTTGGGCATGCCTCCTCAGTATTTACAACAAATGACAACTAGAACCGCATTTTCTAACGCCGGTCCAGTTGAGAATATAATACCTCCCAGCTTAATACAAAACAAACCATTCCTGAGTAATGCTCCTCCATACTTAAAACATGTATTCCAAATCACCACAGGGAGATATGTTCTCTTATCCCAGCATGTTTGCTCAAACACAGGGATTTCCTTATGCCCCTGCAAATACATATGCTACACCATATAAAAAACCCATTCCACCTCTACCCCCTCAGCAAGCACCATCAATGGTCGAAACCTACATGATAGGGACTTATTCAGAATATTTGAAAGAACCTTTAGACTTCACTATATGAAGCATCATGCTTCCAAGACCTCTCCCTGATCTACCCAAGTACAAAGGGGAGGGAGACCCCAATGCACATATTAAGGCCTATGCCACAACCATTCGAGAATTGCTCCTTTGGGATGGAGTTGTTACTAAAATATTCCCCAAAAATTTAGAGGTTATCACCCTCAATTGGTATTACAGAATGCTTGAATCCTCAATACATTAATTTAAACAGCTCGTTTCAGAGTTCATCAAGGCGTCGACATGAACAAATTTTTGAGAACAGGAATCAGGGAATTCTTGCATATTAAACAAGAACACAATGAATATGTTGCTCATTTCATCCAAAGATGGCGTACAGTCCTCTATTCTTCAGCAAGTGCTCCAAACATGGATCAGATGGAACTTTGTGATTTATTCCTTCATTCTCTCAGCAGAGAGACAAATGGAGAAGTCCAGAAGTTCCCACTAAGAACTTATGATGAAGTGCTTGAGAGTTCTCTCTGAATAGATCAAGTTGTAATAGATAGTGGTTGCAAGACATATGGAACAAATGGGAGGTTAATCATCCCAAACCAAAACACTACGACCTATCCTACTACCAAAAATGCTAATCAAGGACCTAAAATCCTTAACAAAAACCATGGAGTGACAACAGATGGAGTGACTGACCAAGCTAAAATAGCAAACATTGTAAATGTTCCACCACCAGTTAACAATCAACAAAACAAAAATTTTACCCCAACAATCAACGCGGTGGATTTTAATCGTCCCCAACGACAACAAAAACAACAACAACAACGTCAAATCCAGACATAGGGTCCAAGTCAAAACTCAACTGGATATCAAAAACAAAACCAAAGGAAACAAATGCAAAAATTTAATCCTAATAGTCAATAGTTTAATCAGAGTTTTGGACCACAACACATGCCAAACCAACAACCTAGGAGTTGTAATCCCAACTCGTATTGTGGTTTCCACAAAATTTGAGGCCATGACACTAGGAATTTCCATGATTACAATAAGTTCATGCAACATTTTCTAGTAGAACAAAGACAACTCTTCATAGATATGTTCTTAACAGATTCTATGACACCTATGCCAAAAACTTTCACAGGGGCAATTTCCCCTCAAAATGCACCTCTTAAAATCTTCAATGATTCACTTCCAAATCAAAATAACAATAATAAATTAAATACAAATGGGACGAACAAAGGTGTAATGACAGGAAATAATGATCATGAAGCCTCAACTTCAATAAATCCACTTGTCGCACCACAATTAGGTAATCAGACACAAACCAAGATAGTTGGTCTAGTAGAGTTAGATGCTAAGCTGTACGTAGAAGCCATAACAAGAACATGAGAATATTCTTCTAAACCAAATCCAATCCATCCACTAGAGCTAGACAACATTCAACAAACGTTGGTAAAACCCATAGGTGCTTATGATTTAATTAATGACTTAACAAAGACCTTCTCTCACATCTCCTTTTTGGACTTGTTGAAAAAATATCCTGCCCATAGGGCTGCTCATTTAGAAGCACTAGGTCTAGGTATTTTCATTAACATCACTCTACCTCCCGAAACACAAGTAAACCATATAGACTTCGATATCCACCCTCCAGGGAAGCTAGATAGGGATACCGAGTTTATATTCGACATAAACAAAATTCCAACAAATGCTGAAATTACACATAGAGGTGATTCGGCGTTGCATTTACAGGTGTGGGTTTACAATAATTAAGTTAAACATGCAATGGTTGACAATGGGGTAGCAGTTAACATTGTCCCCTTTTCTTTCCTTCAAAATCTAGGATATGGATAAAAAAACTATTCCACAAGAAGAAATACGCTAAGAGGTTATGATAGCCTTAAGGATACTTTAATTGGGACTATAATATTGCTAGTCACCTTAGGACCCAAGACAATCCTCACTGAGTTTTATATCATAGATCTGGAAACCAACTAAAATATGATCCTTGGTCGACCATGGATACATAGCATGAAAGCAATCCCTTCTACGTTATTCCAGGAAATAAGATTCTTACACCTAGGAAAGATATTTGTAGCAAAAGGTGACCCAAAACCATTCGACATACACATAGCATACCTGAAGAAAAGACCAGGTGTTCACTGTAATTTTGAACTCCCAACAAACCAACTTAACAAACCAATCGACTCAAAACTGGAAGAAAAATAATACCTGCAATAGAACTAGAAATTATGAACCTACTCAAGGGCATCCCAGCCCTCAAGGATGAAGCTAACATCGTAGAAACAATTTCATTAGGAACTATTGAAAAAAATGTCGAATTACTGGAACAAGATCTACAAATTTTCCTACCATTTTATTTCATAGGTATGGGATGTACCCTAGGAGTTGGTTCTCTTCCAGTAGAGGAACTTTGCATGGTAGAAGTAACTGAAACAGAAGAAAAAGACACAAAGAATATCCCATCATCCATTTTTCCTATTAAATATTGGACTCTCCACTTCGATGGAGCAAGATGTCACTATGGAACCGGGGCAGGTGTGATTTTTACTTCCCCTAAGGGAAATATCCTACCTTTTACTTTTATGTTAAACTTTGAATGTACAAACAATGGCGCTGAGTATGAAGCCCTCCTCCTTGGCCTCATCATAGCTAAAAGGATTGGTAATAATGACACCAGAGTGTTAGGAGACTCGTAATTAGTTACAAACCAAGTATCTGAAGTATATGAGACTAGAGCTGAGCACTTACAACTCTATAAAACAGTGGTATTATATATAAGAAAAGGATTTGACTTCATATCCATTGAGGCAATCCAATGAGAACAGAACCTTCTTGCAGATGAGTTGGAAGATACAAGTTTCAAGGTATCACTTCGTACTAAACCATTGGTGAATAAAATATCAACGAACCCTCTTCTAACACATGCAGTTGAGAATGAGTTTTCTATCTTACATCATGTCGATAGTGATAAATTCACTCTCGAATATCTAAACACCTATGCAGAGCTACACCTTGCTCACCGTATAGTTGATCTTTCCCTAATACCACACTCATCTTCCTACTTTGAAAATCCCATGGTAGAGTCTCCTCCACATAAGGATCTCGATATCTATGAAATAGAAAACGAAGAAAGTTTGTGGCTACCTCCAGCCCTACCTAAATTTGAAGAAGGTAACACTTCTTTGATAGAAGAAACCATTGATATAAACATTGGAACGGAGGAAGAACTAAGAATTTTGAAGTTAGGATCCTCATTAGCTCTGGAAGAAATAGAAATACACACCCAAATCCTCAAAAAACATCAAAAGGCTTTTGCATTTAATTATAAATAAATGACGGGTATCACACCACAAGTTACGGTACATAATCTCGTCACTAAACTAGATGCAAAGCCAATTAAATAGAAGTCAAGACCAATGAAGCCAGAAGTGGCTCTCATGGTAAAAAAGGAAGTAGTAAAACTTCTCCAAGTAGGATTCATCAAGCCCGTTGACTATTCACAATGGGTGTCTAATATCATTCCCGTCCTAAAAAAATGGGAAGATACCCATTTGTATAGATTTTTGGGATATTAACAAAGCTTGTCCCAAGGATGATATCCCATTACCATCCATCGACGTTATCGTTGATGCAACAGCTGGATTCGAAATGCTGTCCCTCATGGATGGGTTCTCAGGGTACAATCAGATTAAAATATCTGAACAAGATCAAGCCAAAACCACATTTATAACTCCTTAGCGAACTTATTGTTATGTTGTCATGCCATTTGGTCTTAAGAACACTGGCGCTATGTATCAGTGGGCAATGACTTATATATTCCATGATCTTATCCATAAAATTGTGGAATCATATGTGGATGACTTGTTAGCCAAGGCCAAGAAATGTTTTGATCATCCAGAAGTGCTCCGTATTATCCTCTCATGACTAATTGAGTATGGTGTCACATTAAACCTAGAGAAGTGTGTGTTCAGTGTAACATGAGGTAAACTTCTAGGATACATTATATCTTCACGAGGGATTGATGTTGATCCGGCCAAAATACAAGCTGTTCTCTAAATGATCCCACCTTTGGACGAGTCTGGAATCAAGTCATTTCTTGGGAAACTTGGTGTAATCCAAAGGTTCATCCCAGATTTAAGCTTTTCCATTCATCCAATCAACAATCTACTCAAGAAAGATTATAGCATCGATTGGACTAAAGATTGCAATGAGGCGTTCGAAGCAGTTAAGCACTTCTTGTTGTCACCACCCACGCTAATGCCTCCCAAGCTATACCACCCTTTGATCCTATACTCACAAGCCACTCATGTCTTGTTGGCCTGCATGTTGGCTCAAGAATACGATGACAAATGAGAATGCGCGATCTATTTCATTAGCCGAACGTTGCTCGATTATAAAACACACTACACACAGGAAGAGAGAGAATGCCTTGCCATAGTTTTTCCAACAAAACATTTGAGACATTACATGTTAAGACAGGAAATAAGGGTCATTGTAAAGACAGACCATTTACAAACATTTCTCACACAAGGATCTTTATCTAAAAAGACTGGCCATTTCATAAGCCTAATGGGAGAATTTGAGTCAACATTCGTAAACCAAAAATCCATTAAAGGATAAATCATTACACACTGGTTAGCTGACAATCCACTAGATGGAGGTGATCTGGTAGATCTATACTTTCCTGATGAATGTGTATACTTTGTCGAAACCAAACCCCCCGTTTCTACATGTCCCTGGTATATTGATATTATCAATTTTATCATGGACCATATATACCTAGAAAATGCGGTTACACATTATTACCACTAAATATGTTGTTTTAGACCAAGTACTCTATCGTAGAGCCTTCGATGGCATGCTTCTAAGATGCGTTGATATAGAAGAATCCAAGAGGATTCTTCATGAATCGCACAATGGAATATGTGGGGGCCACTTCGGTGGTCACGCCACCGCTCACAAAATACATCAGATGGGCTATTTTAGGCCCACTCTCGAACATGATGCAATGCAATTTGTACGTAAGTGCCAAAAATGCCAAGAATTTTCCCATGAGATTCACATGCCAGCACAATCCCTGTAACCAATAGCGACTCTGTGGCCCTTCTCCATGTGGGGTCTAGACTTGATAAGGAAATTCTCTCCCTCATCATCTAATGGCCATAAATTTATAATCACAGCCATGGAATATTTTACCAAATGGGTGGAGGCCATGCCTCTCACCACTGTACCCAGTTCAATGATTGCCAAATTCATTTTGAACCAAATTATCTACAGGTATGGTGTCCCACAAGTCATTATCTCAGATAATATCACGTCCTTTAAGAAAGACAAAGTTCATGAGTTATGTAGCAAGTTTGAGATAAACTATCACACAAACTCTCTTTACTACCCTCAAGCAAATGGGTAGGCTGAAGTGAAAAACAAAACGTTGAAAGCTATTCTCCTCAAAACAATAAAGGAAAAGAAACAAGATTGGCATTTAAAACTATATCTATCCTTGTGGGCCCACCGAACCTCAATAAGAACACCAATAGGAGCAACTCCTTTCTCCCTGGTATTCAAAGTAGAAGTAGTTCTCCCACTTGATGTTGAAATACCCAGTCTCTGCATCTCATTACAACGGATTTTGTATGAAGAAGCTTACAGGGAGGCACGCCTCTCTCAACTAGAAAGCCTTGACGAGGCTAAGATAAATGTCAAATAATGGCATAGAGCCTATGCTGACTAGATGTGCTGGCAGTATAACAAAAAAGTCTATGAGCAAGAAATATATGAAGGAGATCTAGTTCTAAGACTAGACAGCTGGATCTGTAAGAAAACCAATGAAGGAATAAAGTTCTAGTCCAAATGGTTGGGCCCATACCGAGTCATGAAGGACTCCAAAAATGGCGCATATCTCATGTGCACACTAGAAGGTGAGGAATTTGGTGAAACTATTAATTCCTTGCACCTTAAGCGGTTTTATGCATAAAAAATAAAATTCATTACTAGTACATTATAGCTACCTACATTGCATTAGTCTTTTAGCTACTTCTTCTATCCATTTCGTAAAAATGATAGTCCAAGAGCTTACTCTTAAAACAATATGTTACAAATCTCTGAGGATATTTGCAAAGATATTCATATCACATCTCTTCAAACATCATCAAATATTTTCCAATCTTCTCATCAATTTTGACAGAAAAACATTGACGGAAACCATACAAAGACCTGCATACTTGGCTTTGCTCTTTATTTCTACTAGGTGAAGTTGTCCTTTCCCACAGTCTGTTCTGGAAGCTTCTTGGTGTCACATCTATCCCTCTTAAAATCTCTTGGAGTGAAAGGATATCCCAAAGTCGTAGATTAGAAATGCCAAAATCAAATGAGATCAAAAGCACCAAGAAAACAAAATGTTTTATTTTACACACTACATTACCCCATCAACCTTCGGTGATAAGCCCACATCTCTTACTGGTGATGTGAGGTTGGGAAAGGAAAGAAGTGCCTTTACTCGCCTGTATCTTGACTTTAGTGACAAACCCATGCTTTTTACTAGTGGTGTGAGGCAGGCTGTGGGGGGTCCATTCACACAAACTAACAAATCTTGGTATGCTAAAAACAAAAGTCAAATTTTGTTAAGAGAAATCAAATATCCAAACATCCAAATTTCAAAGAGATCAAATCCTCAAAACCAAATTTTGTCAACTAGGTTGCCATTTATGAATCTAATTCTAGATAAAATTAAATGTAAGTGGCCTTCTAAGCTTGGTACTAGTTCTAAGTAGGGTGGGTGTGTAGGTCCAAATTTGGTTCTTGTTCTTCGTTTGTTTGTCTCTCATCATTCCATTCAATCAAACTCATACAACTTGTGCCCTTCCTAATTCTTGGTGTTGAGCCCTCACGTCTTACTAGTTGCATGGATTTGGGATTGGGGCAAGTTCATCTCTTTATCACTTTGCATTCATCACATTTTTCCAGTAAAAGAAGGAATTACAGACATTGCCCAAAGAGTTCAAAAGTTCAATACTACCATATGTTAGTATCATCTCATATCAGCACTGCAAAAACGTATAGAGTACAACATTTTATTTACTATCATTTGTTGTCCATTGCATAAATTATGGAAACATGAAAAGTAAATATTCTAAAAACATCTAAAAACATATTTACAAAATGAGTTACAAAATTTAAGATACCAAGTGTATAGATCCAAAAAGATATATATATATATATATATATACAAATCAGGTTTCGTATACAATGCCATCATGCACTAGGCATGGTCAACATGCTCAATGAGCTCAAAAAAGTACAAAAATGCTCGTATAAACAACCTAACAAGGTCACTACAAAAAAGAGCCAAGTGGCCTCTCAATCCCTATGGAATCCCTCAGAAGGTGCATGATCACGTCTAGGACTCTGGCTACACTGGTGCTCTGAGTGCACTGAGGGCTCGTGGTCCCGAACAGTAGCTGTAGCCTCGCTATGAGAATGGATCCTCCTCATCAAGTGCTTTGCAGTCCTATACCTAGCTACCTTGACACGAAAGGAAGTCATGATCTTGGCTGCATGCCAGAAGGGGGAAAAAACATCGGTATGCCTACCAGTTTTTGAAGGCTCCCCAGCATCCACAGATAGCTCAGCACGAGTCTTATCCATTGGGAGCAACAGGGTGTCAGTACATACCTAGCAAATCAAGTCTCGCCACTCATCAATAGTCTTTGCAAGAAAAGGAGAAAAAAAACTAGAAAATAATCAAAAGATGAAACCAAGGATGAACAAAAAGAGAGATAACAATTAAGGCAATTCTAGCTAAAATAAATATCAAAAGAAGAGTGATAACTCACTCGGATCTTCGGGCCTCCAAGAAGGATCTCTGGGATCCGCACCTACCACAAACACCGCCATTGACTAGTGTCCTCCTCCTACGTCTGAGGCAAAATGCCATCCTACCACAGATTCATCCTCTCCACCTAGGTCCTGAGAAAGCAACTCCTCTAAGACTAGAGTCACCCTTTCCACTCTCTACTCTTCCCTCTCGGCCTGTAGGATCTCCTGAGTGTCATGCCACTCGGGATCACTATCCTCTCCCCCACCCGAATCACTGACCTCCATGTCCTCAGTCTCCTCCTCAGTCTCTCCCTCTGTGAAATCCTCAGACTCAGAGTCAATATCAATGGGATATTCACTGCTATGGGCAGGACTAGCAGCAATCTGAAGTATAGGTGCCTGAGGAGCACTGGCTCTCTCTCGAGTGTGTACCACCCTCCTGGCTATAACAGGGACACTAGGAGTAACAACATTCCAACCCCAGCCTTTAGGACCTCCCCTAGCCTCCCAAACTGATCTAAACACTGGCACCGCTAGGGGAAGCATATCAATATAAGCAAGGCTGAACTTCTGAGGCACTCGATCGAAGGGGTGTATCTCTACCTTCCCTGTCCTATCCACAAGCTACCTTGTAATAGAGTAGTAAACTAGGGTACGTACCTCCTCACCCCACAACCCTGCCATGGCCTAATAAGGTGTGGCCTCCATATCTGTAGTGGTCAATGAAGCCACCTGCTGAAGCAGTGCCCTAAGCACCATCACCCCTGTCCATCTAGCTGCCCTGACGACCCTGAGATCTGCTACCTATATGCCCCTCCCATAAGGGATAATTCTCTCATAGACCTAGCTTATCACTAAGGTTAGATGGCTCAGCGATTGTCCTTGTAATCGAAACACCCTGTATAAGTCGTGATAGGTGGTCCCAAGTATATCGGCTCCCCAGGAATAAATCCAACCATGCACCTCAATCTGTGCAATGATGGGGGCCTAGTAGTAGAGAAAAGTATCCCCTCCCTTTTCCTCGATCAATCTCGAAGCAAGGATGCCCATAATGGTCTGGTAGATTAGAGGGATGGGAAAGTCGAGAATAGAATGGATCTTCACCCCATTCTTCAAACTAGTGGAGACAACTGTGTCTCCCATATAGGTGGCCCACTGAGTCACCTGAGCTCTGGATACTGCTGTATCAAATGAAAGTATCCTCCCAATAAGCGGGACTCCCAAAAAGTGGTAGACATCCTCTAGCGTGATGGTCCACTCACCCCTAACACCTCATAAATGGAAGGTGTTCTGATCTACATCCCAGTAAGAAAATAAGTCACATAGTATGTGATTGGCAGGTGCAACGTTGGGGACCCGTGCAATCCTCAATATACCTGCCCTCTGGAGAGTATCCTACTCAACCTAAGAGAGTGCATCTAACACTATTGGAAGCCAATCATGCTCCCTCCCTTGGCTCCATTTGTTGTACTCTTCCTTCTTCTGTAAAACACCCAAAAACACGCAAAAAGAAGCAAGTTAGTGTCAAGATTGCATTGGAAAAATCATTAAAGCAAGTAGGAACACTAAAAATACAAAAAAAAATTCAAAATAGTGTTGTTTTAACACTCTCTAGAGGACCTCCGCCCTGAGCAAGGTGGCGGTTCCGTAACCACCGCCTTAAAAGGTGGCGGTCCCGTAACCGCTACCCTGCTCAAGGCGGTGGTCCTGTCCCGCGACTACAAACGGGTCGCATGCCCTAAAAATCCTCAAAAACGCAAAAAATTGACCATTCTAGCTAAAACGAAAGCCTACCCATTAGGCATCCCCCCTAAGAGACACATTTGAAACTAACACTTCTAAAAATAACCCCCCAAAACAAAGATTTAATCATTTTAACATTTTAGGTGCAAAAATGTTAAATCGAGAAGAACTAACCTAAGATCTCGCGGGTCGAGGTTTTGCTCGTGGAGGCACGATTGCTATCTCAATATGAAATTTTAGACTATACTCTCATCGAAAACCGTCACCATGGGTCTCAGAGCTTAAAATCTATCAAATCGATACTTGCGAATGAATAGGAAAATAAGCCCATTATATATATATATATATATATATATATATATATATATATCTGTGTGTGGTGTTTTTACTCATTTTGAACGCCCCTTTCACAGGTTTAGAGCACCGATGAAGGTAAGTTCTTATCCCGGCGCAAATGGTAATTCCTTATTTCATACTAATTTAGTTTTTATTTTTCGATTTATTTTATCTATCTGCACTTGAGTCCTCTTTCCATTTTGTAGCTATTGGGACTGCCATACTCGGACCCACCATTTTATGCCTCTTCATGGTTAAAATGCTTCTCCGAGGGGGAAATATGTACATACCCAAAATTGTATGGTATTGTACCGCTGAAACGATGTTACACATGCCCCAATGATTATACAAGTCACCTCGTAAGGTGTTCGAAATCTAGGAAAGCTCACCAAGTGTATATTAGCATCCCAAGCACCTTGTCTAAGCTTTGTGTACTTTACTTTATCCTCTACCTTTCTTTTTCTAATCCTTTTTCCCTTCAGTGATGAAACCACCTCCTTGCCAGGGTGGCGGTCCTTTACGTGTTATCCAGCATGTTATTTTGATCACGACTTGTGTAATTTTTCAAAATTTACCAACTTTTCTCAACCGCCTTAGCTCGTATTAATGTTTTATGTTCCCTAGAATAGTGTTTCTTCATTGTTTAATGGTAAAAGAGTTCTAATAGCAATCACCTTTGGGTGAATGTAAAATCTATAAATAAGCTAGCTTGTTTTCAAGCAAATGGCCCCTCAACTTCTGATTTCCATTGTTTAGTCTTTCAATTTCTTGCTTAGAATTCATTTTGTTTTCATGTTTGCATCCATTCTAGTTTTGCTTTTCTGTTAGAATCCATTCGATCCTATTGCTTCAGTCTTGTTCATTTTTGTTCATACAAATTAGTTTAGATCAGAGTAGTTTCATTTGTAGATTGAATCCATTAGAGTTACAGGTTGTGTTCTTCACAAAAGGTAGATTCTAGAAACTCTCGATACACTTGTGTTGTATTCCCGCAATAAATTCCGCTAGGAATTACATATGCCAAGCTCTGTCACTTGCGTTGTCCCTCTCCTACTCGCATTATATTCAGTCTATATCCAAAGCTGCCATTGTTCAAATACCGTCTTCTATTAATGCTAGCATATAAACACTCTTTTGGATTCACGTGAACATGAAGGAACGAGGAGATCATTCTGAGGGGACAAAATCATACACTACTACATTTTCCACTATTATGCAAATTCCAGGTTTTATCTGTCAAAGTTCTAGTTAAAACATATCAAATAGAGTAGTGAATTATTTCATTTCAGTTAAATTTCACTCTCGATATTGTCGGGGAAGTCATGGGGATTGATAGTTTCTCAGAAACTATGACTTGTTACTCACTTCTGAGGTAGGATTGAGAGTCTTTTAATTAAGTTAATCAACTATTTAGCTATTTAGGATAAACTCACAACTGCACAGGGAAGTGGCTACACTGTGCTACCTTGCTTGTTTTAATTTTGTTATTAGATTAGTTGTCATTTTTTGAATATATTAGATTAATTGCTCTTTTAATTCTATTAAAAATTCTACCAAGAATACAAAAAATAGAGGAATATATATACATTGTAGATATATCTTGCATAATTAGTTTATTTCATTTTAGTTATATTTAAATTGATCTTGTATGACAATCACGGGACCTAGGGATCTCAAAGAATATTTTTTTCAGCCAATCGTGCCTCAACCAAATCTCTTTGTAGCATTAACTGACATAGACCAAAATCTCAGAATTCAGGTCTTTCGAACAACAACAGACCTACAAGAAATCAGCACACAGTTAAGAGGATTAAACATAGAGACGAAAAAGCACACACGTTCTGGTCAAACCAACCAAATTATATACTACCTTGATAGATATCCGTATGACTGTAGAATCACTTGAAACAGAGAAAACATTCGGTTGTGATCCTCTAGTCCCAAACCCAGATGCAGGAGAGATCCTCATTGATATAGACACTAGCTTACATATCCAAGTTGCTAGAACACCTGTTAGGTAGTCCAAGAAAATCATGCAGCTTCTAGTTCTAAACGTAGAGGCCGAAAAGGCATATGATTACTGGATACTCGGAATCAGGGATCAAATCTTCATATGACCATAGGAGGTCCACAACAACCATGAACTTATGGTTGTGATCCACAGGTCCCACAACCCAACGGGCCTACAAATCAATCAAGTATTGACACCAGCTTGCGAACGCTAGTGTTTAGGTCCTCTCCACTTCCACAAGACATTATCACACAACTATCATTATTAAATGTAGCAGCTAATCAAGCTAAATATTTTTATACTAGACCAAAGAATCATCCATAAAGTACAAAAAGATCCACTACACATTTAGCCATTCCATTTTCATGACCTTGTAGAGAGATATATACGAAGCACCCATAGGTCATCTTCCACGTATCCCACAATCCATAGATTGGATCACGACAGAGATCGATATTGATTGGAGCCTTCGAGCAGCTATCCTTGCTGAATGATCTATCACATTGGTTCAGGTTAGGAGGGACTTCCTTGCCTTAGATTCGCAAATCCCATTATTGCGTGTTTAAGACATAAGATTACCTAACTTGTTTATTTGCACCCCACGTATATTACATCCCCACTGGCTATCTCGGCACGACCTTGAGAGGTCAGGTGCGAGGAAGAGTTACTTGTAGATTTCCATGCTCACTAGTCACTTTTCCATCATACAAAGTCCTTTGAAACATTTTGGAAGAATTTTAACTTCCAAAGTTTTGTGAAGCTTGGCAGTTCCCTCTTATTCATTATTTAATGTTTTCTTTCCATTTACATTTATCCTAATTCAAGTTCTTTAAAATTTCATTGTTTTAGAATTTTAGTTTATTCGTTCTTGTGGGTGCCAAACATGAACTGCTATCACACCACCCCACTTGGGTCATACACAACACTAAGGATTCATAAGCATAATTTAACATACTATCATGACTGTACCACACCACAAGAGATTAAATAAATTATGGAAGAGAACATGCTCAGTCGACATGAAATCATAGTTTACACACATCTATGACTGATATACAATATTTGAAAAAAAGTGTACTTCAACAACCAGAATTTTCCTCAATTCCACAAATGAAGATTTCACACAACTCAGAACAAAATCTAAAGGTACATAGTGTACACAAGAGCATCAACACTATATCCACAACATCAAAAAACATATCCAACTATCATGAGTAACACATACATCATAAGACCACTCCCAAGACATCACAATAACTCAACATATATCCCAAAACATCATTGATACACACAAATCTCTTATGCCTCCATCAAGTCTCTTATGCCTCCCTCAATCTCTTATGCCTACCTTAATCTCTTATGTCTCCCTCAGGTATCTTATGCCCCCTTAAATATCTATGCCTCCCTCAATGAGGTTGGTTTCCCTATGGACCTAGGCATATAGAGTCCAGACACCCCTAACCCAAGTGACATAACAACTCATGGTTTAACAATCTGCTAGTTATTTGTAACTCCTTGGGGTGTACCACCATACAATGAAGTGCATCCATAGGTCCAACCATTCCATGTTGTATCTAATGCCCCTATTCCACACATCACGAAAATAGAACCAAGATAACAATTGGATCCAAATGCCAAGTGGCAAAGTACAAGCCTTGGGTAAGGCGGTAAAATCTTAAAATTTAAAAGAAGATCCAAAACCAACCAAAAAAAATGGCCAAATAGCCATAGTTAGTGCAAAAATCCACATGTTAGTACTGCAAACCAAGGAAATGCCCAAAATGTAGAACATGGCAATCAAGAAAACTACTCGTTCTTGAAGAAATAACATAGAAAGTTCAATTTATGAATCAAATATATATATAAGAATAGAAAATTACAATGACTATGTGGCCTTATTTGGCCACCAAGAGGGTACTCAACGAGTTTCTGGAACTTAGAACCTCGAGCCTCATCTCGTAAAATAATATATAAATAGTACAACTAGCATCATCTCTATCGGAATCATCCCGCCACCACTTCGAAAAGGATAAACACAGTCATATCTACAATTAGGTTGCATTCATACAACCACAAAGAGAGAGGAGATAAGGAGAACATGTCGTCATCTACTGAGCCTAAAGTCATCTTGAGTTACCGATTTCCCTCAGTGTCGGTTAGCATAATTTTCACATCATAACATTCAACTACATCAATAACACAATGGTGGTTTACATGTACATTAAACATCACATCTTACACATGGTTCCAATACAGGGTATATTACATACATTACATTCACAGTTTACAACACACCACATGATGCACCCAAATTGCAATCACTATATGATAGGGATCATATACTCACCATATTTCCCTAAATAACAACATGAATCATTACATATTACATGAATTACAATTATGATGAGAACAATTACAACATACAATAAATTTCCGTATAACATGGGAATACACACATTTCTACATAAATGATAATGACATCATTAAGAAATCAAGTTCACTACAAACCAACCTTTTCGTACAACATATCAGCACAATCACACATAATAATATGGTACATCCCACTCGAATTCATAGATAATTCATGAAAAGGAGAGAGAATTCTCTCATCTCCAACACATCAACATGTTAATAGCTACGCACTAAGTATCATACACAACATGTGTACTCACAATATCACAATTATGACATAGTTCACATCATGCTTATATCACATTACTCTTTCACTATCTACAACAATCATGCAATACCATCATCACTCCAATCCATCCCAAAGGTTCGAGAGCATGAACCTCCGCTCTGATACCAAGTGTAACGGCCACTAAAACACACCGTAAATACAACACCAAAAGCTCAGATAATTTTTTTTTGACTTGCATGGAGTTTACACAACAATGCATGTGACCGAAAAAGGGCTATAACCAACACTCAATAAGTTTGACACAACCTTCACCACATATGCAACAAGGAATCAAACAACACCCATCACAAACAATTCACTTGACTATTCTACATGGCACAACATAAGATACAAACCACAATACATAGTTACAGCTAAGGGCATCCCGCAGTGTAAATGATTTTAAGGTTATGCATTTACAAAAAACATCTTTCAAGACCTAACTTTATGATCAAGGAGATTCATGTCTTTATTTTAGCAATTCTTCTTACAACAGTGAACTTATTTCATTTATATTGTTGTCTAATCAGCTTAGGATCAAGTTTTCTAAAGGATAAACATTCTATAATATGCCAAAAAATTGATTAATTCATTGATCTAAGAAAATTTTCCATTTCCCACAAGGTTAATTAATCTTACACAAGCCACTAAAACTTTTTCCACACCTCTATTTCATAGGTGATAAGCACAAGCTCCAATTGAGGTAAAGTACCATTTTAGGTTCAGAACAATAATCTTATTTTATGAAGCATCTCAAGTTTAACATTATTTAAGAAATATTACAATGAATCAAGACAAGGGTTACAGGGGAAACATGTCAAAAGAATTCAGCTTCCGGGTCCCATGGGTTATTACTCAGTCTTTTATTAAGGCTAAGAATTTATCAAGATTATTTATAAGTTTTATTCATACTTTGCTTGACTAATTTTTTTAAGGGTAAACCATTTACATTTCAAAAAATTCAGAGTGATATCGAAGGGTTTATTAAAAAATTTCCCTTCTACTTATATAACTTCATTATCTTCCAGAAAATGAACATTGATTTCAGCATAAGATCATTTAAGAATTCACCATAAAAAGATTATGTTGATTAATTTATCTTGGGGACAAACAAGGTATGTATATATTTTTATTACCAAAATATAGTTTCTTCTTTGATCGCTTAGGGGCTAAAAATTTATCAAGTAGATCACATCTACATTAATTTATTCAAATATAAACTTTAGTTTAGCCTTTATAAGAATTATCCAACCCATTTTGTTATGCTTACAAATACATTATACTATGTCTTAAAAGGGTTTACAACTCAACATTTTGTCTCAACATCAAACATTATCATTAATCATTTAGAAGCTATATATGGTTACCTCAACTCTTTCCAACATGACGCACAACCCAAAGGAACAAACCAACTCAAAATAAACCTGATGTAACTTCCCTTTTTCTACTCATGATGGCTATCTACACATTTATAGCCTCGGTCAGTTTGCAAGAATTGAGCATGATGAAAACTACACATATGAATCATATGCTACCATTAAGAATATCATAAAATGAACCTTTTATTAAATGTAATAGTGCTAAGCTCTAACCCACTATCAACTTCCTTAATCATGCTCGAATATTTACTATTTTAAATTAAGAAGGGAAACCATAAAAATTTGTTACAAACATTATTTCTTAAACAAAAAAGAGACTACTATCATTATAGTAGTGATCAAAGACCCAATGATTTATAAACAAAGTAAAGAGTGTGTTGGGATTTATACCATGTAACCATATAAATTATGTAATTGAAAATCAATACTCAACATCAATCAACATTCCTTTAAACTAGTCATAAGATTTAATTGGTTTAAATTTAGAACTTTAACATCACATACAAATTGCTAATTGCCCCTTTCAAATAAAATGTACCCCACAACATGCCTACACCTAATTTATTGCAAGGAACAAACAAAGTAAGCTCTAAAATAAAATTTCAAAACATAAGATCATCTTGCCATTTTATGTACAACAGTCAAGAGTAAGATAAATGAAATAACACATACTTAGTAAATTAAACAAGTAAACATGAATGTAATGCCACTGTCCTTACCAAGATTTAAAATATAGTCCAAGCAATTTCATTATACTTAAACCTACATCAATAAAATTTAAGTGAACCATCACAAGGAACCAGTATGACGATGTTACACGAATTGCACTTAGGAATATCTCCCCAAGTAGATAAAAAAAATCCTAAGCTTCCTTAGTTTATTACAACAACCTCATTTGAGACAAGTACCTTAAACAACTAAAAATAGAAATTCATATGTTAAATGTTTAAAACCCTCTATCCTAGTTCTTTTTTATAGTAGCATGTTCTTTTATCTCACCACACCTAAGTACCTCCATCTCTCAATCTAGAATATAATAAATAACCAAAATCTTAACCAAGGTGAAACTTTGCTTAGTCACATCAACTAATAATAATTATAAATAGTGCAATCACCAAAGTCATCTCAAAATTAATATTTCCCTCTATCATCACAAATAAATCAAGATTCTTCCTATTCATATTATTTAGAGGGGTAACCATCCCTATCCAACATACTAGGTAAAGGAATGAATTAATATATAACAAGATGGCAACAATGATTCCCGACTAGAATAACAAAAAAATAAGATAATCAACCAAACTCCTTTCGTAATAGATAAGACTTTACCATTATCCAAATATATTCTCATTTTATCAAAAAAGGTAAGACGTCGGCTAAAAAGAGGCATCCTACAAACAAAGATTCAAGCAGCCAAGATAGTTAGACCCCCCTTTTTTGGAAGATACGAAAGATTCTAACTCACTAGCTATAACCTGAGGCACATTTACCATATTTTCCTCATGATACTGACTTTACACAGTCAGAGGAGAGTATAAGAGGGTACACAACACCAATTTTTTTTTAAAAATTACAAAACGTTCATGGAACTCGAACATTCTTACCCCTCAGTTACATATAAACTTCGAATCACAAACTTAAAATAAAGAAAACGGGATTTAGACTATAACACATAAATCCCTCAAAACTTGCCAACGCAGGTTCACAAAACCTATTGGCCCTTCGTAAGTTGAACTCAAAAATGCCAATGATCAAGGATAATATTATCTCTCATGTTTATAAAGAAAAATCAAACACACGGTTAGACTATCCAAATCCAGTAACAACTTACATTAGACAAAGAAAATACTCATTCATGTAAATCAGTAACCCAAACTTATAGTGCACTCGTTATTATTTTTATCAGTTGCATAGACTCTTATCATCATTGAAGGGGTGTTTATTCATAAAAATATAATGCATTTATTCTCTTATAATCCTTCGTAGACTTAGGGTAAGTTTTATCAAACTGTATTTTCAAATAAAGAAAACATCCTCAAAAAAGAGATATGAAGATCAAACAGTCAGCATCTAAGGGACGTGACTAGATTTTAAAGTATCCATCCCAAGGTAGAAATCCCCTGGAGAATCTAAAATGCACAAGAGCATCACATATTGGTCTCAAAAGTAAGGGTAGAAAATGCATTCATCACAAATTCACAAAAAAGAACCCAACAAGCTAGTCCTAGATATTTTAGTACTACTTAAAATGTAATAACAAGAAGAAGGTTAAGTATCCAAGCGACCATTGTATACAGTCAGTAGAAAGAATAAGAGAGAATCATGAGCAACCCCACCCAACATGTAATCTTTGCAATTAAAATATCATTTCATTTTGGATATAGGTAATCACGAGAAACCCAGAAGAGTAACATGAAGGGTAAAATGACTGTAAAAAATCCATATAGTTCAAGCAATTTACTCTTTCAACAAATAAAAATAATTCGTTTCAGTTGAATGCATTAGACTAGAATGGAATGAATTTCCCATACTTGGAGGATGTAAAATGTCCAATAGATCCTTCGAGATTGATCTTTGTTTTGTTTTTCTAAAACTGGCAATAATTTATCTATAAAAATGAACAACTCACACCTACACCTTGAAATGACAATTGAAACATTAAAATTGAGACATAATAAGTACTAAGGAACTCAATTTGATAATAACACTTAAGAAAAAACTTTCAGAACTTGTAAAATCAAAATCAAAACTTGTTCAATAGTTTTGATGTCCAATTAGGGAATAATTTCAATTCCAACTCTTTCCGACTATTTAAATTATGGAACCCTTCCTAAATCCCTTTAAGAAAAATTCTCCATGTCTATTTGGCATGTTGAGAAAGGAAAATATCAATTTTGAACAAAAATTTATAAGTTAGAGTTTACCAGTTTGCTTTACATAATCCTACAGATTATTTTCTCTAAATTTACAACATAAAATTCATCAAAATAAAAAATTAATGACTCCTAAGCAAGGAGAACTTCATGAAATTTCCATAAAGTCCTTGTTTTCCGAAAACTAAGCTTTCTATCAAAAGTTATGGCCATTTGAAGTTTTACTTCAATTTGGCCTTCAAAAAATTAAATCTAACTGTTTAAAATATAATTTTTAACTTTGGAAAAATTTCACTAAAATGTTTGCGGCCCCCGCCAGCCAAAAAAATAAGTTACTACCACGCGGCACATCGGAGGGATGGACCCTTTTAAAACTTAACTTTTTGAGAATTTGCCTTTTGGAAAAAATTCCCATTTTTGCCCTCATCCTTGCTAACCCGTGGCCAATCACGTACTGCCACGTGGCTAGATGGATGTGTGGGAGGTTTTTGAACTTAGCGATTTATTTCTCCTTTAGAAAAAATTCCATTTTTCCTCCACGGCCCCACATTAGTGCCTTGCCTTGGAAATATTCCTTTCACAAACGCGTAAGCCCGCGTGAGCGTTTTGGACTTTGAAATTGTTTTCGCGAAATGCCTTAGGATTTTCCGCCACCCCGTCACCCACATGCAATCATTGGGTGACACGCGGCTTCACCTGGCATCGATGAAATAAGTGGAAAAGTTATTCCCTTTGAAAATTTTATTTTTACCTTTGGCAAAAATCCTACTTTTTCCCCACCTCCTCGTTGCGCGCGTCCAATCACGTGATGACACATGGCAGCCTTAGGCTCACCAAAAGCATGGAAGCTCTTTTAACTTTGAAATTTTAACCTTTTGAATTCAAAAACTCTTTAACAACTCTAAAATCCCATGGACCCACGACCAATGGGGTTGCGACATGTGGCACATTTTTGCCATCAGCGGAGGCGCGCGTAAATTTATTCCCTTGCGTTATGAACCCTAAAATCCCAAATTCTTAGTTAACCACGCCGGTCCATTTTTTCCCACGCCAATCAAATCACAACACGTGGAATCCTAATGTCGGCATAGGCATGAACCAATTCGATCCCTTTGCACTTTTCGACTAAAGGACTCAATGTCCTAACCCACTCCGTTGACCTGCCATTCCTCCCGACCAACCAGGGCTCGACACGTGTCTCCCCCATCAAGCTCGCAGTCGTGCGAAGCTGAATTGCATTTTTGTGTCAAAGGAGGGAAAATGCGCCAAGTTCTTCCCTACCCCGCTGACTTGCACATGGGGAAAATTTTTCTCCCTAGGCCCACAAACTATCCCTTGGGAAAATTTCTCCCCCAAAGTACGCCGGCTCATATCTTGCAAAATATAAGGAGTTAGGAGGACTTATTTATACCGTTGGAAAGGTGAGCAAATTTCCAATCCAATGTGAATGTTGAGGGAAGTTTTGATTGCTTTAATTTTGTGAAAAATCAAGTTGAACCCTGTGAATCAGTTAGAGAGTGGTTGAGTGAGAAATTTCCCTCCTTACCTAACTAGTTAAACTAATCCCTTGTTTTGACCTTGTGTTTTGTTATTAATAAATGTAAGAAGAAATTCTACAAATCATTATTTATAGTTGATCTGAAATATTGTTGTGCCAACTGTTGCCTTGTAACCTAGTTGTTGACACTCTTAAACAAAAAAATTTATTGCATAATTTTCCTAACTAATCCTAGATTGTTCTTGGGTCTCAAGTCATTGTTTTAAGTGCGGATTACAATATATATTAAGCTTCACTCCAATCCCTTAAAGAATTTTTTCCATAAAAGACTATTTAAATTCACCCCAAGCTTTTAAAAATAAACACCCCCAATGCCATAAAAATAACACAACTTAAAGGGGTGAGGGATTTATTCCCCACCCTTGGATCAAATTTGTTTTTAGCTATGGTAAACATTTTTCGTTTTAGGGGGACTTAAGAACCCGTAATACAAATGGAAAGAAGATATAACAGGGAAGCCCAGATGGTGAGGCATCTACTAGTGGCCAAGAAGATCAAGAAAAACTATAAAGACCGTACAAGGGAAGCTCTAGAGGATAAACCATAAAAAACCGAGGAAAACCTAGGAAGGCACCCCAAAGTACATCAAGCACCAAGGTGGCTACGGAGAACACAATCTGAGTGCCCAATGAAATATTTCTTTGGAAGGATCGTAGTTCAGCTGTCCCCGAAAGATGAACCCGGACCAATATCCACCAAAATTTTACTATCCTTCCGCAATGTGATAAAAGGATCAGTTTGTGTAAACAAACTTAAACCACCGTCAACCCCTATCCCACCATGCATACAGATGTCTATGGCTTTTGCATTAATTTCACATGAATCACATTTTCTCATACTACGGTAACCCGTAATTGACCCTTCACGAAACACATTGTGCTTTTTCCTAGAGTTAATCAATGAACTTCTTCGTGAGACTTGAGCAAGGTCGCCCCCATTTGAATTTAATGTATTTTTTAAATTTGCAGTGGGTAACCTCTCCACCAAGCCATCACTATCAGTCTCGAAATCCATCTCAGGTTCGAGATAGGCCTGTAACTCCTCCTCCACGTCAACTACACCCTTCACCAACAGATTGGACCAAGTGAGAGCCAGGGGTTGTTTCAAAGACAATGAGCAGTGGACCACATCAACGTCCACCTTATCATTCGATGAGGACCACTACATTTAGGTTCTTCTCCAAACCCTAATCCTCATCATATTAATTTGTTCCCTTTTCTTTTCTTTTCATGTTATTTCATTTGACTCCTTTGTTTTCTTTTCATGTTATTTCATTTGACTACTTTCTTTTCTTTTCCATTTTGTGGGTTATTGGAGGAAATGTCGAAGCCATAGAAACATGGGTATTATTTTCTTTTGTATGTAGGTAATTGGAAGGAAGATTCATGGCTTCTTTATTTTTGTCATTTTTTGAATTTCTTCCCTATCTAAAATTAGCAAATATCTATTATTATTATTATTATTATTTTAACCAGAGATATTTCTTGGATTTGAGTATCTAAGAACTACCCTCCTTTTTTGGGGGTGGTTTTAGATTATATATATATATATTATACCTTATTAGCTATTTCGTATATCTGAATTCCTTCTGTACATGGTTAGGCGGCCATTGTGTATCCCACGTAGAGTTGGGAAGATTGATCATATGCAGGGAGCGGTGTATTGATAGGCAGTCAGGCTGCATTTAAGGAAATATAGGGGTGGGGTGGTGTGGCTATGCCACACCAGTTTCCCCCTTTTCTAACAATACGAGTCTATGGGGGGCATGGGGGAAGTAGGTTTCAGCCCCTCCCGACCCATGGTTTTGTTAAAAATATAATTAAATTATTTTTCTTGTAATAAGAATTTTGCATAACATTAAAGCACAACTGAATCCCCTTTTTATTTACTTTGTTTTTTTGATCTTATATATATAAAAAAAATTGATTTTTTTTAAAAGCAACTAAAATAAGATTACATCTTATAGCAGAATAAAATTGAATATATATATATATATATATATATATATATATATATATATATATATAATCATATACAAATATATTAAACATAATGTATATATTATCATATTTACACACACACACACATCCACAGTGGAAAATGCAAGGCTTGTTTTTTCATTAAAGTGATAATACATTTGTTTTCCAGTTAGAGGACATGGCTTTTCCAATGGCAAATGTAAGAAAACAAAAACCACATACTTATATGTATTGTTATATACCATTAATGGGACATATAGTTCTTATCTTTGGATAGAAATCATATTTTCATTCCTAGGTTTAAAGGCTATCCAAGGATAAATAAAGGATTATTATAAAACTAAGCTTTACGAAAACCATAAAAACAACTGTTTTATGTATTTTATTTTATTTTATTTTTCCAATGAATAAATACATCCCATTCACATTCAACCTAGATTTATGTGAGAAGTCTTTTGCAAATGCAAATATGTCCCAAGTTTTTTTTTTAATTTCTATTTACCAATCTAGTTATTAAACTTGCATTAACATTTTAAATTTTCCAACCAAATTTATATTCCACCTACAATGCAAAATTCATTCCCCATTAATAATCACAACCATATTTAGATTTCATTCCTTATTTCTTCAGTATTTTCAAGTAACTAACCCCCCCTTTTGATGTAAAATATAAGACGCAAAACTTTCCTCCCCTCCATAAAATAAAGTTCAATCCCACCCTTTATCAAATTAAGTCTTACAACAATATTAGTAAATAGTTTTAATGTGAAAGGATCATGTTTGAATCATAACAAATATTCCATCTCTAAAATGGGATATAAAAAAACTAAATCTTCCATTTGATACTTGTTTATAATACATTTTCAAGAGAAATAAGAGGAAATATTTTACAAAAAATGAGAAGGAATGAAACATATTCTAAGGCATGAGTGAATATCATACAACTTTTATACATATCCACACTTTCCTTGAAATAATATTTATAAAAATTTACAACCAAAAGAGAGAGTTCTATAAAATATGAAGGAGACGAATTTCCAACACAATGACATTTCCTCTCATGGAGGGTAGTAGGATTCAATCCCATTACATACAACACTCAAGATACATTCAAAGAGAGGGATAACACAATTTTGAAGCAACACATGATTGCACAAGATATACATACATCCCAAGATTGGAGACTTATAATGGAGAAATTACAACATGATTTTACAATAACTAAATGAGATCAAACAAGTAAAAATTTCCCAAAATTGTGGAAAATAATATACCAAGGTCCCCAAGAATTTTCCATAAATATTTAAGCTAAGAGTCTTCATTATTTTTCTCAAAAATATATTTAAAATGGACATAAGGAGATAGTCCCAATTACCTCCCAACAACTTGGCATCATTACATGTTATTCCAACTAGTGGAGGACATGCTAGCCTCTCTCCAAGCCCATGGGAGATAGGGTAATTATTCCTCAAATGTGCACAATAAGGGGGTAGGGGAAGAACAAATAACCACCATAATACTAAAACCATAAACACACACAAAAAAATACCCAAAAGAATCCACAACACGAGGTGAGAAAACTCCATGATTTCCCACAAATGGGGAAGAGTGGATGAGAAATAAAAAATATCCATAAGGTGTGACCCAAATATAGGAAACACACATACAAAGATCTCAAAAATCCTCTTTATTCATCCATAACAAACATCCCTCTTTATTTCTCCTCTCATTCACCAAAATTCCTCCTTGGGAGGATTTTCAAACCTCTTGGGTTTCCTTTCCAATAATGGGGAAGGGGTTCAAACAATATGATCACACTTCCCCACCTCAAACCATATGAGAGGATAAAATATTAGAAACCAACATGGCTTTCACATCAAGCCATGAGGTTTAAGAGGGAAATTACCTCCCTCTTCCCCCACAGAACTCCAAAATCCATCAAGCCATATGATGTATGGAGAAAAAAAATAAAGGAATACAAATCATGCATACCATGCACTATATAAAACACATAGTTACACACAAAAAAAAAATTCAACTAAAATCTACATACAAAAACAACAAATAAGGATCAAGGATCTTACCTGCAAAATATTTCCTAAACTCTAAGCTTATTGAATCCTCTTCCAAGTAAGTTCTCCTAGTCTCAAAATACAAAATAAAAATGCAAAAATGACAAGGTGAAAATTTTTTCCTCCTACATGAGGATGTATATAAAGAAAAAAGAGAGAGATATCCCATCCAATCAGAGGATGACATGTGTCACCCCTCTCTTCCCCCCCCCCCCAAGATTCAAAATTTTCAAAGAGAATAAAATAAACACACTTTAAGATCATTTCCCCCAAATTACTTCAAAGGATAATAAGACAATAACATTCAAATTTTAATAAAACAATCCACCCAACCATTATTACAACAATGATGACTTATGAGAGGTCAAATGGGAGGTAAAAATCCTATTTGACCAAAAAATGAATCCCCCCTACCTATAGGTAGGGTGCAAGAGCTTATATTCATGTTAAGAGAACCCCCAAAACCAAAAGTGATCTCAAAAATTAACAAAAACAACCCAATTTCGGGTTTTGATTTTTGGGCACAAGTATGGAGGTTGTGGGGCCCACCCAAGGGGTGTTTAAGTTACCCTAACCTCCTAAACACAAAATTAATTAATCAAACACACCTCTAATTCAAGTAAGGACCACTAGGTCTCCTAAACTATGTTATTCAATACTATTAAAACACAAATAAATAAATTACAAAGTTGAAGTCACCCATGGTGCCCCTATCAACAAGAAAAATCAAAAAAGGCCTCATACAACAATCATGGTTAGGAATTATCTCAATCGACAGCTTGTGCACACTCAAGTAACCACCCTAAAATCCATGTTATCATGTGCCTTATCACATGCACACTCATTGAAAACATTAAACGTATACGTCCAATAAAATGTATAGATTAACCACTCAGTAGATCAATCAAAATATAATTATAATGCCCACATTTTAAACACCAAAATACAACAAACATAATAATAGGATAATTTTTTCCCTAGCATTGCTTGATACATACACACACATAGGATCACTTACGATAATGTATAACACATGAAACATTTTCTTATCTATGGACCAACATATATATAACATGAATTACATGATGCACATCAAATCCACATGTCCAAAAATGATGAGGTAAAACAACAACCCACGACAAGATACACTTACTCATAGGAAATTCCCATAACTCTTCATTATTCGTGGTGAAATACTTATTTCAATCCTATTTTTACTAGTTGACTATAAATTTCTGAAGAACACATAAACCCTTCATTCCTTTACAACTAGGCTACATGTTTTTGTTTAATCTTTCACCTATAGTTGTTGCTTTAGAAATTTCTCGTTTCTCTTATGGAAATAAATTTATATAAAAAATTTTTGATTAAGAACATATATACATGCATGCGTATTTTAATATTTGACTTAAGGATTTTTTTGAACGAGCCGTGTTTACTTGGTTTTGGAAAAATACTCTCATTACAAGGAGGAAATTTCGCAAGAAGAAAAAAACAAGGTTACTAGATAAATAGAAAACGTATCCCGAGTTCATTTCATAGCATTGTTTAATGCTAAAAATATATTATTTTAATATTAAATTTATTAGAACAAACTATGTAGGTTAACTAATTAAGTTGTACCAATCTTGATTCACAATCTGTGGCTCTAATTAGGTATTCATATTTTCACAATCATATTGCGCATGGAATGGTACATTAAACCCATGTTGCCATTATAGATATTTTTCATTGAATCTAAGTCACAAAATTTTAAATTTCAAACTACTTCTATATCATCATCTTAAGGGTTTACTCTTAGTAGCAACAAGTAAATTACATGTTTCGACCATAAATTCTACTTCCTGAGTGATCCTAGATTTAATATATTCCTAATTTCGCCAAGGGTTCTACTAACTTTTACAAGTCCAATGAGAGTGTAATCTCCTTAACTCACAAGACCTTGGCTACAGTTACTAGTATCCCATTCTCAAAGTTACATTTTATTATATCATTAGTATCGTTATTTGATTCATATTTATGCACACAAAGCATGTCATCATGCATCCTATTTGGTTTTTCGATTTATTAGGTTATTGTATTATTTTTGTACCTCTACTTTATCACATTCAATTTATGATCACATTTGTAATTTTAGTTGATTTTGACATTGCTCAAAGGTGTACCATTTTCATAGCGATATTCAATAGATTAATATTATTTACCATTTTTTACTAACTAAAGTTACGTGGTTACTTTGGCCATGTATAACGAGATTTTAGAACAAATTTATTCCTATAACACTTATGTAACACTTAGGAACTTAAGACTACAAGGAGTAAGAATTCACACAAGATAACTAATCTATTTATCTTAGACATGCAAGTATTAAGTGTATATTACAAGAGAGATATCCCAAATAATCTTCTACATTACAAAATCCTCCTAAGGACCTCACCCATTTCAATTGTTGGGTAACTACGCAAGTAAATTTGAAACATAGTCTCCACTGAAATAATTTAGATATCACAAGAGATTAGTCATAGGTACAAGCACCAACTATCTTGCAAGGCTTTGACCACTCCACTAGAGTGACAAGGGAAATTATGAATAAGTGGGTTAAACTTATTCATGATATGGTATTACCTATAAGACCTAGACATGATCACCTCACTTATCCCAATATGATAGGTTTCAACACGTAAAATCACCACCTCGTTAAATATTCAAGAAAAAAATATCCTTAATAAGATGTCATAGGTACGAAAAAAGGAGATTATTAATGAGGTCAGGGTATTTTATTGACACGATAAATGTTTTATACCATGGAAAAAGACCCAAATGGGAAAAGGAAGTACAATAGGCATTATAACATATTATTTTAATTTTGATAGCTTTAATGAGATGAGATTCTACCTAACATTGGGGTGTTAAGGAAATAAACGAATAAGTAACCTAGAAAAGGATTGGTTTAATATCATTTTAATATATTTACAACAGTGAGTATAACTTTACATCCAATTGGACACTATAAAATATAGTGACATTGGTATTCCTTTATTAAAATATAAAAAGAACAATTCTTCGAAGAACAATACATATCATTATTGTATGGTAATACATGTATTGCAAGATGAATATAACATTACAATAACAAATCATTAGATACAACATATCACATCCATAAAATTCCTCTTGTTTGGAGTACCTGCAAGAAACGTTGCGTCAGACCTATGACTTAGTATGGAAATCCCCTACACTCAAGCGTAAATCGGCACATTCATAATTTTAACATTTTCAATAAAATAGAGGAGAGAGAGGGAGAGAGAGAGAGAGAGAGAGAGAGAGAGAGAGAGAGAGAGAGAGAGAGATAGAGAGAAAGAATAAGAATTTTTTTGTTTCTCATGCATTCATGGTTTCACATTAAGTTTCACATAATATTTTTGTTCTAGAGACAGAGAGAGTAAGGATGAGAGAGAAAGTTAAGAGACATTTTATTTTCTATTCACAATGTCATAACCAATTGTATCAGTAGCATTTCATTTCAAACCAATTCACATTTCCCAATTCATTTATGTTTTCAAAATAATCAAGTATCATAGTCATTTCTAGAGAGAGAAGAAGGTGGAGAGAGAAAATCACCATACATTTAAATATTCATTTAGACAAGATTAATTATCAAATAAAATTTTACATAGCATTAAAACAGTATTATGAGGTCACACACATGGTTACAATTCAAACAAGACTCTTAGAAAGAGATTCGAGCTAAAGTAGCAAGTTGAGAAAAAAGGACCCAAATAACAAAAGCACTTACAAACTGGGTCTTAAATGCTCTTGTGCTAAGTTTGATCATGAATTTTTATGATTCCAAATTACTCTCCCATATATTAAGAATTCATTGTGACTAAAGGATGTCGAATAAGATAAGTATATTTCAAGTTGCAAGGACAACTCAGGGGCCAATTATTAGAATTGCGTCAGCAACTTTTCTCATACATCGACGAGTGGGCTCATAAACCCGCTTGCGAAACTAGGTTTTAAAGGTGTTTTCATTGAACTAAATTTGGGTTACAATCCTCTTGTTGGCAGTCTAGAGGTAGGAGGTAATGGTTTTCATTTTCTCTCAAGCTAACAAACAATTGTAAGCTGGAACCGATCGTGTTTCATTAAAATCACCATGTCACGATAACAAATTGATGAGCTAAGATGGTTTAGGAATAAAACTTACAAGATCGATAAATAATTTCAGAAAATTCGGTTAAAGTTCCCTAAGGTGTTCCATGTTACTAGGGGTCATGTAAAGAGTTTTGTTTTGCGGTACGTTTGGATCTGGTGTTCAATGTGCATGATTTTTGAGTTAAAGTTTTTTGAAAAATGTGTTTTAAGAGTTCATGTCAAGCCAATATTTTTTTCAATTGTTGGGGTTACATTCCCTATCATTCAACATTTAATTAAAAAGAAGTTAGAAATGATGAAGCAAGATTTAGTGCAAGTGTAAAGGGAAAAACCATACCTTTTTCCTAATGCTTGTTGGAAACATCATCAAGGGGATTTTTCTTCATGGATTTTGACTGGAAAAAACAATTTGGTTGAAATTTTCTGATTCCTTTTCGAAAAATCCATTTCATTCATATCCAACAATCTTGGCATTCCATGGAACAATTTCTGTATTTTACGCATTATGTCAAACAATGCACTTATTTTTCTTATGTTTCTACATTTTGCATACATGTCTTCCACCACACCAGAAAAAAAATCATCAAAATTTTTTAGTGGATTCCCACACTCTAATTCTAGGTTTCTAAGCTGTATCGACAAACTCATATTTTATAACCAGTAATCATTGTTATCTAACAAACCACATTATCTTTTGATATTTTTTCAAACATATCACCTAACCTTTGTATGGCTCAACATTTTTTAGTTTATGTAAAATAAAACATTGTAACCACCACATTTAATGAAACTTGATGCCATTAATTATTTAAATAATTTATATGCTATGTCCCAAGTATCCTATTTTGGCACACACAGGGAAATCCTAACAGAGATAGATGGTTAGGTTGGACACCTATTGGCTGAATTTGTTGAAACATTGGCAATGCTTCATGGGGATTTCCATGTCCCACTGAAAAACTCATTTTTTAGTAGAAGATGAGGGACTGCAAAAGAAGATAGAGTGTAGCAAGGGTCGTGGAGTTCCGGATACACATGTTAATTTCATTTCTCTAAAGAACCATAGTGCCTCATCAAAACATCTTACCTCAGTATATCCTGCAATCATTACATTCCAAGAAAAAATCATTTAACTTAGGTATATTGTCAAGGACATTTTGTGCACCTTCTATTTTCCCAAATTTACAAAAAAAAGAATCATCATTTTTTTACAACTCCTCTATAGCACTGACACGATGAATGGAAAGATAAACAAGGTGTTTCACGTAGAGGAGGAGTGAAAGAGACAAATGTTGTAGGGAAAAAATGTGGGATAGCAGGAAAGACACGTTCAATCTCTTAACATTTCAACTACACAAAAATAAAATATGAAAATCATGTCGACACGTTGTAAGGGTAAATAGAAAGTAGAGCATGTGCTCAAAAGCATAAGAGAATAAATCAATACATTTGTATATTGTAGAAAAATAAATGCCTCATACTCAATCTCATTCTTCTTCATCATACAACAAACAATCTAGTAGAAAGAAGGCATTTTCTTTCAACTCAGAGGAAACCGAGACAATTTCAAGTATAGAAATAGATCCCTACAAGTCAATTTGTATATAGTACAATGAGGAGATATTGGGATTATAGATTTATCCTATATACAAAGTTGATTTACCCCATAATGGTACAACATCTGGGAAAAGAATAGGAGAGAGATCTGTTTAGAATGGTTCCCCAACACATTCAATTTATTTTATTTAGAGAGTGTAGAACTGCGCTCGCTGCAACTATCCAATTACTGTTAAATTTGTAACTTAAACTTGGGTTTCACCATGGTTAACACATTGGATACCAAATAAAGTGTTTTCATTATTATGAAAGTGACATGATAGGTATGAAAGGATTCTTAGGATGTTCACCTCTCTGATATTTGTAGCAATCTGATAAGAACTGGTGCTAACAAAGATGGTGGAGTCAGGCTTTACACCTATAAACTAGATTGCGAGAGGTTTGGGGCACTACAACTCCCTCCCCTTATAGTAGCATCGTCCTTGATGCGACACAAAACTTAAGCATGAAGGATCCATGGGAAATAAAGGAAATAATGACAAATGTCATTTAACATAAAAAATTGTTGGTAAAACACGACCACAAGGAAACAAAGTAATTTTGGCAATATCTTAAATTTTAATATTATGTAAGATTAGCAGTTCTCATTTACTTTATTTATCAATTATTATTTTATTTTATAGTATTTTTTTAATCTCAAACTCTTAGTATTATTTATTTGAAATTTCAATTATCTTATGTTCATGGGTGCCCAAAATGAATTCACCTCAAGCTATCACATAAAACTCAACACAACATAAATGACCCACAAGACATCTAGCTATATAATTTCAAAAATGTCTCACATCACAATACCTTTAATTCCACCATGGAATGACAAAAAAAAGTCCACATAGAAAATAATTTTCAGCAATTATGTCAGAGGCATAGATTCAACACACACAAGTGACTAACAAATAGTGAATCATGATGTGGATACAAAGGCAAATGGTGTCACATGACCAAAAAAAACCATGACTTTACTAACAAAATGCCAAGAAAATATCTAATATTCCATAACAACCAATGGTAGTGTTAAGCCTCAATCATAACAATGTGTAACAAGACTCACAAGAGTACACCTAACTCATAACACCAACTCCACACATCAAAAAACATCACAAAAAAATATCCATATATCTCCCAAAACATCAAAAAAATACTCCAAATAGCTCCTAAAGCATCACCAAGAAACTCCATATACCTCCCAAAGATAAATAATCATAGAGCCAAAACTAATCCAGGTTGCTCAACCATAGAACCCCATCAAGAATATAAAGTCACTTAACCATAGAGTGCCATCGAGAATATTAGGTCACTCAAACATAGATTTCCCTTGAGAAAATCAGGTCAGTCAACTGTAGAGTGTCATCAATTATATCAGTTCACTCAACCATAGATTCCCATCTCCTTTCTCCATATAATGAGGCCGAGTCACCCTATGGCCCTGGGTACATATATCCCTATCACCCCTAACCCAAGTGACATAATAACTCGCAGTTTAACAACCCACTAGTTATGTATATCACCTTTGGGAATACCCCCATGCAATGAAGTGGGTCCATTGGTCCAACCACTCCATGGTGAATCCCATGACCCTATTCAAACACATTACAACATTAGAAATAGCATAAAAATCTATCTGAAATGCCAAGTGGAAAAACTCTCAAGACTTGGGAAAGGCTATAAAACTTTTAAACATGAAAATACAGTTTAAAACTAAGAAAAACAAATGGCTAATTAACCATACTTAGTGAAAAAATCCCCATGTTAGTGCAAAAACCAAATAAAATACCTAAACTATAAGAACACATCAATCAAAAAAAAATTTGGTTCTTCGAAGAAAAGAGATAATGATCAATTTACGAATAAACATGTATTGATAAATAAAACATTACAATCACTATGTGGCCTCATACGACCAACAAAGGGGTACTCATCAAGTTACTGGCACTCAGATATCGAGCCATAGCTTGAAAAAATATACATGTAACCAGAAATGATTATATATACTAATGTAAGTGTCATTATCTCTTCCTGAATCATCCCTCCATACTCCCACAAAGCTCAACATACAAAAAATCACATAGAATATTTTGATGGACAACCCAATAGGAAACATCAGGGGACACTAGTTCGCATAAGTTGAGCCTAAGGTGGTGTGCATACACAATATATTGAACAAGCTAAAAGGATACTAAACAGATAGAAGTGGGTTTTCATTCTATATAAGACTCCACTTCCTCACCTATACTCGGCTCAATATTATGAAAACCTGGTCCATGCCTACTCTCTCCACACATACAGTCTTAATGGTTACTTCCCTTAGGGTCGTATAGTGTAAGGTTCACAACATAACACATAACTACATCACTAACACAATGGTGAATCATGCACATTATCCATAACATCTTACACATGGTATATATATAGGGTATAATAAAATAATTACTTTCACAGTTATGATACATCACTTTTCAACATAATGCACCTAAGGTGTAAGTACTACACAATAGGTTTCATACGATCACCATATTACCCTAATTCACGACATGAACCATCACATATTACATGAATCATACATATGATGAAAACAATGATTAACATTACAACATACATTCAATTACAATACACTTGGGTGACACAAACGATTCATCACGACACAATGGTGACATCACGATAAAATCCAATTCACTGTACCATTAATTATGTCATGTAATACATTAACACACCTTTATATCAAATAATAAAAAACTCCGACACTCTGTAATCCACAATAACATTCTTTTCACACACAACAAGTCAGCACATCACACATGAAATCCTTATTGATTCCAAAAAAGAGAGAGAAAATACTTTCATCATAAACACATCAACACAATAACAAATATGCAGTAAGTGACATGAAAAATGTAATGCGTGCTTAAAAAACCACTTGAGACACAAGAACAACCTAGGATCAGTTAGGAAAATTATGGAATAATTTTTTTTGTGTAAGAGAGAGAGTCAACAACTAGGTTATAAGGCAACAATTAACACAAAAAATTTCAAGGCCAACTAAAAGAATATATTAAAGAATTTTCCTCTTACATTTATTATTAACAATACACAAGGTCAAAACAAGGAGTTAGATTGACCACTTAGGTTAGGAGGGTAATTACTTACTAACCCACTCCCTAACAGGATTAAAAGATTCAATCTTATTTTTCACAAAATTAATGCATTCAAAACTTCCCTAAATCATTCCCATTGGATAAAAAAATTTCTCACCTTTCCAACAATATCAAGAAGTCCTCCTAACTCCTTATATTTTTCATGTTATGGGCCGACGGAATATGGAAGGAAAACTTTCCAGAGGGAGAGTCCATGGGCCTAGGGGGGAAAATTCTCCCATGCGCGGGCCAGCGGAGCGGGGAAGAACTTGGCACATTTTCCCTTCTTCAGGGAAAAAGCACAACTTGCTTCCTCTCACCGGCGAGCCTGAAGGGGAATACGTGTCAACTCCTAATTAGTCACGGGGAAAAAATGGACTAGTGGGGTAACATAAGACAATAAGTCTTTTCGGCCAAAAAGATGCAAGGGAGAAAATTGACCCATGCCTCTGCCAACACCCAAGGAACCATGTGTCTAGCTCTAATTGTTCAGGTGGAACATCAGGTTGTCAGAGTGGATTAAGAGATTAAGTCTTTTGGTCGTAAAGTGCTAAGTTATTGAATTGATCCACACCTCCACCGACATTAAAATTCCACGTGTTACCACCCTATTGGTCACGGGTCGATGGGACATCAGAGTGCCCCTTTTATTTTAAGATTTAAAAAGGCTAAAATTTCAATGCTAGAAAAATTTCCATGCCTCTGGTGAAGCCTAAGGCTGCCACATGTCATCCAATGGTTGAATGCGGGCGACGGGGCGACGGGGAAAATTTAGGATTTTCACCCAAACCAAAGTTAAAAGTTTCAAGGTCAAATTTGTGTCCACTCTTTGACCATCATTGAGTGAAGCCACATGTCATCCAATGATTGGTGCGGGCGACGGGGCGGCGGGGAAAATTTTGAATTTTTTCCTAAAATGGGTTAAAAGTTTAGGTTTCATGCACGGGCCCCCGCACGTCCACAAAAATGATCTTTCCCAGGAAAGACAGGGATGCGGGGCCGTGGATAATTTTAAGAAAGTTCCCCAAATATGGATTTAAAAGTTAAGTTCTAAAAACCTCCCATGCGTCCATTGAGCTATGTGGTAGCTGTTATCCAAAATTTTCCCCTCAAGGTAATTTTGATAACATGCATCAAATTCTTTAGTCCCAAGCAATTATATTGATTCAAGGCAAAAAATGATGTTTCTGGGGTCCCCTCGGGTTCTTTCTAACTCTCCTGTCCAAGAGAGAAAACCCAGCAAGTTTTAAAAATGTGAAAAAGTTGCAGAAAACAAGCTTCAGGCCAGAAAAAATCACGTAAAATGGCCAAGTCCTAGTCCAGGAGGTCCTTGGGACAGTTGGGACATTTGGGCGTGAACCAGCCGAAAGGCCACCAGGCAGTCTACGTAGCATTTGGGACAAGTTGGATGTAAGGACGCGCGGGACGCAGAAATCTGAACTAGCCGAAAAGTGAAAAAATTGACTAACTGTTGAAATAGGCAGTCTGGGACATCTGGGCAGTTAGTACGCAGAGGACATGGGTCAGCCGAAAAAGACTTAAGGCAGCCTGGAATAGTTGAGCCGAGAGTATGCGGTAGACGCGAACCACTCGAATTCGGCCGAAACAGGGGAACAACTGTCTGGGACAAGCGGGACAAGAGTACGCGAACTGGCCGATCTTGGTGAATCGGAAGAATTTGTCCCAAACAGTCTGGGAAAAGCGGGACAAGAGTACATGGCGGACGCGAACCAGATGGTTCGGCCGAAACAGAGGACTTTCGTACTGGGACATCCGGGCCAAAAGGACACGTGGGATGCGAAAAGCCGAAGCGGCTGAAGGCAAAGAAGAAAAGTCAACATTTGGTCCTGCGAAACTTCAAACGGCCATAACTTTTGACTCTGAGCTCCGATTTTCATAAAATTTGACTTTCTGGAACGAGCACGACGTCCTCTACGCCACAGAAACTGGATTTATTATTTTTAATGAGGGTAGATATATTTAAATCAAGAGAAATGTGTATTCGGTCTCTAGTAAGTTAATTCTCATTCCTGTCAAATGACAGAAAACGCCTGCCAAACCCCAAATAGCTGCCCGCACTCAGAAGGCCATAACTTTTGCATTTCTCAACGAAATCACACAAAATTGGTACCGTTGGAATCGAAGTCTCTGAGCCCAATGTAAAGAAATTAATAAATTCTATGGATTTGATAAGATATATTGATCTGAGATTTTTTAAGAAAACGTGGCTCGGGTTCACAACAGTGTTTCATTTGGTGGTTGGGAGTGCAATTAAGAGGCATGGTCATCATTCTTTCTCTGCTGCAGCACATGGGATAGTATGGGGAGCCTTCTGCAAGTAATGTATAATCATATTCACTCCATTTAATGCCTCTTACAGGTGGTTGAAGGATAGATTTCGGGATTTCCATTTTCCCTTCTCTTTCTCCTTCTCATTTTTCTATAAATTGGAGTGTTGGGCTCATTGTAAAGGAGATATTTTTCAGGTAGCAAAGCTCTTTCAAAATTGCTTTGTGAAGCTAATGTGTTGCAGGCCCTTATAGTGGACTCCTTGCATGGTGATCCAGGATCTTTTCTTGTAATAGATTGAACTGTGCATACCATGAAGCAATAAAATACAAGTTTGTGGATGTATCTTCCCCTGCTGTGTTTTCTTGTATTCTTCTTGCCCCTCCAATCTTAGTTATAAGAATATTGTGCCTATTTTTTATACTCTTGTAGGGATCCATTATCATTGTGTATGTTTTGAGATATTTTTGTGAATGCATTTTGCTTGATTGTGGAGAACTATCATCACCCCTTCTATTGTGCACCTCGCTTCTGTATCTCACACATTTGGAGACTACTCTCACACCCTCCTTTTCTGGTGTATCACCGCTTTAGTGTAGGCTTTCTTTTTATGCATTCTCTCTCTCTGGTCACTTGGAAAGTTAGATTAGAATAGTTAGCCTACCCTTCATTAGATTAGATTGTGGCAGGTAGTTTAGGAGCAAGAACCAGCTTTCTCTGGAGGTCTATCTCAAGTAGCAAGTCCCACAACTTGGAGATAGTACCCATGTTATCCAATCACACCGTGAGTTCAAGTATATGCACTTGTATAAACACATGGGTGCTGTGATTCGGTGATAACAGTAGCATGTGATTGGCTGCGGGTTAGCGTGGATGCGGGGAAAATGTGAAAAGTTTTCCAAAGACCATTTTATGAAAATGGTTAAGTTACAAAATTTCTACCCCTTCGCCATGCCACATGGAAGTACCTGATTGGATGTGGGATGGAAGGGGCCATGGGAAACTTAGGGAAATTTTTCCAAAGTTAAAAATTTATATTTTTAATAGTTAGATTTTTTTTAAGGCCAAATTTGAAGTAAAACTTCAAATGGCCATAAATTTTGATAGAGATCTTGGATTTGGGAAAACAAGGACTTTCTAGAAATATCTTGACACCCTATTTGCATAGGAAACATTAATTTTAAAATTGGTAAAGTTTAAGGGGTCAATTTAGTGAAAACAATATGCAGGCTTTTACATAGTAAACTGGTAAATTTTAACTTATAAGTTTTTTGTCCAATTTGGTTTTCTTCATTTCTCAACATGTCAAATAGACATGGATACTTGTTTTTAGATGGATTTAGGAAAGGTTAAAAGATTCAATTTGTTTTAATGAGTTGCAATTGAAATTTTACATCACTTGATAGCAGAACAACTGTAGAAGTTTTGATTTCGATTTTACAAGGTTCTGAAAGATCTTTCTTAAGTGTTATAGTATAATTGAGTTCCTTAGAACTTACTATGTCTAAATTTTAATGTTTCATTTGTTATTTATTGTTGTAGGTTTTAACTGTTCATTTTTCCAGATTGAAAATTATTGCCAGATTGAAAATTCAAAACAGAGATCAATCTCTAAAGGATCTATGAATCATTTTTCCTCTTCCAAGTATGGAAATTTGTTTCCATTCTAGTCTAGTGTATTTAATTGATTCAATCAAACCATTTAAGATCCAAAATACAAATTCTGATTTGAAAATTTTAACTTATTTCAAAGAGAACAAAGCATTTTCTTTTCTTCGCATGCATTTCTTCTTTTCAACAAGGATTTCAAATCACAATAGATGATCAATTCCAATGCAACAATGCAATTTGAGAAAGGTAGTGCAATCCTTTATTTATTTCCAAAATAGAACTTTACAACTTTCCTTTTCCATTTGATTTCAAAATATAGTATACAAAGTACATATCATCCTTTCACATTCTTTCCAAAATAGAGAATAGAATATAACTCTTTTACATTTTGAATTTCAACATTCATTATCAATACAAAGTATCTTTCCATTTGCAATAATATACAGATCATCCACTTCAAGTGGGAAGGGTTACAATGAACTTCATGTCAACAAGGGACTGTCAAACTGTCCATTTTTCTTGCCCCAGAACAACAACATGTTGGTTTTCTTCATCTTCCAATTTGATCACAACAAGAATAGGGGGAAAGAAAACGCTTTTGAAACCCGAATTTAATGTCAAAATCTTCAGAAAAAGGCAAAGAGAAAATAAAATATACATTCCTAGAAGTTGCTCCTCTCTCTTGTCTATCATCAGAATTATGGAATATAGGAGATACCTATCTCGGATAGGTTGATTTTCCTAATTTCTGGGTAAGGGTAAAGGCTTGTAATAGAAATCCTATATGCAAGCTATATATGACAGTGGACTTGTTCTTACTACAAGTTTTCCAGCATCAATGTTGTTATCTCTCGAAAGTGCACCCTATAAAGAGATGGCTACAGGTTTTCTAAGCTTACAAAATTGGTCTCTCTCTCTCGTAGATACAATAGCAACACCTCAAGTCTATTGGTATACCTATTGTGGATGTGAGTCTCCAGGATTAAAAGGCCAGACTCCTTTTTTGATGTATCCTAAATTGGTTTTCTAGGGTTTAGGGTAAGAAGATGGATATAAAGTAAATAAACTGAGGTGATACACCAAAATTTATGTGAGTGATTCTGACTGAGTATATGCACAATTGATGTGGGAAGGTTTTCTTGATGCACGAGCCAACAGTTTTCTAAATAGGTTATTTTAAGGGCAAACACCTTAGTGGTACTGTTAAGGAAAAAATATCACAACAACACTAATGAGTTAACATGCACATTGAAGTTATGCAAAAAGTACTAAATATTGTAGTAGGGTAAGATGATTGATCAGGGAATTTGCATTCACAAGACTAACAAAAAAATACACAAGATGAAAATAATTCATAAGGAAAGAAATTACTTCACACTCATAAGGCAAAACTGGAAGAATGCTTCAGTACTCCTATATCCAAAAATTCCTCCTTTGTGCCTTGCAAAGGCACACAATATATAGAAAAATTAAATTTTCCCACCCTTCCTGAAAATAGCCTAAGGCTGTACTCGCCCATGCATCCTAATTTTTATCCTTTATTTAATAATAAATAGAAGGATAAAATAATACAAACTAGTGCAAAGAGGCATTAATAGCCTTTGATTACATCTCAGTCAACTGAAGTTGATTGTTCTATTTTTAATAAGGCTGGGTGAATAATTTTTGCAAAAAAAATAAGATTTCTTGCTAGGCAAGTCTCTCTCCATGAACATGCAACTCTATCCCTTATTCTGTTCTATGTCCTGCTTGTGAAGGCATGTAACAATTCAATTCTCTTCCTGTATGGGAGTAGAATAATTCAAACATTTGTACTAATACTCATCCAGGTATATCATCCAATGTAGGGGACCACCTGCCATGTGTAGATATATTCTAATGTTGACATCTCTTTGGCTTCAAATGGTCACAAGGGTGACATTCTGCAAATCATCTCTAACTCCTTGAAGTGGGGACCACCTTCACTTCACCAGGTTTGGCCACCTTTGTGGACTTAGCACATATAAAAGGGGTGACTATCGTTTTGGATATACATTTGTCACATTGTAATGGCTAATACCATATATATTTGACCTCTTCAATTTGGCATGCTTGATTTACTTTGAACATTATTATGGCCTTATGGTATACCTTTTATGGAAAAGATTCACCTTTTATTTGATCATTGGCAATATGATATTGGTCAGCTTTTGTCATTATTTGACATCGTAATGTTGGTTAGACTTTGAAATTCAAATGCAATGATTCATTTTTTTTAATTGATGATGTGGGTTGGCCCCTTCTCCACGGGTGACTCACCCCTTGGTAATACTTGGTCGGTGGACATATGTAAACTCATGTTGAGTTTACATTTGAGAATTATTGTGATTATCTTCAAGCCATTGATCTTTGTACCTATGGATTTTTGAACGTCATCGATCCTTATACTCATGCGTTAGGGTTTCTAACTGTGGATTTTTGTCAATGCAGTTGTTGGGAATCATGGTTGGTTTGCTTTGAGCTTGGAGATTGATTCTTGAGGCCATTTATCATTTGTACTTATTCAATTCTGAGATCGTTTGATCTCTGAACACATAGGTTAAGTTAGGTTAAGCTCACTATTCTCGTGTCTGTGAGTTAAAAGTGATTGAACGCCATAATTTTGACCATTTCATTTGATCCTTCGAGATCATGGGTGAAGCCCTGGAAATTTTTTGGACTTGACCATTATTTGAAGATCTGAAGCTTTGCTTTCTGTTGTTCTTGATCTCTGAAAGTGGTCTTCAAAATGGCCACCATGGTTTCTTTGTCGAGCTCTTTGATATTTTCTTTGTCTCGAGATTCATGTGTTGTCTATTGGCCACCATGGTCATTGATGAAGCTCGGATCTTTCTTTGATTTTGGTATCTCTGTGTGAGGTTTCTTTATTGAGCTCTCTATTGTTTTATTGAAACTCGGTTTTTCTTCGGTCACTCCAGATCCCTGCGAGTTGTTGTTTGCCATTTGATTTGATCCTTAGAAGCTCGAAATTGTGCCTTCTATGGTTTCAAGTTGAGGCTTTGTGATCATTTTTTGAAAGTGATACTTTGCTTCCCTTTTTTTTAACTTATTTATCTCATTCGGTTTTTCTTTGTTGGCACTAATACCTCAAAACCCTTGTGTGTCTCTGTATTTTCATTGTATTCTGATATCTGAGCTTAGAAATCGTTTGGCTGTTCTGATTCTGAAGCCATCATTAAGGAAGGTGAGTGCATCTCAAGCTTTCATTTTTCCATTATATGGATATTAAGCTTTATTTCATACAAAATAAATAATTGTTTGTTATACCACCATTCTTCTCTGTATTTCATTCCGAGCATTGCAACTTTATTTTGTGGGTTTCCCTGAAAATGAGTTTCTTTCATGCTAACATTAACCCAGGATGATATTTGTCATGGCGATTATTGTATGAAATGAGAAATATACATTTCTTGTTCATTTTTTTTGGCTATTCATGTTTGATTTTGAGACTTCTCCTTCTTGCTAGCCTCTCTGTTATATCTTTGACTGAGCTTTCTTAGATCTGAATCTTAGTCAGTTTGCCATTTGATTTTTTGGACACTGATAATAAGCTCCTTATTTGTACAACATCCTTTATTATTTCTCGCTACCAATAATGGGTCTTTGTTCATTACCCTGATTTGTGCTTCTGTGACATGAGTGCCCGCATATCTCTTTTTTTTTCTTGTAGAATACACATGTATCTTATTTCCATATTTAAATGGGAATCTAGTGCTCTGAGATAAGTAAAATAATGGATCTTCTTATTTATTTTTCTTTAGTTTCTCATCCTCGAGTTCATCATCCTGAGCTAAACTTTGGATTTATATATTTCATTTCCACTATTTGATCATGGCTAGGAGTTCTGGTTTGCATACTAGCTTATATAGTTCAACAACCTCATGTTTTCCTTAAGTAACTAAAAGATCTCATTCTTGAAATTCCTTATTTTGAGCACTCTTGAGACTATGACCTTTTGTTTTACTTATCTCTTTAGAAAGAAAAAGTGGTTTCACTTTGATAGTTTACTTCACTTATTACATTGCTCGTACCTTGGGGTTTGCTCTCTATTTGAGCTTTTGGTGTCTTTTTGGGAGTTGTACATCACTTTTTGATGTGTGTAACATCATTTATAAGGTATAACCCTTCATTCAGACACTCTTTTAAAATTTTGTACTCTTATTCTTTTACTTAAATACTATACTTCCCTTTGATGTTCTCAAGTGCAGTTTACTGTTTGCTTCTAAAATATTTGCAATGTTAAAGTATCATAGTAGTTGCATTGTTATATTATCTATGAACTTGTAATCTGTAAGTTCTTTTCGTTAGAAGCAATATTTTAACTATTTCAGATATTATTTCTAGGGCATATACCTTGATTCAGATGCTTTATTTCCTTTCTACAACTGTTTCTTAATTAGATGTTTGCTAGAAAATTTGAAATGTGGATTTTTCATGGCAAAGCCCCGGAAAATTTTTTCTAGAATCTTTTCTTTAATACATTTCAAGAAATAGTAGTTGTATTTTCTGATCCAGAATACATAAAGTAACACTTTTCTAGTTTAATTGATATAGCAATTTAGAATTGAAAACATGTTAGGTGTTTATCTTGATCATGTAATGCTTTTCTGCTTCTTGTATCACTTATTTGATTTGTATAGTTCTGTTAAAGTGTGTAGTAATTAAAAACAACATGATGAAAAGTTGTAAATGTCCACTTTTCATGGCAAAGACCTATCAAAATTTTCACAAAATCTTCTCTCTCATCCTGTTTCAGTTGTTTTCCCTTATGCTATCTAGCTTCAGCTTCTTGGAAATTGATTCTCCCCTTCTTCTGCAACTAAAGCAAGTGTTTCTATCTTCCATTCTCTCTTTTGTATTGTAACTTTTTCCATTTGCAGAATAGGTACTGAACTTTGAGTTACATTCTTCGTTCTTTCTAGCATGTACGTATGACTTGTCAATTTTTCCCTGGCTACAACCTATACCTACACACTTAAGAAAATAGTTAGAAAAATAATTAGTATTTTTTCCTCTCTTAAGTCCGTGTTATTCTCTTCTTTTCTCTTTCTTATTTTTTAGTGTATAAGCATGTATGCAGTTTGATCTTCTTGTATAATATATCTCCTATTTTTTGAGATTCATATGCACGAAATAGGATAGTATAGGAATATGGTTTGACCCTTGAGCTCGTAACTGACAGTTAATCTCTTTTCTTTTAAGGTACAATGGCTTCTACAATGGAGATGAAGAAAAAGCAAAAATAGAGATGCTTCTATCAAAGAAAGAAAACCATAAGGAAATGATGGGTTACCTCATACTCCTTTACTTTCTATTTCATGCATGTGAACCTTTTATTTTAGTAGTTGTACTTTACTTTTCAGTTACATCCCACAGCTTGTGTGGGAAACGTTTGAAAAAACCTTATGAATAAAACATTGAATTTTGTAAATGAGTTGTATATGTGTTTCTAAATTTCTAATTTCTGTATGGATTGTATGATGAAATAAACAACTCAGTAATATAATTGAATGATTAATCATGAAGGAAATAATTTAGAGAACCTGTAATATCTAGTAATGAACTTTGATTTCTACAATCTGCACTTATGTTTGTTGTTCCAAAACTTTACACTTCACCTATTCTGTAATTGGATGTCCTCATCAAGACAACACAACTGTCCTTCAGGGCTTGTGTTCTTTTGCTGAGGATAGTCATGAAATTACAGACTATGTGATCTGTTACGTTTTGTAACAGCACACATAACTACATATTTCATGTAATCTTTTAAATAAAAAAGTAGTAATGACATAATCTAAAAAAATATTCCCCTAGCTTAGGTATACTTCATCAATGATATCCATCGTAACAAAGTTTCTAGTTTCCCATTTCTACACAAGTGCAAAAATTGTCAACATTTCTAGTGATCCTGCAAGGAAAGCTGCCTGCTAGCTTATATACCAGTGCCTTACTCTTTTCCATTTCGCATGGTGTCCAAATATGTAACCAAAATTTGCCTATCCGAAAGGTCCAACCCTTCCAAAACAAACTAAAACTTGGAAAAGATCTGGAAAAAATCACATGGAGAATGCACTTATTGAAATGAAAAACAAAATAATGTGCACGAAACTGCACTTATTGAATGGAAATCCTACTCTAATAATCACTTTAAGATTTTCAATAATAGTGTTTGAGAAACATATCATTCACAAGAATGGGGAGTTTGTCTCCATACAAATTTGAAAGCTTAAAATAATTGTGTTCCTTATAAGATGAATTCATGTAAGGACCACTCTATATTGTATCAAACGTTGTGTGTCTTCTTGGCTTTGTATGATCAGCATCCCACTTTAACACAATATCTCCTTCACTGAATATTCTGAATTTGGCATTTTTATAAAAAAGTCTTCTTCATCTACTTTTGATTCCTTTCCATATTTGAATGAGCTTGATCTCTTACCTCTTGTAATTCCATTAACTCTGCATAATGAACCTGCAATGGTTCATTCTCAAGAAGCTCCGTTTGATGCTACAAATCTAATGTGAGTAACTCAACTGAAATAGGAATCCTTGCTTCTTTTCCATACACAAGTTTGTACGGTGAATTTCAAAATAATATCTTAGGAGTTACTCTGTCATCCCAAAGTGTTTAATTCAACATCAGATGCTAAGCTCTTTGATTATCTTTGAGTGTTCTTCTTATGATCCTTAACAAATTTTTGTTAGTACTTTCAGCTAAGCCATTACCTTGTGGATAATAATTATATGAAGAGCTTAAATAGATTCCATGGTTGACAACCCAATCTGTTATCTTAGCACCAAGAAACGCTAGAGCATTATCTGATATGATAGTTGCTGGAACATCAAATCTGCAAACTATACATTCATAAAATAATATTATTGAAGTTTCATTAGCATCTTTCAAGGCTATTGCTTCAATCCACCAGGTAAAATAATCTATAGTAGTTAAGATCCACTTATGTCCTTGTGAAGAAGATGGGTTTATAATGCCAATAAATTCAAGACCCCACTGCATAAAGGGTTGATCAATTGAAATAGGCCGTAAAGGTAGTGAAGCTAGACATTCTTTTCCAACAAATAAAGCACATTTTTTACACTTTCTAATCCATTCAAAATAGTCCTTGAATATGCTAGGCCAATCGTAACAATATTTCATGATTTTTAAAGTTATAGTACATGCTGAGAAGTGACCTCCTGCAGGTCCTTCATGGAATTCTGATAATATTTTCTAAATTTTATCATAGTTACCACATCTAAGAAAGATTCCATTTATATCCCTTTTGAACAACACACCATCAATGAAAAGATAATGAATAGTTTGTAATCTAAAATATCTTCATTTATTCTTATATATACCTTCCGGATAGGTGCCATGTTGTAAGTAGTTAACCAAATTAGTCATCCACCTTGATTCTTGGATTTCTTGAGCAAGTTCAAGTTGTTTATTTTCTAGTTGGACCATGATATTTGATTTCTGATACAAAATTTCAGCATGTTCTTTCGAATATTCGGGTTCTATAGCTTATTATTTTTCCATATCAGCAATTAGATACTCACATAAGCCTTTACCTCGAACTGTATTAGCAACCCAAATATCAACATCATATTCCATAACCTTCGTTATCCATCCTGCTCTTTTCTCATTCAATTCTTTATTTAACAAGAAATCTTTCACACTTGGATGAGAAACAAGAACATGAATTTTATTGTTTGAAAGCATGTACTTAAAATTATTTAGTCCTTTGACTACTGAAAGTACTTGTTTTTCAAGAAATGTGTACCTTGTTTCATAATCATGCAAACTCTATCCAAAGAAAGCAATTGGCTGCTCAATATTCTCATCATTAACCCAAGTTAAAATAGCTGAGATTGTTTTATCTCCTGCAAGTGCATACATTGTAAAATATTTATCAAAATTTGGATTTGCAATAGTAGGAGCCTGAGAGATAGTTGTTTTGATTTTTTCAAAACCTTCTCTCCCTTCCCTGGTCCAAGAGAACATTTTTTCTTTCTTTAACATAGTTGTTAACGGTTTAACCAATGATGCAAAACCTGGGACAAATTTTCTAACAAAGTTGATTTTCCTAAGACAACTCTATAATGCCTTTTTATGATGAGGCAATGATAGTTTTGATATAGCTTTGATCCTGAAAGGTTCAATTGCTAAACCTTTCTTAGAAATAATATGGCCAAGTAGTTTACCTTGATGTAATGAAAAGAGAGACTTATTGGGGTTTAAGGATATTCCAAATTGTCTGCATAATTGGAAAGTCTACCTTAAATACATTAGATGTTCTTTAGAATATTTTGAAAATATAGTAACATCATCTAAATAAACAAGGATGCATTTATATAATAAACTACGAAAAGCCATGTCCATTGCATGTTGATACGTTGCACTGACATTTGAAAGACCAAAAGGCATTATTTTGTAAGGATAAGTACCCCACTTGGTGGTACAAGTTGTTTTATATCTTTCTTCTTCTCGAACTAAAATATGATTGTATCCGCTATAACCATCTAGAAGAGATAGTCTATCTGAACCTGAGACTATTCTCAAAATATGATCCATATTCGGTAGTGGGTAATGATATTTTAATGATGCTTTGTTAAGATCTCTGAAATCCACACATAATCTAATTTCTCCATTCTTCTTCCTAACAGGAACAAGATTTGCTACCCAACTTGAATGCTTAACTGGAAAAATAATTCCTGATTCAATCAATTTTGATAACTCTTTCCTCATAAGAGGTTCTATTCTAGGATTTATAGGCCTTTGTTTCTACCTAACTGGTTTAGAATTTGGTTTCAATTCAATGGTATGATGTGTTAAAATGGGATCAAACCCTTTCAGGTCCTGGAATCTCCAAGTGAAAACATCTTTAAATTATCTGCAAAGATTAATAAATGACTATTTTTCAACTGAGGAACATACCTTTCCAAGGAATAAATTTTTCCCTTCATCAACTAAAATCTCTTCATAATTATCAGCATGAGTTGACATCTTAGTTTTGTCTTTTCTTAACTAGTCATCAGTGTTGAAAATATCTTCCAATGTGACAAGTCCTGTAGAAAATTTATTTTTCTTTAGTTGAACAATAGGGTCACCATATAAATATTGTAATTTATCCTGATTTACTGTAGAAAATTCAGCTTCTTAATGCAAAAACCTACAGATTTTATTGTCACTTTCAAAAACGTACCAATTTGAGTTTTTATCATGTATAGAAGACCTGAAAATTAGCTTAATATGGGGCTGATTTTTTTTGTTTTCTATTTGTTCCAACACTTTGAAACTAGCACCAACTATTGCAAGTCTGTCATTGTGCTTATTTTTAGTTCTAGGGATAGACTAAATATTAATAGATGTCAAAATCTTCCATTAAGTCTAAAACTCTATGTCTATAAGATTTCATTAATGGATTGTTGCAAACATTAAAGTTTTTTACTTGATTGATAACCAACTCAGAATCACCAAAAATTTTTTATGTACTGATACCTCTCTTTCTAGCATAGAGTAATCCATGAATTAATGCTTCGTATTAAGCTACATTACAAGTGCATGTAAATTGGAGACTCAAAGGTGAGAAATACCTCTCATTTGTTGGGGAAGTAAGCATCAAACCTGCTCCATGTCCTTTCTTATTCTTAGCTCCATCAAAATGAGGCTTCCAAATCCCTTCCGCTGAATTTTCTGTTTTGGACAGCAAGGGAAGTGGTGTATTTTCTTCTTGCATACAATATACACAAAAAAGATGTTCTTCAACTTCCTTAAAAGGATCATGGGCATGTTCTTCAAATGTTTTTTCATCCATAAACATGTTAGAAACACCCTCTAATGCTAAAACCTGAGATACATCATCGAAATCAGATTGATCCAATGTTGAATAATTGGCCACTGTATTTGGAGAATGAGGGTCAATGTGAAATCTAGCCAATGGTTCTAAATTTATAGTAACTTTAGTGCCATAACATGTAGTGAAAAATAAGAAGAACCAATCTAAAGAGAGATAAGCTCCTTTTTTTTCTGTAAAATTTCTAGATAAGCACAAAGAAAAAAATGGAGGAAGATCCACAACAGTAACATCTTGTAAAATAGAAACATTTGGGCAAGCGTGTAATGTTACCTCCAAATTTTTTATTACACCAACTGTATTAGTTATAGTCCCATCAAGTTGTAAAATACACTTTTCTGTAGGCTCATACTACAGGCCCAACGTTTCGGCAATTTCTTTTGGCATAACTATGCTACTTGCACCGTTGTCCACCATGTAGTTATGAACTATATTTTCTCCAAATATCAGTGATAGATAAAATGGTGATGGTTTATTTATATCATGAGTGTTTAAAAATTTCTCAACCATCCACCTAACCCCTTTCATGCGGTCTTGATCAAGTGTTCCAAAGACCATATTTGCTCTTTGAACTTCCTTTTCTGTTGTTTTAGAAGAAATTTACAGCTTAGCTAGTTCATGAGAGAGAAAATCCTACTATCCTGGAATACTTAAAGCATCCCACATCGAGATTTTAACATTATGTTTTTTCATTACATCAACAATGTTAAAAGAAGCAACCGTTTTAGAGATAGATTTGACTGTTTTAGCATAAGCCTTAGCTAAAACTGATTCTACTTCAGCAACTTTAGATATCTGAGGAATAAATAATCTTCTTAGATTAGGCTGTAGTTGTTTTTACTGCTCTTTACCAGCTAAAACACTTGTTTTTCTTTGTGAGACAACATGACTATTAGCTGGTTTTGGAGTTATACATTCTGAATTATCAGTGATAGTGGGCAACACAAGTCTATTTTGCTATTTTTTACTTTCAGTATCCTTCTCTTGAGCTCTAGTGGTAACTACAATGAAATATTCCTAATTGAAGCTAACCAAATTTAGTTCAGGTGATTTCTAAACATGAGTTTCTTGCTGCCCAATCTCCATTTGAGGCATGAATAATGCTTCATATTGAGGTTTCCGCAGGAAGATTCAGGTTCAGAAAAACATTCGGGCAATTAGCAGCTAAATGAGGTTGGTTACAAGGCTGGCACCACTCTTCTATGGCCATGTAAATTGGAACTAAAGCATTATATATACTAGGAACGTTTGGGTCAAATTGTCTTTGTTGATAAGGCTACCTATTTTGCTGATTTTGCTAATAAGGATCCTGATAAGGTTTTCTAGGAAATGCAAGTTTTTTTTTAGTTGACATCAACTTATTTCCCATGGTTTTCAAATATTTAAACATATCAGGAGATGTGGATGCAACAGTAGGCTCTACAATTGTAATAGGTTGTGGAAAAGGGGCTAAATCTGCCAAAATGGCATTGAAGGCCTTGGTACTAATTTTCTAGCCTAAATAAGGCTATTTTAAGCTTTTATAGCAATGTCATAGGCATCAAGAAGAGTATCACCTCCCATGGATTGAATCATAGTTGAAATATCACTATTTAATGCCCTAAGGTAATAAAGGAAAGCATGATCAACTTGAGGCTTAACACTTGTTGGGATTCTCTCCCAAGTCTGAGAAAAATAGATGTTGAAACTAGACATGTACTCATGAGGGGCTCTTTTAATAATATATAGTTGTTCTATGAGGGATAAATGGTCTAAATTATCTTGGAACTATTTCAGCAGTTATTCACCTAAATCATCCCAAGTTCTTATGCTCCCAATCTCTAAGTTTCTATACCATTGCAAGGCTTGTCCTTTAAAAGATGAAGCTAAAAGTCTTAAAGCTACGTCTTCATGAGTGATATTATGGACTACACATATGGCCACAACATCTTTAATATGTTCAATAGGTGTAACTTGATTTTCACTGGTAAATGATGGTAAACTTTTCATAGCAGCATTAAGAATATCATGACAAACTGGAATTACTAATGGGCTGCCATTAGTAAAGGGAAAAAAATTTATGGGTGGTTGGAGGGCCATTGGAAAAACTTGGATATTAATCAAAAAATTGATACGTGGCGAAGGAATAATAGGAGGAGGGTTATCAAAACCAGGTCTATTTTAGGATAATGTATTACCAACTCTTCTCCTTCTAGAAGAATTCAAAGGTAAAGAAACAAACTCAGGAGGAATTCCTCTTACCGATGATCTCGTAGTAACTTTAGGCATGGAACATGCTGCAATACTGGTCTTAAATCAACTTTAAGGAGTTGCCAAAGGTTAACAAAATATTTAGAATAAATTATTACATCTTACTCCCGAAAGTAGCCTTTAATTTGTTTTAAAGTTTGTAACTTGCATGAAGATCTGATTCATTGTCCCACCGGGTGTGCCAAAAACTGTTATCTCTCAAAAGTGCACCCTATAGAGAGATGGTTGTAGGTTTTCTAATCTTGCAATATTGGTCTCTCTCTTTTGTAGATACAATGGAAACACCTCAGGTCTGTGGGTATACCTATTTTGAGGTGAGTCTCCGGTACAAAGGCCGGTTCCTTTTTGATGTATCCTAAATTGATTCTCTGGGGTAAGGGTAAGAAAGAGATGTAAAATAAATAAACTAAGGTGATACAATAAACTTATATGAGGGATTTTGACTGAGTATATGCACAATTGATATGGGAAGTTTTTCTTGATGCACGAGCCCATAGTTTTCTGTAGATTATTTAAGGGAAAAACTTGGTAGTACTGAGGGAAAAAAATCACAAAAGTATTAATAAGTTTACATGCACATTAAAATTAAGTAGAATTTACTGATATTGCAGTAGGGTAACATGATTGGTCAGGTAACTTACATTCACAAGACTAACATAAAAACATACACAAGCTATAAATAATTGGTAAGGCAACAAATTACTTCACACTTAGAGGGAAAAATCTGGTAAAATGCTTCAGTACTCCTATATCCAAATAATTCCTCCCCTTGTGACTTGTAAAGGCACACAATATATAGCAAATTAAATTTTCCCACCCTTCCTAAAAATATTCTAAGGATGTACTTACCCATGTATTCTAATTTTATCCTTTATTTAATAATAATAAATAAAAGTATAAAATAATCCAAACTAGTGCAAGAGGCATTAATAGCCTTTGATTACATCTCAGTCAACTGAAGTTGACTGTTCTATTTTTAATAAGGTTAGATAAATAATTTTCCAAAAATAAGATTTCTTGCTAGGCAAGACTCTCTTCATGGTATGCAACTTGAGCTTTCTCTGTTATGTCTTCTTGTGAAGCATGCAAAAAATCATTCTCTGCCTGTGACTAAATAATTCAAATATTTGTAATATTTGCAAGGTAAACATCCAATGTAGGGGACCATCTGCCATGTGTACATATTCTGATGATGACATCTTTTTGGCTTTAAATAGTCACAAGGGTGACATTCTGTAAATTACCTCTAACTCCTTGAAGTGGGGACCACCTTCACTTCACCAAGTTTGGCCACCTTTGTGGACTTATCACATATAAAAGGGGGCATTGTTTTGGATACACATGGGGCACTTTGTAAATGCTACCACTATATCTATTCGACCACCTTCGTAACACATGCTATAGTATATACTTTTCACCCCATAGTTGTCGGCCTTGGCATTATTTGAAGGGAAAACATTGGAAATACCTTTTATTTGATCATTGTAAAATGATTTGGTCAGCTTTTATCACATTTGACACTTAGACTATAGTCGATCCTTTGACATTTGAATGCAATGATTCCTTTTTTTAAAATGATGACATGGGCTAGCACCTTCTCCATGGTGATTCACCCCTTGGTAACTTGGTGGTGGCATTTGTAACCTAAGTTGAGTTTGTTGGAAATTTGGTGATGCTATGGGCCATTGATCTTTGTACCTCTATTTTTGATGTCGTCGATCCTTGGACTCATGGTTATGGTTTCTGACTGTGCATTGATTATGGTCAGTGGGGAACTAAGCGTGGTTATTTGTTTTGAGCTCTGAGAATAATTCTTGGCCTTTGATATTTGTCCTGATAAAGCTTGATTGCTGATCTCGAACCAGGGTTCAGTTCTCTCAAATTTTCTCACTAAAAGTGACTTCAACCCATAATGATCATTTCATTTGGTTCTTGGCGATCCAGGCGAATCCCTAGAAATTTTTTTATGGACGCCATTGGAAGTCTGAAGATTTGCTATGTTTTGTTCTTGATCTATGAAAGTGGTCTTCAAAATGTCCACCATGGTTTCTTTGCCGAGATATGTAAGGTTTTCTTTTTCTCAAGATTCCTTTGTTGTCTATTAGCTGCCATGGTCACTGATGAAGCTCGACTCTTTCTTTGATTTCAAGATCTCTATGAGAAGTTTATTTTTCAAGCTCTCTATTGTTTTATTGAAACTCAGTTTTTCTTCGGTCACTCAGGATCCTTGCGAGCTACTGGCCACCATTTGCTTTGATCCTCAGAAGCTTGAAATTGTGCCTTCTCTATTCTGTGATACTTTGTGATCATTTTTCAAAGGTGAGACTTTGCTTACCTAGTTTGTAACTTATTTATCTCAGTCGATTTGGCTTTGTTGGCACTAATACCTCAAAAACCTTGTGTTTTTCTGTATTTTCATTGTATTCTGATATTTGAGCTCAGAAATAATTTGGGTGTTTTGATTCTGAAGCTTTCATTAAGGAAGGTGAGTGCATCTTGAGCTTTTGTTTTTCCATAATATGGATCTCAAGCTCTATTTCATACAAAATAAATAGTTTTTTGTTATACCGCCATTCTTCTCTATTTTTTGTTCTGGGCATTGCAACTTTCTTTTGTGGGTTTCCCTGAAAAAGATTTTCTTTCATGCTAAGATTTACCCAGGCCAATATTTTTCATGGTCATTATTGTATGAAATGAGAAATATATGTTTCTTGTTCGTTTTTGTTGGTTGTTCATGTTTGAGTTCAAGACTTCTCCTTCTTGCTGGCCTCTCTGTTATAACTTTGACTGAGCTTTCTTAGATCTGAATCTTAGTCGCTTTGCCATTTGATTTTTGGGATAATGATAATAAGGTCCTTGTTTGTACAAGATCCTCTATTATTTCTTGCTACCAATAATGGGTCTTCGTTCATTACCCTGATTTGTGATTCTATGACATGAGCGCCCACAGATCTCTATTTTTTTCTTGTAGAATACACTTGTATCTTATTTCCATACTTAAATGGGAAACTAGTGCTCTGAGATGAGTAAAATAATGGATCTTATGATTTTCTATTTCGGTAGTTTCTCATCCTCGGGTTGATCGTCCTAAGCTAACCCTAAGAGTTACATATTTCATTTCCACTATTTGATCATGGCTAGGAGTTCTGGTTTGCATGCTAGCTTATATACTTCTGCAACCTCATGTTTTCCTTAAGTAACTGAAAGATCTCATTCTTGAAATTCCTATATTTTGAGCACTATTGAGATATAAATTTTCTTTTACTTATCATTTAGAATTGGAAAATTGGGTTCACTTTGATAGTTTCCTTCACTTATTACATAGCTTGTACCTTGGGTTTTGCTCTCTATTTGAGCCTTTGGTGTCTTTCTAGGAGTTGTAAATCACTTTTTTATCTGTGTAACATCATTTACAAGGTATAAACCTTCATTCACACACTCTGCTAAAATGTTGCACTGTTATTCTTTTTTTTAAATATTATAATTCCCTATGATGTTCTCTTCAATTTACTTAGATCTAAAATACTTTACTATGAAAGTATAATAGTAGTTGCATTTTTTCTATCTGTGAACTTGTAATCTGTTAGTTCTTTTCTGAAAAATAGAAGAAATATTTTAACTATTTCAGATGACTTAAAGTGCTAGTCCATTTATTTTCTTGCATTCATATGCTTGTATTTCCTTTCTGTTACAACTGTTTGATACTTAGCATGCTTGCTAGAAAATCTGAAATGTTGATTTTTACATGGTGAAGCCGTGGCAAAAATTTTCAAGAATCTTTTTTCTAATGCATTTCCAAAAATAGTAGTTGTATTTTCTGATCCAGGATACAGAAAGTGAACACTTTTCTTACTGAACTGATATAGCAATTGGGAACTCAATTTTTTGTTAGTTGTTTATCTTGATCATGTAATGATTTTCTACTTCCTGTATTATCCCAAGCGACTTGCATAGTTCTTCTAAACCATGTAGTAATTGAAAACAACATGATGAAAAATTTTAAATGTCCATTTTACATCGCGAAAGCCCTATCAAAATTTTCCTAGAATCTTCTCTCTCATCCTGATTCAGCTATAATCCCCTCTTTGCCATTTCGCTTCAGTTTTCTTGAAATCTCATTTTTCCCTCTTCTGTTGCAACTATATCAAGTGTTTCCATCTTCCAGTCTTTCCTCTGCACTTTAACTTCTTCCATTTGTAGAATAGTTACTAAACCTTCAAGTTACAATCTTCCTTCTTTCTAGCATGTACTTTATGACTTGTTAATTTTTCCCCAGCTACAACCTATAACATGAACAGTTAATAAAATAGTTAGAAAAAATAATTAGGCTTTTTGGCCTCTCTTATGTCCATGTTCTTCTCTTCTTTTCTCTTTCTTCTTTCTGAGTGTATAAGCATGTATGTAGTTTGATCTTCCAGTATAATATATCTCCTGTTATTTCATATTCATATGCACAAAATAGGACAATGTAGGAATATGGTTTGATCCCTGAGCTTGTAACTGATAGTTAACCTCTTTTATTTTCTAGGTACAGTGGCCTCTACAATTTAGATGAAGAAAAAAGCTAGAAGTAGAGATGCTTCGATCAAAGAAAGAAACCCCCAAGGAAATGATGGGTTAAGTCATACTCCTTTACTTTCTCTTTCATGCATGTGTAACTTTGATTTCAGTATCTGTACTTTACTTTTTAGTTACATCCCATGGCTTGTGTGGGAAACATTTGAAAAAATCCTTATGAATAAAAAATTGAATTATGTAAATGAGTTGTATATTTCTTTCTACATTTTTTACTTTTTGTATGGATTGTATGACTGAACTAAGATAACTCAATAATATAATTGAATTTCTTAATCATGAAGGAAAGAATTTAGAGAACCTGTAACATCTAGTAATGAACTCTTGTTTCTATAATTTGTACTTATGTTTTGTTGTTCCAAAACTTTATACTTCACCTATTTTGCAATTGGATGTCCTCATCAAAACAACATAACTATCCTTTGGGGCTTGTGTTCTTTTGCTGAGGATAGTCATGAAAATTACAGACAATGTGATTTTGTTACGTTTTTGTAACAACACACATAGCTGCATAGATTTCAAGTAATCTTTTAAATAAATCATCAGTAACGACATAATCTGAAAAAATCTCCCCTATCTTAGGTATACTTTCACCCATGCTATCCATCGTAACAAAGTTTTGAGTTGTCCATTTCTACACGAGTGCAAAAATATTCTACAATGCCCACCCAAAATCTCTCCCTTATACCCCCCCAAGAGTAAGAAATGCAAGCTATTTATTTTCCATGGTGGATCCCAATCCCAAAATACCTCCACATTAAAAATTTATGCCACTGGCATTCTCTTATGCCCCCCCTTCAACGATTCCCCATAGCCTTCTCCTACACCATTCCTAGGAAGTCTACCTAACAGCCCACAAACAAACAGAAACAAAAAACTATTCACACAAGGGAAAGAACATTATTTTCAAGGGCCAAGCTCTTACCTCTCCATGAGAATTTTGTTCCAAGTTCCAAACAACAAGCTTTATCCTAATGAAAGAAATCCAATCATCCAAACACAAGCATGCACAATCTTAAAATACTCCAATAGCAAGAGCTCCAAATAGCCCAAGAAATTCCCCTCAAAAAAAGCATGTAAAAATATGAAGTAACCCAAATACAAGGAAAGCAATTCGAATTTATGGAAGAGGGAAGAGAAGAGGATGAGGAGGATCCATGTGGGATGCCACATCACACTTCCTCAACCCCAAAAAAAAATTCAACATGCATAATAAATAAGAACGACAGATTAACTTACACACTCCAATCAAACCCACACCCCAGAGGACTGAAATTAAAACAAATTAGAAAAGTGTAGTTAAAACCTACATTATGTCATTTCAAAATGCATTATAAAAGTGTAATTTTAACCTCCATACCATAGGTATGGTTGGTGAATAATTTTAAGAGTTATGGGACAAATTTAACTTGTCCCACAAGCCTCCAAATATAGCCTCTAAGGACAAATTCGAATTTCAAAGTGGATGAAGTGTTTCATACTCCAAAATCTAACTTACATTCCATTACATATCACTTACACATTCTTACACATTACTTACACATTCTTACAACATTACTTACACATTCTTACAACATTACATTTAAGAGAAAAAAATTGATTAATTACATTCTTATGACATATTTTATTTATTTATTTTAACAATGTGGTTACTCGCAACATTTATCACAATTAAATAATTAATGAAAGGGGTAACACATCACTTAAAACCACATACAAACATGAATAAAAAGGAACCAAAATAAAGAAATACATAAAATTCCTTGGTCACATTTTAAAGGTGATTCCCCCCCATGGGAATCCCTAACAAACACAAACACACAAACAAATATAGTTGTCATGGTGACCTTGTCGAATTCATCTAGAATTTAAATGTGGTTGGTCTCCAATCCCCCAATATTGTTGTGATATTTTTAACCTGCAAAACACAAATACCTCCTTCAGCCTCGTGGCCATATCAGGACATCCAAAATGATATAAATATATTCTCAAAATTATCTATACATGTGAATCACAAAAACATCAAGGCAATCTAATAACATCATTTACAATTTATATCAACAACTATATCATCATCAAATAATGTCCATTTTTTCTAGGTCTACTCACAATATCCAAACATCACATGCCCACAAAACATCCATAATATATCTATGTCAAACATTATATCATCATCCACATATAAAATGTCTCTAATAATCATCATGCATCATAACTAAATAGAGATCAACAATAATCCAAGATCTAACATCTAACATCATACTAAATCAAACCATAATAATGTCCATAATATAATCAACAGTATCAAGATTATTATCTAAAAGTTTAAAAGGGAAGTGGGCACTACATCCCCCTCTTCTTATCCTCAAATTCCTCCTGGAAGTCACTTGAACAGATGTGGAAACTGAACTCGTAATAATGTGACATCCTCCAAAGTAGCTGCAGTCTCATCTTATATGTCCCACTACACCCAGACCTGATCAATCTCTCTTCCTCAAAGGCCTAGGGTCCTTCAATCGATAATACGAACAGGTTCCACCATCACCTGCCCCTGATCCGACAATTGTAATGAGGTCTAATCTAGAACATGAGAAGGATCTATAATATATCATCTAAGAATAGAAACATGAAACACATCATGTAAGCGAGACAAGCTAGGTGGCAATACTAGATGGTAAGCCAAAGGGACGATATGCTCCAATATCTCAAAAGGACCAACAAATCTAGGAGCCAACTTAAAACCTTTTCCATAATGGATATGGCTCTTATGTGTCATGACACGAAGGAACACCTTCATGCCCACATCAAAATTACATCTAGTCCTATGTTGATCTGCGTACTTCTTCTACCTATCTTGTGCCTCCCGTAGTTTCTACCTGATCATCACTACCTGCTTTTCCATGTCTTGTAAAAGGGCTTGTCGAAGAGATACCATGTCCTCTACCTTGTCCCAACTAAGGGGTGTCCTGCACTCTCTAGCATACAAATCCTAAAAAGGAACCATGCCTATAGAATTCTAAAAACTATTATTATAAGAAAAGTCCACCAAGTACAGGTACTCCTCCCATCTCACCTGATGATCCATCACATACATCCTAATCATGTCTTATAAAATCATATTCACCCTCTCGATGTGTCCATCAATCCTGGGGTGATAAACTATGCTGAAATTAATCCTCTTCCTGAGGGCGTGCTGCATGGTAGTCCAGAAATAGGAAGAGTACAAAGGATCGCGGTCACAAAAAATCTTCCGCAAAATCTCGTGCAACCTAAAAATATCATCCAAATAGACACGTGTCATTGGACTAGCTGTATAAGTGGTCTTCACAAAAGAAAAGTGAGCCACTTTTTTCAATTTATCAAATGTGACCATGATGGCGTTATGGTGATATCTCGACATCGGTAACCCAAAAATAAAGTCCATGGAAATGGTGTCCCAATTCAACTCCGGTATAGATTTGGAAAGAGAAGGCCAGCTGGATGTTGATGCTTACAAAAGAATGCCTTTTGGTCTTTCAAATGCTAGTGCCACATTTCAACATACAATGGACATGGATTTTCACAGCTTATTAAATAAATGCATCCTTGTTTATTTAGATGATGTTACTATATTTTCAAAAGATTCTGATGAACATCTAATGCATTTAAGGCAAACCTTTCAGTTATGCAGGCAATTTGGAATATCTTTGAATCCCAAGAAGTCTATCTTTTCAGTACATCAAGGTAAAATACTTGTCCATATTGTTTCCAAGCAAGGTTTTGAAGCAATCAAAACAACTATCTCTCAAGCTCCTACTCTTGCAAATAAAAATTTTGATAAAGATTTTACAATGTATGCACGTGCAGGAGCTGAAACAATCTCATCTATGTTAACTCAGGTTAATGATGAGAATATTGAGCAACCAATTTCTTTCTTTGGACATAGTTTACATGATTACAAAACAAGGTACATATTTGTTGTAAAATAGGTACTTTCAATAGTCAGAGGACTAAAGAATTTTAAGTACATGCTTTCAAATAATGAAATTCATGTTCTTGTTTCTCACCCAAGTGTGAAATATTTCTTATTAAATAAATAATTGAATGAGAAAAGAGCAGGCTGGATAACGAAGGTTATGGAATATACTATTTATATCTAGGTTGCTAAGATAGTTTGAAGTAAAGGTTTATATGAACATCTAATTGATGATATGGAAAAAAGGAAGCTGTAGAACCTGAAGATTCAAAACATCATGCTGAAATTACATATCAGCAATCAGACATCATGGTCCAATGATAAAATCAGCAACCTGAAATTGCTCAAGAGATTTAGGAATCAAGGTGGATGACTGATTTGGTTAACTACTTACAACATGACACCTATCTGAAAGGTATGGAAAAATATATATGAAGATATTTTAGATTACAATTTTTCCCCTATATCTTTATTGATAGTGTGTTGTTCAAAAGAGATATAAATAGAATCCTCCTGCGATGTGTTGACTATGATAAAAATTAGAAATTACTCTCATAATGCCATGAAGGACCTGTAGGAGGTCACTTCTTAGCGTGTACCACATCCTTAAAATTTATGAAAGTTGGCTTCTATTGGCCTAGAATATTCAAGGACTGTTTTGAATGGATTAGAAAGTATAAGAATTTTTTTTCTTTTTTGGAAAAGAACGTTTAGCTTCGTTGCCTTTACATCCTATTTCAGTTGACCAATATTTTATGTAGTGGGGTCTTGACTTTATTGGCATGATAAACCCACCTTCTTCATAACGACATAAGTGGATCTTAACTGCTACAAATTATTTTACATGATGGAATGAAACAATAGCCTTGAAAGATGCTAATGAAACTTTGATACTATCCTTTTACAAAGGTATAGTTTACAAATTTGGTGTTCCAACAACGATCATATCAGATAATGCTTTAGCATTTCTTGGTGCAAAGATAACAAATTTAGCTGTCAACCATGGAATTTACTTAAGCTCTTCATCTACTTATTATCCACAAGGTAATGGCTTAGCTAAAAGTACTAATAAGAATATTTTAAGGATCATTAGAAGAACACTCAAAGATAATCAAAGGGCTTGGCATCTAATGTTGAATTAATCACTTTGAGTTGACAAAGTGACTCCTAAAAGATCATTTGGCATTTCACCATACAAACTTGTGTACGGAAACGAAGCAAGAATGCCTATTTAAGTTGAGTTACATGCATTAGATTTGTTGCATCGAATGGAGCTTCTTGATAATGAAACATTGCAGGTTCATTATGTAGAGTTAATGGAATTACAAGAGCTAAGAGATCAAGCTCATTTAAATATGGAAAAGAATCAAAAGCACATGAAGAAGACTTTTGACGAGAAATCCAAATTCAGAGTATTCAATGAAGTAGATATCGTGTTAAAGTGGGTTGTTGATCATGCAAAGACAGGAAGACACAAAAAGTTTGATACAATCTGGAGTGGTCCTTACGTGATTTTAGCTTGTAAAGAACACAATACTTTTCATCTTTCAAAGCTGAATGGTATGTTTCTCAAAAATTGTTGGTGAAAATTTTAAAGTGATTGGTAGAGTAGGTTTTTCCTTTCACTAAGTGCAGTTTCTGCACATTGGATTGTTTTTCAATTCAATAAGTGCATTCATGCATGTGATCTTGTTTACAATATCCTTTCACATCTTTAGTTTGTTTTGGAAGGGTTGGACCTTTCGAAAAGGCATATTTTGGTTACATGTTCGGACTCCATGCCCAGTGGACAAGAGAAAGGCATTGGTATATAAGCTAGCAGTCAAATTTCCACATAGGATCTCCAAAAATGTTGACAATTTATGCACTCGTGCAGAAATGGGTACTTCGAAACTTCATTACAATGGATAGTATTGGTGAAGTATACTTAAGCTAGGGGAGATTTTTTCATATTATGTTGTTACTGCCGATTTATTTAAAAGATTGCATGAAATTTGTAGATGTGTGTTGTTACAAAATTTAATAGATTACATAGTCTACAATTTCATGACTATCTTCAGCAAAATAACATAGGCCCTGAAGGACAGCTGCGTTGTCTTGATGAAGACATTCAATTAAAGAATAGGTGAAATGCTAAGTTTTGGAACAACAAACATAAGCACAGATTGCATAAATCAGAGTTCATTACTGGATGCTAAAGGTTTTCTAATTTATTTCCTTAATGATTAAGAAATTCTATTATATTACTGAGTTGTTTAGTTCATCATACAATCCATACAGAAAGCACAAATGCAAATAAAAATATACAACTCATTTACATAATTCAATGTTTTATTCATAAGGAATTTTCAAATGTTTCACATACAAACCGTGGGCTGTAACTGAAAAATAAAGTAAAACTACTGAAATAAGAGGTTCGCATGCATGAAAGAGAAAGTAAAGGAGTATGAGTGAACCCATCATTGCCTTGGGTGTTTCTTCTTTGGTTGAGACATCTCCATTTTCCAGCTTTTGTTCCTTCTTCAACTTTGTTATAGAAGTCATTGTACTTGAAAAGAAGAAAAAGATAACTACAAATTATGACCTCAGGGATCAATTCATATTCATATAGTGTCCTAATTTGTACATGGTAATCTCTTAGCAACATGAGATATAATTTACTTGAATATCAAGCTCCATACATGTTGTACTCACTTAGAAAGAAAAAAGAGAAAAGAAAAGAAAACCATGGACATAAGAGAGGCCAAAAAGCCTAAATATTTTCCTAACTATTTTCTTAAGTGTGCAGGTACATGTTACATCTAGGAAGAAATAGACAATTCATAAGTACATGTTGGAAAGAGGGAATAATGTAACTCGAGTTTCAATAACTATTCTAGAATAGAAGAAGTTACATTACAGAAAAGAGACTCGCAAATAGAAGTACACTTTTTCACTTTGCAACTAAGTAAGAAAATCAGATTTTAAGAAGCTGAAGTTAAATGGAAAGAAAGGGTTATAACTGAAACAAAATGAAGAGAAGATTCTAGGAAAATTTTGACAGGGCTTTGCCATGTAAAATGGACATTTACAACTTTTCATCATGTTGTTTTCGACTATATAATTCTTTAAAAGGATTATGTAAATCAAGTACGTGATACAAAAAAGTAGAAAAACATTGCATGATCAGGAAGAAACAATTATGATATTTCAGGTTTCAACTACCAAATTAGCTTCAACAGAAAATGTTACATTCTATATTCTGAATCAGAAAATACAATTACTACAACTGGAAATTGAAGGAAGAAATAATTATAGAAAAAAATTTCCAGGGCTTCGCAATGAAAAATAAACATTTCAAATTTTCCAACATTACCAGAATTTCTACTATCAAGGAAATAAATCATCTAAGTAAAAAAAACAAGTTACAACATTTCAACAAAGCATCTGAGTCAAGACTTATGCCTAAAAATAGTATCAGAAACATATAAAAGACTGCTTACAATTTCTAGAAAACCACTCGCAAGGTACAAAGGCATCTTAGGTACAAAATATCAGAAATACACTTCTATTACAGTTGATAAATTCAATTCATTATTCAGGTGTAGAATGAACTTCAAATTCTAAGAATACAAATGCAACTATAGGTTACAAGAATGTTTTCCAAACATAATCCATTTTGAAAAAGTAAGAGTAAAGTACAACTTTATCATTTGAAACACTCAAGCAAATAAACATGATACAACATCACCAATTACTTCAGGTTTCAATACTCAAAGCAGAAGGAAGTTTTCATTTTTTTAAAAGAAGAAAATGTTTTATGACCTACAAAGTTGATCACCCAGTTTACATTTAAGCATAAAACTGATATATTTTTAGAACTTACAGAGGCCAAAATGAAAAAAAATATTTTAATAGAAACTACCAAGAAATATATAAACGTAAAGAGGAAGGTATAGAGCTAGTTTAGCAAAACTTTTCTCTTCATTTTTACCAGATACCTAGAGGGAGATTTATACAGACTACAACTTAGAGCTAAGAAAATGACAAAGAGTTCACAACGTAACAGTCATTCAGGGAAATCTCCATAAACATATAGTCAAGAATGAATGCACATTGCTAAATCTCTAGATAGAAAGCTTTTACATTGGTCGAATACAGAAGATACAGGAGGAAAAACAAAACCGCAAAAAGCTTTTTAAGCTCATTTTACCAATAGCCAACAAAATAAAATAGACCCAAAGACCTCTTCCACAATAATAAATTTGATCTTGAATGACCTAAATAAATGAAGTTTATATTCAAGTGCACAAAAACTCATGTCTTCAAAGATATACAGAAAACCCACAAGGAAAATTCCAGACCCATGGATGTCAAAATGAAATAATGGAAGCCCAAATGAATTCCGAAGCTGAAAAAAGGAAAAGCTTCCAAAAGATATGTTCAACCATGAACCAAGCTATCTTAAAGCAAAAATGATCTCATACAAAGTAAACCATAGTTTAAGAGCAGCAATCACAAAGTTTTTTTACCTCAGTGCATGATAAAACTAATAATTAAATTTATACAGATGTTTTCTACATAGAGTTGAAGAAATTTAGAAATTGATGAAAACACGGATCTATGAGTACCCATGTATACAAAAGCATACATCCTGGCCAATGAATGAAGACCCATTAATGGGTAAGTAGAGAATCAGAGCAAGAGAAAGAACTCACCAATTAACATGGAGTTGTCAAGAAAAGAAAACCATCAAATTCAGTGTAGAAAAGTGAAAACCCAGAATGATATTAAATTTGAATCTCCATGAGAAGCATAAAATCACAGAGAAGATATAGAAGGGAGTTAATTATCAATGTCTTGAAATTCAAAATGGAAAATGACCAAACAGGTTAGTACAATCTCAGAGATCAAATATTACCATTTGTTACCGAACAATGATGCCAGGAGAACCAGTTCAGAGCTCGAAACATTAAAATGACAACCATAACACTTGCAGAGAGTTTGAAAAATCACAACAGCATGAGCTCAACAACAATCATCAATGGCGCAATCTCCAAAAATAACTTGTAGTAAAACTCAAAAAAGAGAACGAAAAGACTTGAATGTGCAAATTCTTCACACTTTTTAGTGCTTCGTAGAAGGGATTTCAATGTGCAAAGCCATACAAACCCACAAAATAGTCGAGCTCAAACTTATCATAGAGGTGGCCATCAAAAGAAAATAACTAAGAACTGAGAGCTCGAATCCAAACCATGATGGCCAATACAAAACTGAACTCAAACCTTTATCAGGAAAAATGAAACGAGCTCGGCAAAAACAATAATGAGCCAGAGGGTAACAAATAATCATAAAATTCAAAGGGGAAGCTGAGCTTCATAAGTGCAACAACGACATCAAAAATTTTGCAAGGGCTTCGTCCACAGAACCGAAAATCCAAATGAAGTGATCATTTTGGTCGAGTTACCCTTTACCATGTAAACTCGAGAGGCAAGTCAACATAAATCAACCACGATTGAAGCATCAACCTTCAGAAAGCATCAAGGACAAAGATAAAAGGCCGAGGATCAAGCTCCAAGATCAAATCAAGCAACCATGGTCTATTCCACTGACCAAATTAATTACAAGGGTAAACCCTTAATTGCGCTCACAAGATCAATGGTATAGGTCCATCAAGGACAGAGATTGACGTTGTCAATAAAAGATCAAACCTGACCAGAGTTGAAAATGTGTATACGTGGCAATCCTACAGAAAACCCTAAATATGGTTGGGTTTAAAATATCACCCTATCATGCCAAGGGTCGACTCATCACGCAGAAGGGGCCAGCCCACGTGTCAATTAAATAATCATTGCAATACTGAAATAATTCCTAACTATAGTGTATGCTCCAACATGTTGAGTGTCAACCAAACCATGCCCACAATGATCACCGAAAACATGAATCTTTTAAGATATACATTATCCAACATGCAAAGGCTGACAAACTATAAAATGCAATACTAATCAAAGGTGGCAGACTATAGTATGGTATGTGTGTATACAAAGTGTCCAAGCATATTTTAATGGATTTACACAAAGTTACCCCCATGTATATCTAGAAACCATGGTAATATGCCAAGTCCACAAGAGTGGCCAAACCTAATGAGACAAGAGCTCACAACCACAAGTGGCTCCCACTGATGGTGATGGATTTTTTTAGTCTTGGAATGAAATTTTTTTCATGTGATCAAAAGGAATGGATCAGTGGTAAAAATCAGAATGCAAGCAACTTTTGAAGGCTTAATTACCTTGTTTTTCAGAAAATAAGAGTTGATTATAAATTGCACATGTGCTCCTAGTGGTCCCCACAGTGAGGTGAATAATTTTTTCTAAGCATTGGAGATCAAAAGTATTTATTTTATTGCACAGGATTATTTTTGCATACCTTCACAAAAGGACAAAACGGACAAGTAGAAAAATTCACATGCACAAGCAAGGAGACTTGCCTAGCAAGCAAATTGATTATTAGCAAATTATTCACCCTTGCTTTCTTAAAAATAGAACAATCAACATTAGTTTGACTCTATTGTAATCAAGGCTATTAATTCCTATTCGTAAGTGCATGTTTTATTTTTATTCCTTTATCTATTATTAAATAAATTATAAAAATAGGATGCATGGGCAAGTACAGGCCTTAGGATATTCTTAGGAAGAGGGTGAAAAATTATTTTTTTATATATTTTGTTCCTTTGCAAAGCATAAGGACTTTAATGATAGGAGTACTGAAGAAATTGTGCAAGTTTTTGCCTTCTCAGTGTGAAGTATTTTCTGTCTTTCCAATTATTTGTCTTGTGAATGCAAATTCCCTAATCAATCTTCTTACCCTGCTGCAAATTCAGTATTTTCTACATAATTTTAATGTGCATGTTAAATCATTAGTGTTGTTGTGATATTTTCCCTCAGTATAAAAGGTGTTTTCCCTTAATTATTCTGCAGAAATCTATTGGCTTGTGCATCAAGAAGCCTTCCAATATCAATTGTGCATATACTCAGTCAAAGCCCTCATATAAATTTTTTATATCACCTTAGTTTAGTTATTGTACAACTATCTTCTACCCTTAACCCCAGAAAACAAATATTGGATACATCAAAAAAGGAATCGGCCTTCATACCAGAGACTCACCTGAAAATAGGTATACCCACAGACTTGAGGTGTTTCCATTGTATCTAGGAAAGAGAGAGACCAATTTTTCACGCTTAGAAAACTTGCATCCATCTCTCTACAGGGTGCACTTTCGAGAGATAAAACATCCCCTTTGTAATGGTGTAATCAGGATGGTACCTGGAGTTCTATCTTCAAGTGGCATTATGAAGTAATTATCAAATTCAACCATTACAAATGTATCTAGTTTTAGAGGACCACTACCAGGTGCATACATTATGCTTCATATATATCATATATCTCCATTTAAAATACATGCTTCTATCCAAAGAGTGGATGTTTACATAACCCTTGAATCATGAAAAATTAATAATTCAACATCAAGTTCATCATTCGAACCTCCTTTTAGTGTGCTCACATTACTTGTTGTTGTTGCAATGTTACATGCAACATGTATATTCAACGAATGAATATGTTTTTGTTTGGGTTATTTGCATTACTCATTATTTGGACCAGGTGAATATTATTATTGAATTCATCATTACTATATTTTTCTAATGCATAATTTGTTCTACTCATTAATAAAATTGAATCATCCAGTGTCAGATTTGCATCTTTCAGATTAGGTATAAGTTGTCAAAAACATTTTTTGTCTTCACTTTCACTTTCTTATCTAAATACCTTATCTAGTGTAACCAATATCATGAATTATTCCCATAACAAAATTAAATGTGTATACCTATCATATTGTGGTTTGTTTCTAATAAGAGGAAGTTTCCCTAAATCTCCTACCAAAATCATAGAAAAACCACCAAAACTGATGTCTTCTTTTTCATGGAATTCTTGAAGATGTCGGGAGTGTATGTCTTCTAGAAAAAAATTTCTCTAATACATGCATAAAAAATAGAAATCACCAATGCCGGAAATTTTTGGAGCTCGAGCATGTTTCCTATTTAACCTTATCTCTACGAAATTGTATCCTTTTAAAATTTAGTTTCACGAGTTTATTGTAAAAACCGTTTCTTTGAAGACTTTTCTTGCAAAGCTAATTTTTGAGGTATGATGCCAACTTTTCCAAGGGTTACTACTATCTTGAGTTTAATTTTTATAATTTTAAAACTTACAAACCATGATTTAAATTTCCACTGTGTATATTAAAGTCCAATCAAATCCTAGGCATTGTATGTCCTTGCTTAAAATTGTCAGTGAATGAATAAGATCCTACAGACTAGCCTAGAAAGTTGTAAATAAAAATAAATAGAAAATTCGTCTTTCATATTAAATTTTAATTAAAATTAAAATAGAGTGAACAAAAATAGATGAATTATGAGATTAATATTTACAAACCACAATCTATAATATTCCTTAAACATCATATGTATATACTCAAAACTAACTTTAGATAGGAATATACGATGGTTGATGCTTATTTCAAAGACAAGAATATATGCGACTAACTATTTTTCATACTTTAAAAATGAATTAATTACATGTGACTGTCTGAGACCATACAGATGGTATTGCGTATGCATAGATAGTAAATGTAGTTTTCCAAAAGTAGGCAAAAATTTTTATCATATCAACACCTTGAAACACAATTTTGGTTTTCTTCCACATTTTCCTCTACTTTACTCTGAGACATCTATAATCAATACAAACTCCCAAGGCTGACACTTTTTGGAGCTCAAGCATGTTTCCTATTTCACTATATCTCTATAAAAGTGCATCCTTTCTAACTTTGGTTTCAGCATTTTATTATAAAAAACTTTTCTTCAAACATTGCTCTTTAAAAGCTTATTTTTCAGGTATGATGCCAACTTTTCCATGGGTTACTGCTATCTACAGTCCAATGTTTATTCTCTAAAAACTAAAAAACCATGATTTATGTAATGCCCATAATTTTTGACGTTCAAAACCATAATAAAACCTATCAATTTACTATGGAAAATTACATTATTATTATTTTGTTTAAAAGATTGTAAGGTGGAGTATGCATCTACGATTAATCCATTCACGTCTATTATCCAATTATTATTTCAGAACCAGATTAATAATTAAATAATATTAATTTGTTTTAAATTCATTTCCAAGTATAATCTTTTAATTATGTCACCATTAATTTATTTTCTATCTTAACAAGAATTACTCCCTAATTTTATTTTTTTTAATCACCTGACATCCACATCCCACATCTATTAAATATTTTACATTTAGTAAATTAATTCCTATGGTCCAATACCTAAAACCTATTAATTATTCCACACTAACAAGGGTCATATTTTATCCCAACACACTAAGGCCATAAGTGGCCACATTCAACCCATACGCATAACTTTTTATTAAAAAAATAAAAATAATCAATCCCACAAAAAGCCCACAACTTAAAAGGATGTATGATTCATTCTCCACCATAAGATTAGTTGAATGTGGACCCTTAGATCTTATGTTTTCTAAGATGCGCTAAGAATCCTTATGTTGACTTCTTATTCTCATTTTTTCCTTAATCCATTTCGTTTTAACTTTTACAGGGTAGGGAGCATGGAGGCCAAGGAGGACATGAAAGCTATGGATGGATTTCCTCTACTCCAATATTTTTATATTATTGTTGTGTTAAATTGGGAATTTTACCCATTCCTATTATGGGTATTGTTTTACCCCTTTTATTTTTGTTTATTTTCATTTCTATGGAATTCTTTTTTTTGTAAGTTTGGATGAATATACATTGGGTATATTCCATTTTTAGTGTATATAAAAACCATATATATTTATATTTATATTTACATAAATACATATACATACATGTGTGTGTGTTCTCTAATACTTTTACAAAAAACTGATATAACAGATATATATATATAATTATATATATATATATATATATATATAATTATATATATATATATATAATATTATGAATTATTTTATTACTGGCGAAAACAAGTTCGTCTTGATGTATTTTATATGGCCCGAGTTTTAGTTATGTGACCTGTGTTCTAGTTACGTGCTATGTGTTTAAGAGGATAGCCATGACCATTTAAATTGTAGGGTTATAAAGTTTATTGGGGGGGGATAGTCCCTGGCTTGAATTCCATTTTCTTTTATCTCCTTTGGACTCGAGCTCTTTCCTTTGTGTTTTTGGCCAATTAACTTCCTTTATGATATCCGATTTTAGATTGATCCCCAGCTCAAGTGAGATCCAACCTTGTGACTTGGCCTCCCTAAATCTCTTCCATGTAATTCAAGCTGACCTTGTCTAATGGCATCGCTTGACATTCCTTTATTTCCACGAGAATTACGTTTATCCACTAAAAACCCTATCTCTTCGGTTCAGCTTTGTACTTTTCTACACTGGCCCGAGTTCGCCCTAAAGAAAACACAAGCTCCCTAACAATCGATCTCCCTCCAAATATCTCAACACTAAACTAAGGTAGCTCGATTCTACTCCATGTAATCGGAGATGAGTCAGCCCCCATTATAACCTCACCAAGTCGAGGTCTCTCCATCTGGATCGAACTCACTCGTTATTGATCCCACCATACACCTATTCCTTATGCGAGCCGAGCTCAAGGTTACGCCATTACACACCATGCTAACACCCATCTTCCATCAATAAGCTCAAGGTCTGATCCATATATTCCTTTGGTCGATGTGGCCCCTCTATAATTCCATCATTGTGAATCCACCCAACCTCTGAGTCATCTCCCACATAGGGCCAACTTGACCCAACCTTATTTTGTCATGGAATCAACTCATCTAGTCAAGTAGCTCGCTAAGCTACTCGATGATTAATTCCTAGCTTGCCCCATTAATGCAATATCACAACTTTCCGAGCTACTCGGTGAGCTAGTGTTTAGCTCGGTGTGCTTGATGGACCAAATAGATAATTTTCCCCTTGGAACACAATGTTTTTGAATTTTTTCATATTTTCTCATGTCAGGGACGTAATAAGGGCTGAATGTAAAGGAATTTAAGTCCAGGAATTATTTTTTCCATTTTTTCTTGTTTTGCCCAAATGTGGGCCTATGGGGCCTGTAATTTATTAATTTCCAAGATGATCCAAAGGGTCAAAACCTAGAAGAGGAAAAAAATCCTTGATTTCATTTTCACTCTCGAACTTACCAAAAAGTGCTCTCGAGATGCCAAAAACCACATGTAACCTAATTTCAACCTGCGGGGACAACTTTGATTCCTAGGTTACATGAGACCCCTGTTGTCCAATTTGGCCTGCAAGGAAAAATTTGATAACAAAATATTCACTAAGTATCCTTTTTTTTTAACGACTATTTCACAGTCTGGTATCTAGTATAAGTGCACCTATTTTGAGGGGTAACAAGTTTCTTTTCTTTTCTTATCCCTCACTTTTACAAACACAATCGAGACACCTCACGGGTTGTGGGTCTCTATGTTGTGAAGTGAATCTCTAGATTACGAAGGGATGGTTCCCCTTTTTTTTAGTATCCCTATACTAGATCCATGGGGTTGAAGGTAAGAGGATGAATAATAAACTGTAAAAATGGTGATACACCAAATGTATTTCAGGGTTTCTTAAAGATAACATACATGATATGGTGAGAGTAGAGATGAAGTAAACATGATCTAGGGGGTTTTTGTTAACTTCAAGGAAAATAATGATATGTTAAGGGATTGCACACAATACAAACACAAAATTACACAATAAAATGAACAAACACCTTATCTATAACAAGGAAAAATAGCACAAGAAAAGCTTAATAATTTAGGGAATTAAATTGAAAAGAAAAATTATGATCATACACACCACTACAATGTTCTACACAAGACAATCTACTAATTCTCATAAAAGGTAAATCTCGAAAAATTCATCCAACACTTTGTTACATCAAGAAGTCCCCCTTGTACTTTGCTAAAGAACACAATATATAGAAAGTCTTCACCCAATTCCCCCTAAAAATAAACTAAATTCTAAACTCCCTCTTGCATGATAATTTTAGCCTTCATAATGATTACAATTATAAAAAAGGAATAAAATTACATGGTGTACTTAAACATAAAAACATCCTTTATTTGATAATTTCAACTCATAGTCAAACTGATTTAACTCCCTTATTAGCCTCTTCATGGAAAAGCGTGGATCCTTTGGGAAAATTAGGATAGTTGGGATAAAGGTAAGCTAATTTTAAACATTATTACAAAATGCATGCAGCTAGTATGTGTTCATAAAGAATGTAACTTTGTCTTCTTGATCTATCTGCCACCTTTCCATGAAGGGAATTTTGTCTTCTAGCTTCACTTTGATCACATGTATAAAATAATGATTATTCTACCTCTATTTCTGCCTTTGATAAAGTAATGATGCATGGTTTACAATTTGGAAAATTTAATGATGAAAAGGGGGGAAAAATGTTTTACCTCTACGTATAAGGGGGCATAAATAAATGATACACATGAAATTTGTTCCATCTAAGGTCAAACCATTACATTATTATGGTCAAAAATTTCAAATATTCAACAACCCACAAGGGAAATAACATGATTATCTTTATTTAGTCCAAAACAATCTAACTCTAACCCAAGCTGGGTTAGGGTTATTCCTCCACTTGCCACGTATGTTCTTTAACTCAATGTCTGGGTTAGCATGGAAAAAAGGACTTTAACCGTAAATTTTGCATCATTTCATGCTTTGAGTTTGAAGAGAGGGTCTTTATGGGGAAACCATGCTAAATTTTTACTAGGTGCCCCCATTGCTCTGATTTAGAAATATCGTTTGGATATTTTCTCAATGAATGAGCTCATGATGTAAACATTTTCTATGGCCACAATTTTTGTGTATCCCCGAGCTCTCTGGATTTCATTTTTTACTATTTGGTCCTTCTGTGGAAGATTCACCTGACATTTTTTACTAGTAATCTTTGGTCCTTCTTTATAGTCATCATAGCTTTAATGACCATACACTATTTTTCTATGATTATTGAAGGCCCTTGAGCCATTACTTTTCATTCCTCCAATAATACATCGTTCTCTATATATTCTATAATTCGAGCTTGAGGTTCGGCCTTGTAGCTCAATGACCGTGAAGCTCAAACCATTGGTAATGGGATTTCTGAAGCTCTGCTATATTTTGACATTTCTTAGTTGAATCTCCATTTATGATGAAAATATCAGAACTTACCACATATTTGAGGTAAAAACCCTTTCTTTCATTTTTTTTTAGCAAAAATATCGGCTTTAAAAAATTTTCACCGAGTTTTAATTGATGGGTTGTCATTTCACTAATGCATACTCTATTTGTATCTTGGGTTAGGTTCGAATCTCCTTGATATGAACTTATTTAACCTTTAATTTTCATTTATTGTTTGTGAGTTGAATTTCATTCTAGAATCTCACCTAGCTCTTAAAAACTCGTATTCTCATCAAATATGGGTGATTTCTCACTGGTTGGTTATGCTACTATTTGGTCTGATTTCAATAATTCATTCATCTATGCATTACTTATCTCATACTGCTTATCTAAAACTCGTTTATTCAAAAATGGCACTGTGATTCAAGTTGTTTTACATTGTCATGGCCTGGGTGAGTTGTGCATTTAATGTTTATGGAACATGTGCTCTTATGCACCCTATCCGCCTTTCGGAAAAAATGGTTGATTTTTATGCTTAGAGATTAATATTATTTGATTTATACTAATCTAGATTGTGTCTCACTATCGACCCTCCTTCCTTATTCTTGAGCGTTTCTGGGTTGTTGAATCAGCCTTCAAATTTTACAATACACACTTTATCCTAAGTTGTACTATTATAATTTGAAAAAGACAATTTGAGTAACTGATAACTAGCATGTGTGGAAATGGTTTGGTTATTGAACTCCTCCCTTGTATTGTAACTGTGAGCCTTGTGATAAAACTATTCCTTTTCTTCCATCGTTGTAACTTGAGCTTACTATTTGTTTTTCCTTTGCCACTTGTATGGCTTGATTTCATGTGTCTTTGTGATTGCACTAACTTAAATCACATTAATATTGATGAGTCTACTTATATTATTCCACTCTCATGGATAGCTTATATTTTAAGTTTCTTATGAATGGCAAGATCGTGCGTCTTCTCTGTTCTAGTGTTTATTACTTGGTTTTTTATTTTTATAAATTTGTGTGCTGTTCATATGAATGTTGTAAAAGACGATTCCATCGACATTTTATTCATCCATGCGCCAGACAAAAAAACTAAAGAATATTATATAGTGTCGAGTGTAAGATCCGACAAAAAAAAACTTAAGCAACATAAATATTAGGAATGAAGAAGAAACAATGTAGTCAGTTCCCACAAACATTCTATCCAATATCACCAACTCCACAAGAACAATTATAACTATATATATCAGATTTCTCATTAACCTTGATGCTCTGATATTTTACCTTGGACATTGTATAGATGATAGTAGATAGTTGTTACTTTCAAGTTTTCCTGTTAGATAAACTTTTTTGTAATTAGGGTTAGTCGAGATTTTTACTTTCTAAAAGTGTTTCTTAGAATGATCGGTTTCCTCTATTGACAGAGTTTTCACTAATTAGCTCAAACTGATATTATTTGAACTTTTTTGTAAATGTTCTTCCTTTTCTTGCAAGTTTTACTCAGTTTAAATGTTTTTCATGGTCATTCAACAATTGTTACTAATGGTGCTAATGACATTAAGGTATCAATTCATTCATTATGCATTTACTTATCTCCCATACTGCTTAATCTAAAAATCTGTTTTATTCAAAAAATGGGCCACTTGATTCAAGTTGTTTTACATTGTCTGGCTGGGTTGAGTTGTGCATTTATCTTTGGAAACATGTGCTTCTCCGCAAGCACCCTATCCGCCTTTCGGAAAAAAATGGTTGATGTTTTTATGATTAGAGATTAATATTATTTTGAGTTTACTAATAGGATTCGTGTTAACTATTTCGACCCTCCTTCCATTATTCTTGAGCGTTTCTGGGTTGAATCATGCTTCAAATTTTACAATACACAACTTTATCTCTAATTTGTACTATTATAATTTGAAAAAGACAATTTGAGTAACTGTAACTTAGCATTGTGTGGAAATTGTTTGGTTATTGAACTCCTCCCTTGTATTTGTAACTGTGAGCTTGTGCATATAACTATTCCTTTTCTGGGTCCATCGTTGTAACTTTGAGCTTACTATTTTGTTTCTTTTCCACTTGTATGGCTTGATTTCAATGTGCTCATTTGTGATTCACTAACCTTAACTCATCATTACTATTGATGGTCTACTTATATTTATTCCACTCTCATGGCTAGCTATATTTTAAGTTTATTATGAATGGCAAGCTCTGCGTCTTCTCTGTTTCTATGTGTTATACTTGGTTTTTTTATTTTTATAAAATTTGTGTTCATATGCCAATGTAAAAGACGACTCCATCGACATTTTATTCATCCATGCTCCAGACAAAAAACCTTAAAAATACTTATATAGTGTAGAGTGTAAGATCCGAAAAAAAAAATTAAGCAACATAAATATTAGGAAATGAAGAAACAATTTAGTCATTTCCCACAACATTCTTTCCAATCACCAACTCCACAAGAACAATTTTATAACTATATATATCAGATTTCTCATTAAGCCTTGATGCTCTTGCATATTTTACCTTGACATTGTATAGCTGATAGTAGATATGTTGTTACTTTCAGTTTTCCATTTTAGATAAACTTTTTTGTCATTAGGGTTAGTTCGAGATTTTCCTTTCTAAAAGTGTTTCTTAGAATGCTTGGTTTTCTCCTCTATTGACAAGATGTTTTCTACTCATTAAGCTCAAACTGATATTATTTGAACTTTTTTGTAACTGTTCTTCCTTTCTTGCATAGTTTCTACTCAGTTTAAATTTTTTTATCATGGTCATCAAATTGTTTACTAATGTAGTGTAATGACATTAAGTTATCAATTCATTGATGAAGCTCTATATTATTGCACACATATGGTTGTAATCTGCTTTATAATTTTGCAAAATTGTACCTCTTTTGTCATATCATGAGGACTTATAATCTTTTATAATTTTGTAATATGTACTTCAAGACTTTTTGAAACTTTAAAGTCTATTGTAACTTTTCTTTATAATTTCACCATTCTATACCTGATTCATATATGAGCACTGTACCTTCAAATTTTTTATGAAAGCTGAAGATGAATTTTTTGAACCTAAAAATGATGTTGCAAATTAAATTCTACAATGAAATACTTTTACATAACACATCTGATTTCTTAAATTTATAGTTTATGCATCATACAAGTCGAAAGATATATTGTAGCTTTACTATGGGAGAATAGTTTGAAGTAGAACAATTAGGTAAAAAAAATTGTACATGTTCACTTTTCTACTTATGATCTTCTATATCCGGCATTCTCTTTTGTACTTTTTGATTTTCATGTACATATTCTAGAAATCCATTATCTCTAAAACGATGAATACCACAGGATGGAAAATCTGGAGCTCTAACAGATTTTTATTCTTCATTCAACTGGGGACGTAGAAGAAGAGCGGGAAAGGACAACTGGGAATCAATGAATGCAGGAAAATCCTTATAAACCATGCAATGATGTATTTTCCCTTATCTTTTATTCATAATTTTATACACATACAATTTCTTTTCTTGTACGGAATTTTAAGATTTATTTCCCATAGCTTGTGTGGGTCAATTGTACCTTTAAATTGTGAAATAAAAGAAAATATCCTATTGTGATGAGATGTAAATACTTCATTTTTCATTTTTTTTCATGAATATGATGTTAAATGAATTCTTTGCAACTTAAACACACTAAGAAATTTTCAGTTAATCATAATTTATGAATCAAAAGTACCTTGATTAAATATAAAAATGTGAATAAATATAAGAAGTAACCTAGTTCAATTTTTGAAATGAACTATCCCTTTATTCAATTTGGTATGTCCATCTTCAATATTCATTGTCTTTCCCATTTGTGTCAAGGTATTGCATTAGTTTGTGAGGGGCTGATGTACGATCATGACAGATTGTTATCTGGAAATATAACTTAGGTGGAAATTTAAAATTCTGTAGCCAACACGATGACACTTCAAACCTTTTCCCCTTCAAATAGGACGCTTAAGTTGATCCCTCCAATTGGAGAAAAAATGTTTCAAGTTAACCTCTTGCACAAGTGCGGTAAATTTCAACACAATCATCTACTCTCTCTATTATTTCAACACCTTACCATATACTATTATATCTTTGTACTTTAATAACATTAATATAAATACACTCACACACACACACACACACATATACATACATACATACATACATACATACATACATACATACATACATACATACATACATACATACATACATACTACATACATACATACATACATACTATACATACATACATACATATATATATATATATATATATATATATATATATATATATATATATGTATGTATATGTATACATACATAGATACATACACACACACACACACACAAACACACACACACACATATATATATCATCTATTTTAATTTTCCTCCATATATATCACCACTAAATGACCTCTATTCAAAGAGTTAAAAAATTAAACTATATTCCCACACCTTTTTAACTTCTATATTTTTATTACATACCCTTTCTTGAAAAAGGATTGTCTCGTCAAGATTCAAACTGATCATTTTATTTTTTCTCTTTCTCAATACCTTTTCAAATTCTCCTTTAACATTGAACTTCATCTCATGGCTCGATACAATCCCTATATTTTGAAAGTTCAAAGGTTAGGAGTTCCATTTAGATATAATTAGAATCTACACGTAACCCTTGTTCTTCTTCTTCGAAGTGAGGAAGATATTACACATTTTTTAATTTGAGTAAGTCTCAATAACTTTTTCAAAGGTTTTGCAAACTTAAAAAAATATAGGTGATGTACTCAATTTGGAGGCTCAATTATTAATATGTTATTGACTAACTTTTGATATTACAAAGACACCTTCTAGATATTTATAGACAAAACATGCTATACAAAATCCACAAATTCCACTTGAGGATTTCCATATCACCTCTGCACTGATAAGAGAGAGAGGGAGCATATACACCTATGAAAGACATAAAATTTACAATTGTATGAACTAAATCCTGTTCACCTGAGTAGAATAGTATTCATCAGTCATGGTATGATTTTTAACCATGATTTACCAAGAGATATATCTCATTTCAAAAAATAGGCTTTGAAACATGTTGCAATCATCTTTTTGCTATCAAGAACCAAACTATGCATGCCTCTTTAAATTTTTCTCATGAAATTATCTTAATATACTCAATGAAAATTGATAGTTATTTCTATAATTGAGGCATTATGACCCCACAAAGTTGGTTAAAAGTTCCTATTCATTCAAACAAATATTCCAAAAACCCTATATTAGGGTTTTTTATGACTGTAGAGCCTAACAACCTTTAAATTTACATTTCTTCCTAAATTTTGATTAAAATAAAAAAATTTAAATTTTTTTAGACACATGGGAGTAAATTTTATCGTATCCAACCTTTTATATGTTTTAAATCCTTCAAAATTACTCTCAGACTTCACTTTTACTGTGCAGGGATCAGGACATTAACTATTCAATCATTGGTCATGTAAGAGGACCAAGCAAAACCAATGAATAACTTATCCAACTACAATTAAAGGGCTAATGAGAATTATATCATACTTTAACCTTCATAGAATAAGGTGATAAAAGTGAAACAAGTTTAACTTGTGTATGATAGTTGATGAAATGTGCATAGTCTTCAAATTGAAGGATTAAACCACCATTGCAACTCACTTATTCAAATTTTCATGACTAATTGTTGAGTTAGAAAACTTATAATATGCCATTCATTCTGAGGACCCTCATACAAGCTTGAAAACTCTCATTGAAGAGCTTAATAGACAGAATCAAGATGATTGTGCCTTGAAAGATGACCATTAGTAACCACTACATTGAGCTTGATAGGCATGAGAGCCATTAATGACCAAGAAAACATGGGGATAACATAAAATACCTCTAATAAGATTTGAAAAAACTCAAACCAGTGATATTTAGGCCAAAAATTGACTTTTACCTCCATCGATTTCCCAACCTTCCTAGGAGAGAGAAAAATTTTCTCACATATTTGATGAGAACTTACTAACCTCACCTCTATATGAAAAAAATATTTTTCACACAAAAATTATAGGATAATTTAATACAAAAAAATAATTATGAATTATCTTATAATTCCTTCATATTTTTGTTTGACACCTAAGTATCCAGGAAACTCAAAATGAAATTCTCAAGGAACCAGTTCTACAATAACACGAATAACTTGTCCAAATGACCTCCTCATGACCTAAATTTTTGCATGAAGCTCAAGGAAATTGTATCAAAGAAAATCAACATGTGTCCTTCTTTGCACCAGACTTCCTAAGGTCATGCCGATACAGCAAGTGTATAATAGAAATGGATGTGAGTGTAGTAATGATGAACAAACTAATGATGAAATCTTATTTATTAAACATGTAATATCAGGATCTGCAAGTATAAAGGAAATAAATCCATCCTAAGTTGAAGTGGTGTGATGGATCGATAAGATAGAATAGCTACTCAGAGGCTCCAGTCAATATCAAGCTCTACCAAGATTTTGTCTACATGTTGTGGAACACACAGAAAGTTACTTGTGGATGCCTCGTATAGATTTCAAGATAAGGTCATGGAAGTTAGAACGAGTGATGTAATGAAACCATAAGGACTATGGGAAGTTTTCTAGTCTAGTCACGAAATCCTGAGCCTGATTGGTTGTTTTGTTCAATACTAAAATTTGTGAATGATGTTAGGTAGAAGTTATGATGATCTAAATAAATACCAATGCAAGAAAACATGTGTCAATGTTTAATTCATCAGCAGGCCCGTTGGGTTGTGGGACTTGGGAATCACAATAGTGAGCTCATTGAGGTTTTGGTCCTTGTATGGTCATGTGTGTAATCAAGCCCTATTACCAGGAGTAGTGCAATAATCGTAGGCTTGATTAATTGCAATGTTTAATGTGTTTAATTATTCTATCTTCTCAAAATACCTAGCAGGTGTGCGTAGAAATAACAAGCGCAAACCCGTATCAATGTCAGTCAACAACTCTGGCCCGTTGCGTTAAGCGAAAAATGGATCACAACCAAACATTTTCTCTTTTTGTGGACCTTTGATGGTCATGCATAATGAATTGAATTAATTTTGATAAAATGAACTAACTATAAAAGGAAATTTAATATATGTTTTTTGGTATTTTCATAGTATATTTGAACAAAAAAAAGGAATCAAACTAATATAATAAAAGTAAATATTTTCTATCTTTTCTGGGTTTTTAAACGATGCTTCTAATGTAATAAACGAAATTTAAATACTAGTAATCAGCCGGTTGTAGTTAATTACTTATGCAAGTATGTGAATATAGATCTAAAAAAATTAAACTAATTTAATCAAATCCCTTTAAACCCTACCTCAGAGGTAGATAACAAATCATAACCGTAGAATATCTATTGTTCCCCACTACTTCCCTTGTACTGTCAACGAGTAATATTTCTAATGATTTTCTCTATTTGTAATTTCTTAATCAAATGAAATGAAAAATTTTGCTACTGTATTTGATATGTATTTGAAATGAATAAATCAGAATTGATAACTTGACAAATGAAGAAAATAAACAAATAATTGCATCTTGGATAACCAAGAGCTTTGGAAAATATTGTTGTATCTATATTTTTCCCCTTATTTTATCCCTTTGTTTATTTATGTGTCCATATGAGTCCAAGGAATTGGGAATGCAAAGGAAGTAGTAGGAGAAGTTACTTGAGAAATGGCATCTTGAAGGCAACTGGTTACAATGTAGCTGGAAGAGAGATATCACAAGTCAATAGAGCTTGGCTATGTAATTTCCAGCACGCTTATGGCAACAATACTATGCAAGATACACAAAATTCTCAGGCCATTTACTTGAATACAAGCATTGTATATATAGGATTTTTTTGGGATGTTCCTTCATGCATAAGGAAGCATTGGAGTGCCAAATCATTGGGAGAAGAGGAAGTTCAAACTAATTAAATCTATTTTAAAATAGAAGAAGAATGGAATACCATGCAACAAGGAAATTGGGATTTGGAATCATCTAACATGGGAAAGAAATACGTTTGAAATGAAAAAATAAGTGAAGCATTGCATGTGAATTTCATGCATGGAAGGTTCTGTAAAAATCACGCAGGACTGCAACCCTTCATGGGCGGCAGTTTTAGAACCACCACCCAGGCAGGGCAGAAGTCCTGGCACTAAAGGCCAAAACATGCATAGAATGAAGCGGGAAGCTGGAAGAAAGCGTAGAAAATCTAAGTAAGGATTTCTAAGCTACAAATCGACACTAAGAATGGTATTAGGAACTCGAAAGCCTTCTGAGAGGATGTGAATCATCATTGGGGACTTTTTCAACCATTTTCCAATAATGTAGCACACGAAAATTGGGGTTTGTACATATTTCCCCGATGGAGAAGCATCTTATCCATGAAGAGGCATAAAAAGTAGAGTACAAGAATGGATTTATCGAAATGTCGACTTAAAATCTATACCTGACATGATCGTAAGTCTAAATGTCATTTTCCAAACTCCCACTACTTGCAAGACAAAGAGAAGACTCAAGTGTAGATAGAGAAAATATCCAGAAATTAACAGTAAATTAAAATGATAAGAGGAATTACCATTTGTGCAAGGATATATAAATATACATGTGCCAGAGCTCCATCCTTGTGAACATATGCAGTAAAAATGAAGTTATAACGACATATAGCTATCAAAACAAACTCATTTTAAAATTCATTTGTGCATATAGACTTGGTGATTAATGAGCTATGGGCCCATAGTGAGATTTTTTGTTGAAATAATAGTCAAAACGTTCAATGCAAGATCGTGATCATGCCTCCATAAGTGGGAGATTGACCAGCACAGTCTCATGTTAGTTTTCATCACTTGTGTGTTTTTAAACCTAAAATGTCAAAATGTCAAAATATTTGCCAGGGGGGTGATTTTTTAATTTTTTTTTTGTTTTAGATGATTCCTAGGGAGGGTGCACTTAGTTTAGTGTTTTATTTTGTTTAAAATGGTCTCTTTTTTTTGCATTTTTGAGTGTTTTTAGGGCAATAAAGCCATACGGTGTATCCGTTCAGGACCGCCGCCCTAAGCAGGGTTGTAGTCGCAGAACCGCCACTTTGCAAGGGTGTAGGTTCTAAAAAGAATGCCAAAACTCCATGATAACTTAAATTTTTTTAGATTTTTAATGTATTGTTATGTTTTTGATGAGGTTGTTTTTCAAAATATATCATTAACTTTCTCTTTTTTTTGTTGTGGTGGATATAGAAGAAGGAAGAGTATATCCATTTGAGTCCCAAGAGGGAGTTTAACTCGCTCCAAGTGATATTAGATCAGCTGACTCAAGATGTGACTGATACTCTTCAAAGAGCAGGAATATGGAGGATTGCATGGGTTCCCCATGTTGCTTCTATTAGTCACATAATATGTAACCTATTCTCTTATTGGGATACAGAATGGAATACCTTCCAATTTTAGGGTACTAGGGGTGATTGGACGATCACCTTAGAGGATGTGTACTATATTCTTGGGGTTCTGATACTGTAACAATTACAATTTTATTTCTTATCCCGAATTCCAATTTGGGAATATTTTAATACATATAGAGGTTGTGGGGCCCACCCAATTCATGATTAAGTTATCTCACACATCTAAGAACATGATTAATTATAATTAATCATCCCTAACACAAGTAGGAATTATTATTCCCCTCACTAACTTAAAACAACGGTTAAAAAATAATACAATAAGGGTTAAGAGGGAACCACTAAGGGTATTCTAAATAATAACAACACAAACAAAAGGCCAAACGAACAAACAAAAAAGAATAAGATTTTGATCTAGTCAACCAATTGTGCAAATTTGCGGTGTATCAATGAGTCACACGTTCTTCTAAGGTGAACATGTATCCTATACACTTATTTCAAATGTCATCATACCTATTCAATACAATAAATAAAATGAAATGCTTATATTTACATATAATTGATCAAAACCATTTTTGCGTTAAAACATCCACATTTTATAATCATTGAATATCCATATTGAGATAATGTCCAAAAAAATATACATTGACAACATATAAAATATAACCCTTTCAAAAATCATCTCGATAACATTCATCACTATCAACATCAAAACATACAATAATGACAATAATATATGCACCGTTTCCCTCGCATACAACTTGTCCCGTCAGGTTAGGATATTCTAAATCAGGATGAAAAATTATTATATATATTCACAAAATTAACCAATTTGAGAATTATCCAAAATTATAATTTTTGTAACCTTAGGTCAATAATATCCACCACACTAAATCAAAATCAGGCCGTAAGGGTAAGTTTTGTTATTCGTCTTTATGAACCCCATATATCATCATACCCAGAGAAAGGACACGATAAGAGATAATATAATAATGAAATCATTGTAATTTAATTCAAATAAATCATGATACTATTCACTTAAGTTTCTCTTGATCATGAATCTATCTCCAAGTCGATTGCTATGTAAGGGAGTGAGATTGGAGGGGAACTACAGATATTAAAACATCACATAACAAAAATCATCCCAAATGACCTCATTAGTATACGGAAATACAAATTAGGTGATGAATGAAGTAAAATTATATTTACCATAGTGCTCGATTAGGAAGATAAGAATATGAATAAATCAAATTCACATGCAAGAGTTAACTACATACCCCAATAAAAAACAATGACCAAAATGAAATAAGGTGACAGAAAGGGTTTGACAAGACAACTTTGACATCTTAAATAGTGTTACCACTGAGTCCCACATTCACGAAGTGGTGTAACTTTCAAATCCTTCACACTCAAGGCAAACCTCAAATCTATTCGACATGTTAAAAAATCTATATAAACTATAATGAAAATTGACTATACTCTACGGTTTTACCACATCTATTCTACCAACAATACATAGAATCATGATCTAATATAGACAATATATAGCTCAAAATCAAGATCATCACTAAACTCCATATAGTAACATAATCCATCAAATCTAAATAATCATAATACCATCATCTCTTATCAACATGAAATGATCAATGTTATGAATATCAAATAGTGTCTCAAAAGTGTTTTATCAAATAAAAATTTCATATACCATAGGAAAATAATTGTTGCAAGTGCAAATAAAAATATACCATGATCAAATAACAAATATCTCATATGCAATAATCAAACTACTCACATGAGTCCACAAGTCATAAAAAGAGAGATAAATCTCTGGGGCACTAAAATATGGTGTACTTCGATGTCCCATCAGCATAATTTTGTCTCCAAAACTCAAAATCTTCATTGTTTGAAGAGCAACCACCGGCATCCATAAGAAATATCATTACAAAATTATCCTCTTGCTCACTAAAGTAGTTTCCACTTGTATCATATATCATTACATCATCGGCATAATATATTGAGGCAATTTTTTTGACATTCTTTGTACCATCCTCGCCAATGTAAACATTTACGGTAATGACAAGAGTATGGATATTTTGATCGTGCTTACTCAGAGGACATCCAATGAGAGAAAGGGAAAATATTTGTGTTTGTTTATTAATGCGAGGGATCCAAACAAATGTAGAAGCACCACTGTCACGGGACACCTCCACTAGGACTTTATGATTGCTTTCCTCACCTTCTTAAACAACATCAAAATCTGAATGAACAATCATATTTAAATTATTGACAAAATCCGAAAGGAGTGTTAAACTTAAAGTAAATGGAATAGGCAGCTGATTGTAATATATTATTACTATGCTAGAGACCATACCCTCTGGTCACTCTAAAAGACTGACCAAAAAGGGGATATGGAAAACTCAGTTTTAGCACAAAAAAAAAACCCACGGTAGCCCTTGCTGCAAACATTGTGACTTACAGAACCTTAAAGGGATTGAATTGTGGGATGATCTAAAAAATTCTATTGAGGAAAATAGTGATGAGACCATAACAGAAAGGAAGAAAATAGATAGGTTGTCGCTCAATAGATGGAGTGATGCAGATGGACATGTCCTATTGATTGGTGACGGTATTTCCATTTCCATAGAACCTTGAGATCATGTGGCATGCTAAGTAAAATCCTTTATTGTTTCATATTGTTGTGTACTTTATCATTTCCCAAATCTAGGCATTCAATTATGTATAATCAATTTTTTTATGTGTATGATTAGTTTTGGTTTCGTTGAATGTAGCTACACATGCACAATTTGTTGGACATATATAGGGATCAATGTCTGCATTTGAAGATGTACATCAACTCTCTCATCTTCTTAAAGTGACAAGTGGGTCATATTTTCAAAAGGAAAGCATTGAAGAGGCTATTAAAATTTCATTAGCATTAGTCAAATCTAAAATTTTCATTCAAATCTTCAAACTTTATTTTTTGCAGTGATTGTGTTATCACAGAGACAATTGTTTCAACAAGTCTGGAAACCCGAGATTTTTACTCTACTTAGTTGCAACTTATAGCACCCACAAATAAAATATTTCAGATTTATCTCAAGGAAAAATACGTTTCAATTGAGGCATTCATGATTTTTGCATTAATATCAGAAGATGTCCTCAACTTCAAAGCACAAAATACAATCAAATAAAACTAGTTTTCTTTAATTGTACATTTTGTGCGTACTATATATAACTTGCATTGTATTAAAAAAAGAATATTTCCACACCATAATAGGAAGAGTTATACAATAGGTAAAAATTTAAATGCTAAGTGAACCAGACAAATTTTATCTACTTTTAGTTCTTATATGTAGAGTGAATTATAAACAAATTTATAAGCCTTATAAGACTTGAGATTTTGTATCTGATCACAGTTTTGAGGAGTTGATAATTCCACGGATAAATAAGATGCAAGAGTATGCAGCCTATATTTCCACAGTTCCAGACTTCCAACCTGAGTGGTCTTGACATTTAACTACAGAAGAAATATTGAAAATCAATAATGATTACACGAAATGGGTTCATGCATATCCCAACAAATAACAAGGTGGTCCTGATTCATTCTACTTCAAGTAAATAATTACAAAAGGTGTATTTAACTGAATTGACTATTATTTAATTTGCATTATAGACATACGGTTAAAATTAGCCCTCTAAGATTTCATTTAGCTAAGTATCACGTTACTAAATCATTGAATTTTCTCCTGCCCTATCATTAGACCATGATTATCTGATAGCAGTTAACTAGAGCATGGCTAGTTGATAGTAATTGTTTGTATCGGTAGACCATTTCTCTTGTATATCCAAACCATGGTTAGCCAGATAGGAATTTGTCCAATATCATTTTCCATGGATAGCAATTGCTTCAAAATCACTGACCATGTTTAGCTGAAAGTAGTTGCTCCTGTATCACCAATAGAAAATGAATAAACTTGAATTCATAATTAATACATATCATACATGTTTGTTTATACATGACTAGAGGAAGTGTGGAAGACAACTAGACACGGTAGCTGGATGGTCATGGAATGTGGAAAATCAAAGAGAAAAATGGAATAGTCCAACAATATCAAACATTTGTTGACATATTTTATCAACACATAACATTCAATTCTAGTCCTCTCGCTGATGTTCACACTTTCGATAATGATCCACCTTTACATATCATATGTTGTGTTCAAAATATAGGTTTCAAATGCACTTTAATTGACATTCGATCTGAGATAAAATTGCGTCCCATGTAATTCTTTGAAGTCTTATCTCTTTCTGATCATGATGTTAGTCCATTTTGTCTTACACTGTGTGCTTATGATGGGTATGTTTGTCCTTGTGCTGGTCACATTACACTACCTATCACTATAGGGCCAAAGAATATCAACAATGTGTTTTTTTTCATTGATTTTCTAGTTTCCTACAACTATCTTCTTGGTAGGCCATGTCTCCATGTAATGTAGGCTATCCCTTCTACCTTACATCATTTTATTACATTCTTACATGAAGGCACTGAGTATACTATTTTTCGTGACCGTGATCCATTCCAATATTTTGACTGAACTCCTAATACTACTATTCCTATTCCACATGTTGATACTACAGATGAACCTCAACCTATGGAAGGAGCACCTCACTTTCCACAACTTGAAGGTGTTATTTTTGTGATATATGTAGTCTCTTTTACACACCTTATACTACTACTTCTACAATTCCTTATCAGGGGCTTGTCCAATCTATGGACATCACTCTATAACCTACACCTTCCATTTAATGCACGCTCTTCATGAATGATTCATACTGGGAACATATTCCATTCAATCCTAATTGCAATGAAACTATTTGAACATATGAGGGTTTGGCTCGACTAATATTTTCTTTTGAGGACCCATATCCTACACCATACGCTCTTCATATTTATTATAGATTTGTTCACATCACTGCCACTTATCGTCTATGTGTTTTCCACCTCACGATATTCATTGTATGCGATCCTTGCTCTGCACTACTTACATTAGTGAAATCATGACTTGATTACATTGGGGGTACTCTCGATCCTGATCATATAGAAATATCTTTCTCTATTCCTTTTTCTTGTGTCTTTATTTACAATAACTTCTTTCCTGGATATACACAAAATCTCACTCATAGGTATGTGCATGGTTTCCCACTTCATCAATTTACTAATGAGAAATAAACCATAGGTATGTACAATTTTTCTGTCAATGGCTCGTTAAGGGATCAACATGACACTTTTTCTTATCAAGTAACTAATTATTATCCATTTGATTATGACCCTGAAAGTGAAAATATTTGAAGTGACATTACATAATTGTATTTTTTAATTTCACATACTTAGGAGCCATAGCACTCACATAACCCCCCCACCTCATCTTAGCGTCTATGTTATCTCATCTTTTCATAATCATACATCTATCTCATATCATACTTATCACACATTTTAGTGTTTCCCAATGACACACTCTTGTGCTTTAGTTCACACTTAACTGTTGAGGGAATACTACACATGAACCCCAAAAACTACAAAAGAGGTACTACGCATCGCATCTCTTCACACATCTCACATCTTATGTCTTACATTATATATTCTATATTTATTTTACATCATTTATAAATCTATACATCATATACATTCTACACTACACACCTTACTAGTCTTCATCATATATCTGTCACACTTCTCTGGTGTATGCGTCTAGCATTTTGTCTTCCTCATTCTACATATTATATAGTGTGCATCTCATACTATTAGGTTATCTGTAAATCTTATACTACATTATAGACATTTACACATTTCAGACATCATATGGCCGTCTCTCATCATTGCATATACTATACCTCTTCTTCTATACAGTGAACTCACTACCCTATTTCACGGTTTAGTCCTTGGTTCATATTCGAATATCAATGTTTATTAATAAAATATAATTTATAATCATCACATGTTCATTATTCATTCATACATGATGTAAAATTTATAGGTTAGTGACATACGCTATAGGCTAAATGGTCACCTACTCCATCTTGTAGTGGTATATGATTTAGGCTACATCACCACTCCCTCTATTCATCTTGTAGTGATACACCCATTACGACAAATCATCACTCTTAATCTCATCCTGTCATGATATATGCTTTGGCTATAGGGTCATGTTCACACTTCATGGTTAGGTCGCATGTCATTAACACACATACCCAATAATCATTGTGTGTTAGACACAAAATACATTTCAACCATTTCGCGATGACACACTCTCATTTATGATTCATTCTTAAATGTTGAAGGGGAAAAATAAATGAACCTCATTACATACATCTCCATTCACTCAGGGGACAGTCGTTTCATATCATCCATATTTCATTCTATTCCACCCATCCACAACATGTTGCAAATCTTGGTTGATTTTACTTGTGCTTACTTTTGCTTGTAAATTATCACTTATTCCACATTCTAGATAGATATCTTGTATGTTATTATCTTTAACATACACACATGTGTGTTCATGTCTTTCTCTAGTTGTGATCATAGATACAAGTCTCTTCCACGCAACATAGACGCTCACCTCCTACCCGTCCTATAGTGGTTTCTAGGGGCATCCACATTCGTCTCTCACCAATGTTATTGTTTCATTTTGTACTTCGTACTTGTCCTTACTTGCTTATACACACTTTTGACATACCAGTTATCTTTATAACATGTTAACGGGTGCTTCATGTGTAGCATTTGTTTTGTTGGATTATTCGCTACCATAGCTATCCAATTCTTTGTTTTTTATTGCTTGTCATTGTCAACTATTGTATGTGGGACTTTCCCTTTTTATGGTGTACACACTTGTTTGTTTGTATGTGGCCACTATTGACTTGATTTTCTTGTAACATTGTGAGTGATGTCCCATGTTTATAACCCTCTTTTGCAGTCTATTTGCATGTTTACCTAATTTCTATCTTCTACATTATTTTGTAGCTTACACTTGTTTTTCGATATGCATGTTTGCTCATACTTACACTTATATCTAACCACATGTTTGTGTGCATCTTGGTTTCTACAAAGCACATTCCCTTCCCCCTAAAGGGAAGAGTTTACATGGTTGATCCTATTTGGTTTTTGCAGCCTTATATTCGTGACGTATCATGCGCCCCCCGAAGAGGGGGGCATCATTTGGGGTTTTACATACTACACAACACTTCTACACCAGCACAGTTCAATTTACTTTTTGCCACTGGCATTGTGGGTTATACAGTGAGTGGGTTCAAAATAATATACAAACCCCGTACAAAATTACCTTTACATAACATGCTTATACTAAGCGTTATGGGGAGAAGTTATAGGTTAGAGGGTATAACATAATTCCTCCCTACGCTAATTCAGCTATTGGCATCAGATCACCCAAAAAGCCCAACCAGTAGAGAGATCTCTTCAAACATTCTTAGGGGAGAAGTTACAAGCTAGATGATACAACGGAATTCCTCCCTACACTTCTATGACCATAATAGCTTGAGATCACCTAAAAGATATTTTTTTCTACACCCTTTTTCTCGTCACAAATCAAGTGCAAATGTTCTTTTTACCCTTCAAAATTTCCATTTTAGTCTTTTCATTACTATATACATGTATTTTTAAACATATATACATGTGTATTTTACTACTTTATCATCTTCTCCTTGCAGTTCAATCTATATGAGAAGCAAGAAGTCTAAAAATAAAAAGGCTTCAACAATAACAAAAATAACAACATTATGCAACAACGCACACTTCATACTAACATGCAGGTACATCACACACATCGTCAACTACACACACGCGTTTCCACCCTACGTTCACTCTCATCACTTTTTTCTCTTTTGCATCTTTATTTTCGATGCTTCATCATCTTTTTGTCACTCCATGCTTTTTCTACTCCTTCAGCACACTTTCTACATCACTCTACATGGACATCAGGTACACATATCTATCTACTTTATGTTACCGAGCATTTTTCTCACCAACATAATCTGGGGGTAAATGTAGACACTAAATAACACATTTTCAATACAACAAAAAAACTCTTTTTACGACAATTATTCTATAAAATTTCAAAAATTTAAGATAATTGTAGTAAATTCGTGGCATTTTTATGATAATTTCATAATTTATTTTGTAGCTTGTGTAGATGTTCCACAATTTTAATATACTTAGAAAAACTTATAGAAAACCAACATTTATAAATATTTATAATTAAAAATCCACATTTTCTTTATTTAGATATGTATTTTAAATAAGATTTACTATATTTATGTTATTTTTGGAATAATATAACAAGTTAATATAATTTATAATAGCAACATGGAGATGCCACATTAAATAGTGCTTGAATGCTATATAATTGTTTTTGTGCAATGCCACATAGCTAATTCTTAAGACTTTTAGTACATTTTAATATTACATATATTAAATCATAATATTATGTAAATTAAATATTACATAAAATATATCTATATTCTTTATTAAAATATTTCAATTGTTGTTTCATTACATCACTATAACAAAAACATTTTTTTAGAATAATTATTCTACAAACTTTCACAATTTAAGAGAATTCTAAAAATTTGTAGCATCTCTATAGTGATTTAATAATTTAGTTTTTAGGTTTGCAGTGTTCCACAATTCTTTAGTTTTTTTAGAAATCTAATTTCAATACTTTCTACCATATTTATATTGATTCTAGAATAATTTTAAAAATAATATAAATTATAATAACACTAATTAAATATGTTACCATAAATAATTTTTTAATAACATTTGTAGATTTATACACAACTCCATAATTGAACTTTTAATACATTTAAAACATAAAAAATATATAAATTCAACATACACAAAATATATATCAAATTATTTATAGTTATTAAATTTTAAGGAAATCCACATCTCTAAAAGTTTTTTAAAAATGAATATCTTTTGAAAAATAAAATTTTCTAATAAATACTCTATATTAGATTTTATTTTAAGTTTTTAATTATTGAAATTATATAATATACTAATGTTTTCCAATAATATATGCACACCGCATTACCTAAAATATATATCTAGTATATTTTTCTTATTCTTGCATATATTACATTAATTATATATTGTTTTTTGATTTCTTTAAAATATATATTTGTAAAATATATTATTAATTTAATTTAGAAATATCTATAATACTTTTATTGCATTTATTAATTAATATAATATTAATATTAACATATATAATTAGTTAATTTATATTTTTAATTTTATAAATATTAAAGTGTAAAGTTATTCTTAATTTTATAAATATTAAAGTGTAAAGTTATTCAAGTGAACTAAAAATAGTAATGTCAGTTATTTAATTGCATGATTTATGGGAAATCAAATTTTTTTCTATAATTTATGAAATTTTCTTTCTAAAATAATTTTTTGAAGTATTATTTTTTATTGAATTCAAAATTAATATAATTGTAATAAAAATTATGTATATGAAAAATAATAAAACGCAAAATTTAAATTTTATTTAGTAAATTTATTATTTCTTAAAAGAATTAGATAAATGTAAATTTCATGCATTTTAATTATTTTCAATAATAATTACTTGTACATTAATCTCATTAGAACAACATTATAGTTCTGAATAAAATCTAGTTTTACATGTTTTCTACAATTTTACATGAGTCGATAAATGATAATAAAAACAAAAGGAAAAATGAAAATAATGAATAAAGACTAAAATATCATAACGTGATTTTAAAGGATAAATATTAATTTTAAATTGTAGATGATCCATGTTTTAGAGAAACTTATTCATTTCGTTTATTTTTATTTTCATGAAGACCACAGGTGGTTCTTATGCATCTTTGGTCACAGGGATTATATTAAAATATAATCAAAATCGTTTGTTCTAATTTTCTCCCTAAGATTATTGCTAAAAATACTGGTAGACTCCTAAATATCAAAGATCATGAAGATTTAATTTAGGAATTTCTATTTGGCAATGATTGGATTTTCTCAATTTATAGATAAATGTTTATGGTTATATTACAATATGCAATTAGAGAAATCCATTCTTTGCATATTTGAAGTCTTCCTTCTCACTATCTCATAAATTTGGTGCAATACTACATAGGTGCGACGCTGAGGCTCTTCATTTCAAAATATGGTCTGGTTTTCAATAAGATGTTTACATGAATAATATATTATGTACAAGAAGGAAAATGTTTGTAATATTGATTATTTAAATGTAGTTCAATTTAACCATTCAGTTTTATAAGAGTGTTTGTGCGGATCTGTAGTTGCAATGTCATAGAATGATCATAATCTTACACATTATGATGTGGTTTTGAATCATGACACACGGGGGAGTCATACAAGATATCTGTTCAAAAGCATGGTCCCCAGGAAAGTGTCAGAAATCTCAATGAAACCGACACCCGGAAAACATTTCGAACTCATGAAGATAATATAATTGTGTAAAATTGTTATCTAAAATTAGTAGAGTAAATATTACTTTTAGGTTCTTTGATGTTGACGTATTTTGTTAAATATATATTTTTTTCATTTTATAATTTTCAAATTCATATTTGAAGTGGATATAACTCTTGACACTTAACTTTTCTATATTTATGGTATTATTATTGGTATCATCTATTATTCACATTATCGATGATGCCAATAATTTAAATATGATTCTTCATTCTGATTTTGATGTTGTTTAAGACATTCATACTATGTACATTCTATATACAACGCTCTCCATCATGACTTCAAACAAGTCTTTTGTGAGGGAATATAACTTACACTGTTTAACATTACCTCGATTTATTCTCACACAATGGGTTTCATAATAATAATCTCTTTTAACTTTTTCATACTATATTAGGATAGTTCTATTGTTTTGCTCCATGTTTATATTATATATTTTTTCAATTTATGAGGATTCCAAGTGTATTTTTAGGAATTATATAATAATAAAAAAATTAATTTCACTTTACTTGTATAAAAATTACAAATCAAACTTGATTTTATAGTTTATTTTAATTTAATGTTTATATATTGAACGAAAGACACACGATAGGAAGCGAAGACCTCAGATCATTTAGCGACCCTGCAAGTTTGGCTTCCAGACCTCTTGTACAGACCAAGGCACCCAGAACTCACACTAGGGTGCCCCAAGCACCATAATCCTTTCCCATGTGGCCTAGTCCACTCACACTGCGTAGATCTATACTTTTTTAGGCATCGAAATAGTCATTTCCTCCTCATATTCCTCCTATCATCTCTTCGACATAGTCCAACAAGTCCGTCAAATCAACTGAGTTCTTTCTGACTCTCCTTGCAAACTAGGGTTTTACATTTCTACTTTCTTAGTCTCTTGGGTCACTTTATTTAATTATTTCATTCTTATTTACTACAGTGCATTTGACATTAGACTAATTTAGATCCCCCATATAGTTTCCATTTTATTTTAATCACTATTATAGTTTTTTTATAAAATATATAGAACATTGCTTTCAACCGTGATAAAATAGTGTATTGCGGCTTCTCTAAAACCCACAATGCATTTCAAATTGCTCACAACTTGTATAAGTTTGTGGGACACTGTGATAGTGTATTGCGGAGTTGAAAAACACATGAGAAACTATTATAGTGTATGGTGATGTTACAAAAATCTACACAACAAATGTTTTTTACATGCAAGCCTAAATCACTTGTTTATTGATGGATTGCATTTTATTTTTGCTAAAAGGATATTTGACATGAGGAACAATCTTTGACATGTGAAACTAATTTAACATGTTTTTCTATTAATAATAAGGGGGGTTTTGGGTTTATAATATTAAGCGAGAAACTCCTTTTTTAGAAACCTGCCAAAGACTGTATATTTTTTGGTTATAGCTTATATTTACCCAAAGTGGGTTGGATTTAAGAGTGGATCATGACCACCCATCTAGTATATGTTTTCAAGGCGATCTCATTAGGGATTGGTTACATTGTCAAGGGGTAACATTTATTTGAGCTGATAGAGAAATAGTAGGAGTGTTGGGTGAAAGTTTATTCTCAATAAATATAAGTAATTTTAATTTGTTTTTAATCTCCCAAAGTTTTCCCACTTATATCTTGTCTCACTATGTTAATTTACTTTTAATTTTATGTAGTTTAGATACTGTAATCTATAATGTAAACATCTAGATCTATGTTTCTAAATAGTGTACTTCATAAACTATAATATTTGGCAATTTATATTGTGGATCTATAATTTATAAAATTATAGATATCCCTTATATTTCCTACGAAGAATATGCATAGAAACATTGTGCATTGACATGTTAATTGCATCCAATAATGTGGGTATCATAGATTTAGGAACAATAGATGTTTCTAAGCTAGATGATGGAGCATGTAATGCCCCGTTCGGTGCTAACTCCCGTTGTTGCTTCTTTGATACATGTTGTTGAACGTTCGTTTGTTGTGCGTACTTACTTTGATAATTAGGTGTTTAAGATCTTGTTGCTAATTTAACTTAGTGTCTTTTCTTTCACATATATCCTTCTAGTGTTGTCGTAAATGCTTGCTAGTTGTTGAGGGTGCCCTTTAGCATCCTTTACAAGAATTATCATTATAGGATTATCCTATTCTCGATTAAGTGGTTTTCTTATAACGTCTATTGTTTGAAGGATCTGAAGGATTATTCATTTGTTTTAAAGTGTTTAGGTAATTGTTTTAAAGGTACCAATTTTTTCTAGCTAAGTTTAATTGCATTGTTTACTCCCCCCCTTGTAGACCTAGCCTTGACGTGCGTAGGAAGGAGGTTGTTTAGTTTTCGGTGGCGCCAAGGATTAGGAGGGACTGCTAGTTGTGGTGGGTTAAATTCTCCAACCACCAGCTTCCACCTTGGTAGCGACTGGCCTCCACACATGCGTCTTTTTTAATAAGTAAAATTACTAGTGAATTTAATAGATGCAACCATCAACCCTGCCATTTCTTTATTAACATTAATAGAAACGTACTTGGCATATGTTTGTTTGATTAAACACCAATTTGGATGTTGGTCACATACATCGTAGTTATTGTTTTATTAAGAATTTACTCTTGATTTTGTTGGTGGCTTGTATACACCAAATTGGGTCTGACCGTATGAATTTTGGGGGAAGATTTGTAGTTTGGGGATGTTGAAAATGGTTTTGAACTCCAAGAAAATGTGTTTAGCAGGTGCAAAGCTATCCTCCATGGTTGTTACCACTTTCTCTCTGCCTGTGCCTTTCAAGGGGGAGCCTAGAATGAATTTTGAGCGTACACCAACCAAAGAGAAGCGGAAATTTCGCCATATGTTGTTGTTACATGAGCTTGGTGGATGTATTTGAAATTTTGAAAGCTTTTTGCAGGCATGTTAAACAATACCCACTTTAACATTTGCTAGTTTTAAAAATCTCCTGAAACGAAATGCTCTCATTTTTTGAAATGGTATTCTGCATGAATTGCTTTCTCTCCCCCTTGATAGCTTATTAAATCTAGTATTTTCATAGATAATATTCTACAAAATTTCTTTGGGTTAAGCTATGCACTTGAGGAAGATTGTTACTGAGTATTGTTTGATTCTTACGAAATTATAACGATGTGTGATTAAGTTTCCTAAGAATTGTGGTTAATATTGAGTTATCTATATGTGGGTTGCATATTTGGTGTGTATTAATGGTTGTAAGAGTATTTGCATATATATATATATATATACCGATGCGTTTTCTGTGAAATCCACTAAGGATGCGATAGAAAAAGGAAAAGGTGTGAATAAATCCTTTGTGGTTGGTGTATGTATTGGATTGATAAGGCCATAACATATTATACACATGCCATAGTTACTGGTTGACCCATTGAATGAAATGCTTCTGTAGTGCCCACTTCCCTTCGACACTTTTATTATTGATCATGACACTGTTGACTATATTATGGACATTACTATAGTTTTATTTAGTATGATGATTATATCTTAGATCATGGATTATGGTTGACTTTGATTTATATATGATACATGATGATTATTGGAGACATTGCATATTGATGTTGATATATTGGTTGACATGGTTATATTATAGATGTTGTTCAGACAGGTGATATTTTGATATATGGAGTAGACCTAGAAAATGGAATTAATTTGATGATCATATAGTTGTAGATAAAATTCTAAATGATATTATCGATTGCCTTGATGTTATTGTGATTCATATATAAAGATGATTTTGGAATTATACTATAGTTATTTGGATGTTCTGATATGGCCAAAATACCTAAGGAGGTATTTGTGTTTTGCAGGTTAAAATATCATAAAAAACATCGGGGGATTGGAGACAAACCGCATTGCAATTCTAAATGAATTCAACAAGGTCACTATGGCAACATGTATTGTTTTGTGTGTATGTGTTTGATTTTGTTAAGGGGTTCCCATGGGGGGGATCACCTTTAAATGTGACCAAGGGGTTGAGTGTATTTATTCATTTGGGTCCTTTTTTGGATGTTTGTATGTGTTTATTTTGTGGTACATTTAGCCCTTCATTATTTATTAAATTCTAATAGATATTTTGACCAATCATAAGTTGGAATAAATAATTAAATTGGGTCATAAGAATGTAATTAATAGATTTTTTGGATATTTATTTAAGTGTTGTAAGAATGTGTAAGTGATGTGTAAGAGTTGTGTAAGTAAATTTTGGAGTATGAAACACTCCACCTTCTTTGAAATTCGAATTTGTCCTTGGAGGCTGTTTTTGGGAGGCTTGTGGGACAAGTTAAACTTGCTCCACACGTCTTAAATTTGCATAACAACCTTACCTATGGTAGAAGGGTTAAAATTATCCTTCATTATGCATTTTTGTAAGTCAAGTTGTATGTTTTAATTGCACCTTCCTTACATTCTTTTAATTTCATTCCTTATGGGGTGTGGGCTTGATTTGAGTGTGGAAGTAAAAATGTCATATTATGCACCCACCTATTTATTATGCATTGGAGATTGAAGTTGACTTTTGTGTTGGAATTGAGGATATGTGATGTGGCATCCTACATGGATCCACCTCATCCTCTTCCCTTCCCACTACCATAAATTGGAATTCCTTAGCTTTTTTTGGATGGCTTCACTTTTGGATACTTCTTTTTGGGTGACTTCTTTTGCTGTTTGAGCTCTTGCTTTTGGAAGATATTGGAAATTGTTGAATACTTGTGTTGGGTTGATATTTGGATTGCTTGCATTGGAAGAATCATATTTTTTGGAACTTGGAACAACTCCATCATGGAGAGGTAAGAGCTTGGCTCTTGAAATGCTCTTATTTTATTTATTTAAATGTTATTGTTGTGAATTTTTTGGCATGTGTGTGGGTTGTTTGGGTAGATGGCCTAGGAATGGTGTAGGAGAAGGATATGGGGAATTTTTGTGGGAGGCATAATTGTTTTTGGAAGGTATAAGTGTGGAGTGAGTCGGGATTTGGGTTCCACCTTACAAATAAATAGCTTGCATTTCTTTACTTGTTATGAGGTGCCATAAGAGGTTGGGGAGGCATAAGGAAATGTGAGGAATAAGGGGTACTTGGGGAAGGCATAAGGCATGTTAGGGTTTTTGAAATAATATATTTTGGTGGATTGTTCTTAGGTGGTGATACCCGTTTCCCCTTTGGGAGGCATTAGCATCATCCCCCATAACTTCTTACTCCTTTGGCTTGCATGATAAAGCATGAGTTTTGTTTGTTATGTTTTAATGTGGTTCCAAACTGCATTCTGTTTTGGACTGTGTTTTAAATGTGAAATTTGGCTTCTGTGAACATTGTGGAAGCCTTTGTTGCAATGAGTTGAAACACATCTTCTATTGCATTATGGTTGGGGCTTAGGGGTCAATGAAGAGGGAGGCTTCTCCTTTTCATTGGATATCTTAGTTGGGTGGAGAGCATTACCTATCCCCCTGTTGTGTTGTGATAAAATTGGAGAATGATGGATCTTTATGTTGTTGTTCTGGAGCAAAGGAAAAAGACAGATTTTATAGTCCTTGTTGAGAATATTCCTTATTGTAACATTTTCCCACTTTGAAGTGCATGAACTCGTATAATATTTTTTATGGAAATATGTTTTGTTTTGGGTAGGAAATTTCTAATTCGAAATGTAAAAGAGATATACTCTGTTTTTTCCTGTTTTGAAATAAATGTGAAAGTGCATTTGAATGAAAGAAAAAAAGAGAGATTTGTAATTTTTTAAGTTGTATTTGATTAATATAAATGGAATTTGTTACCTTGTTCAAATGATATTGTTTCATTGGAAATCTGATTGTGAGATGTGTTATAAAAAATAAGCCCATGCTCATTTTTTGAAAACTTGCCTTCCTTGTGCTTCATCTCAAATTTCATGGATTTCTGACACTCAAAATTTTTTGGGTATTGGTTCATCAGATAGGATTTTTCTTCCCCTTTCCAGAAAGGTAAATAAGTCCTCCTAACTCCTTATACTTTTTGAGTTATGGCTCAGCGGAGTTCGCAGGGAAAAATTTCACCAAAATAGCCAGGCGGGCCTAAGGGGGATATTTTGCCAAAGAAATTTGGTGGATTAGAGGGAACAAGGAGAAAAATTTGGCACTTAACCATTTTTGGCTAAAAAATTGAATTTCATTTTCACCCCGCGGGCCCGTGAAGGAAAATTTTGGCTCCCAGCCAATTAGAGAGTGACAATTCATCAAAAAGGCTTACGGAGGCCGGAAGGAAGTTAGGAATTTCACCGTTTCTTTTCCAAAAATTTTAAGGGCACGAATTCGGCCACATCCCCACACCCAATCAAAATGTGACACGTATCCTAGGAGCTACAGACCATGGAGAATTTTTTGGCACTTAGCCATTTTTGCAAAAAGTTCTAAAGTCAAATTTTTTGTCCAAATGCCTACAAGGAAAAGAAAAATTTAAGGCCCATAGCCAATCAGGGGGCACCATGTGTCCAAGTGGAGTGGTAGGTGTTGGAAGAAATTTTAAGTTTTTGGATTTTTTGCATAAATTTCTCAAAGGGAAAAATGGAGGCAAATCCCCACAAACCAATGAAAAGGTTCCACGTGTCCAGTCCACATCAGCAGCACCATGGTGGGGGTTCAAAAAAATGTTAATTTTTTTGCACTTTTGGGAAAAAAGTTGAAAGGAAGAAATAAACCCGTGCCTCGATGAACCAATCAAAGGACGCCACATGTCAAAGCGGGGCAGCGGAAGAACTTTAAGTTTTTGGCCTTTTTGGTCAAAATTTTCTAAAGGAAAATATGGAAATGCATCCCCACCAACCAATGACAATGTGCCACTTTTCCACTCATTATTGGAGAGCGAGGCGCTGGGAGAATTTTGGAAATTTTTCCAAAATTGTAAAAAACTCAAAGGTAAGAAATGTGTTGCATTTCCATGGCCAGTTAGAACTCGCCACGTGTCCATCTTAGTGGCAGAGTTTAAAACTGTGGAGGGCCTTGGGAAAATTTTCCCTTGCAAGCGTGAAGGAGCAAAATGTCATTTTTAACCCGCAGCGAATCAGGGAGTGCCACATGTCATGGGAGCTGTGAGCCGCGGAGAATTTTTGGGAATTTTTCCAAAATTCCAAAAAGAGGGAAAATGGCAGATTTTGGCCCGTTGTCCCAATTTTTGACCTAAAATTGCTCTGTTTCGCCTAAAAATTCATTGAGGGCATAACTTTCAATTCCAAGATCAGATTTGGACAAAATCATATTTTTTTGAAAGATCTTGATTCCCCCTGTGCATTGAAGGCATAAAAACATCATGTCTTATGGATTTCAATGAAATATGAAAAATATCTTTCACACTTTGAATGCGTATCAGATTTCTTCAAACAAATCATTTTTTTCTTGAGCCGCCACGGTTTTCTTCTCCAACATGCCAAAGATGGAGAATCCGCTCATTTTCATGAGAAGGAACCCTAGAATTTCTTCTCATGTCTTGAATGTAAGATCAAATCACCTCGAAGACATCATTTTGATTCCACTTTTCCTTTTTGCTCCTCAAGCATGCATGCAAAAGGGAAAAATCAATTTAATGGTTTGCAGGCCGATTTGACAAAGGTTAATGGTGGGTTGTTGAAACTAAGGATCAGATTTTCTTGTTCCTTATGTTTTCTCTTTCCTACTTTAGTTATAAATGACAGAGCTTCATTCTTTGTAAGGGTTGGACGTTTTTTATTTGTACCTTCCTTATTCTCCTTTTTATAGTGAATTTGTGAAGTTTTCAAACCTTCCATAGATCTGTAGATGTAATTTTTTTCCTTTTGGCCATTGTAATGCCTTGTATTAGCTATGCGAAGCAATAAAATAATCTTGTGGGTGATTTCAAGACCCTTTCTTACTTCCATTGCATTCATTTTGATCTTTTTATTTACAAATCTAGTTATTTGTGCATCTGAGTTGCATTATTTCTATGGTTTGTGTTTAACAACAGAGTGGGATTTCATCATTCCTCGGTGCATCACCTCCCTTAGCTTATATTTCATTATTTCTGCATTTTCTTCTTCACCTTGGTCCCTTGGACAGATTTAAGATAGGATTTAGGATAAATCTTGTGCAAGATGAAAACATGCACCTGAACAGAGGGATAGGAACCAACCTTTAATATGGAGAGTCTTTTCAATTTTCGCAAGTCCCACACTTAGGGAAAAGATTCAATGTTGTGCAATCACACCAAATGAGCTTGCCTTAGAAAGCAAATCCACAACTCATTTGGGGGTGATGTGATTTTGCATTAACAATTTTGGCAATGAATCTGGTTAATTATGATTCATTTCAATAAAGTTGATGTGTATTTGTTACAAGTTTTCTTGCTTAAAAGAGATTTGATTCACACATTTGGCGACTCCAAGAGGAAAAGATCAACTTGTTTCAATAGTCCAGGCTTGAAGATTCATGAGAAGAATCCAAACCAGGTCAAGAACAAGAGAAGAAGGATTTTTTTCTATCTCCACTTGTCCCCAGAAAGAAGAGAGAGAAGAAGAGTGATTCAAAGATCTCCATCTCCACCAAAAATAACTCTATCAACTCCTCCACCTGGGAGACCTTTCATCAAATCAACAAGAGTTCTAAGACCAATCAAAATGGTACAACAAAATCCTTATGTCAACTTTACTAGCAGCAGCCCACTTGCTCCAGCTACACAAAATCATGTACGAGTTGCAACACTAAAAAGCATTCCATTTTTTACTAGAGAAAATTAGACCACTCCTGGTGAACATGTCCAGGACATTGCAAATGTCTACACAATTCATGAGATTGCTGAAATGGATATTGATGTCAAGTTGTTGGCATATTCCTTCAAAGGAAAAGCCTTACAATGGTTTAGAAGTTTGAGAACAGGCTCTATCATAAGTTGGGACAATCTATGCATAGCCCTCCATGACCAATTTGGAGAAAGGGGGATAACTTGTCCCAATTGGACCAGCTGACAACTATCAAGAGGGATCTTAATGAGCAGCTAACTGACTTCAAATTTAGATTTCAAAGAGCTTGGGAAAGAATCCCATTGACAGTGAGACCAGAAGCAGAAGGTGCCTTTGTTTACTTTCTCAAAGCTTTAAATTCTGATATTGCAATGTTGATTCAATCCATGGGAGGTGTAACCTTTCCTGCAGCCTATAATATCTCCAATAGGTCTGAGAATTTTTTAATACAGGCTAGTAAACTTGCACCTAGACCACCCATGCCTCTATATCTAGATTTAGGAATCCCACATACTAACCAAGAACCTACTTTAGCTCCCATTCTGACTCCTAAAAATTAGATTTCAAATGAAACCTCTACTTCATCTTCTAGTGCATCAAATGAGTTGTAAGAGGTCATGAAACAATTGTAAAATTTGGGTAATGAGCTGGTTACAGTTAAGAGGCAACAAGCTCAAGGTTTTAGGCCTTCTTATTGTCCTCAAGCTCAGCCCAATAGACCACCATTTCATTCTAATAGGGCACCTTTGCAAGCTGAAAATCAAAATCAAGTTAGGCCTCCTGCTAATAGACCTTTCCAACCCTATAATCCTAATGTTGCATCTACATCAAGAGCCTTACTTCCAGTACAAAATAATATGGCTCAAGAGTATGATTTGTGTTGAATCCCATGCAATTAAACTCACAACCAATATATTTTCTTTAATGGTTCTTTGAACCAAGATTTTATGGTAACAAAAATTGGCGTGGAGAATGAAGCAAGTCAAGAAACAGATCAGAAATGAGGAACATCTCAACAAGGGGCAGCTCCAAGTGATACCACACTTGTGAATTGGTAGGCTGAATATTTTTGTGGGATGAATCAAATACCTCCTCAAAATGTAGGAGATAATACAAGGTCTAAGAAGAGGAACATTAGAGAGGTACAACCACCAAACTCGAGTGATTCACAATCTTCGATCACTCCACAAGGTGTTGGTAAGCAAAATGTAGCTTCAAATGTGCAAGGGAAGACCAAGCCAGCTTCTAGACCATCCCAAATACCAATTTTTGTTGTTCATGTGCAAGAAAATAATGTCTAGGCCAAAGGAAAACAAGGAGATGCTTCGTCACCATTTAATATAATTGAAGAAATGAAGAAGACCAATGTGAACATATCCATGTGGGAATCACTTTCTATTCCAGGACAAAGGTATCTCTTGCAAGTTTCCATGAAAGACTTGGTCAACATCAAATCAACCACCTCATATGCAAGAGAAGGTACTCACCAATGCAACTCAGCTTGAAGGAAACCATGGAGAGTAGAAAGGTAAGAGTTTGAAGCCCCCACCCTTCTATGTGTCATTGATTGTTGGGAAACATTTGGTGCACAATTACATGATAGATTCAGGGGCCAGTAGTTCAGTGATGCCTAAGCAGATAGCTGATCAATTGGGCATAAAATATGTAGCCATTCCTCAAAGGAGTAGTAGAAGCTAGATGGGATAGTAGTATCAACTGTTGGAATCATAAAGGAACTAAGCCTTACCTTACATGCATGCCCAAATGTAACGGTTCTACAAGATGTGTATGTGATTGATATTCTACCACTCTTTGCCATTTTTTTTTCAAGGGATTTCACAGCCAAGATTGGAGGCTACCTATCTACTGATAGGTCACATATGTTGTTTAGAACAAGGTATGGGGCAAAAGAAACAATCATATATGAGGCTATTGCCAATTTCCATATTGAACCTCACACTCCAACCCCAATCAACACAATTTTCTCAAATTTTGACCAAGAAGACTATCCGAGCATACATGAAACTGACAGCAAGGTTGGAGGCATACTATATTTGACCCTAGATGAGTTTGAAAATAAAGTGCATTCTTTTGATCCATACAAGGATATAAAAGAATCAGAGCTAGGTTTTTATGGCTTACATGTAGAGGATCATCCTATTCCTAGCATCACCAAGTCAAAACCAAGAAGATGAGTAATGAGGTATGGAAGACTTTTCTTTGATGGATCAAGAAGTAGAAAAAGGTGTTGGAGGTTGGTGCAATGCTTGGTTTCTCCACAAGACAGGTTAAGTACTATTCATCCTTCAGATTTTAGTTTGCATGCTCTAACAACACTACTAAATATGAAGCTTTAGTTCATGGACTTAATTAGGCAAACAAGAGAGGCATTAGAAATTTGCTATAGGTCTTTGGTGACATAGTGAATTGATAGTAAATCAAGTTTAAGGGGAAGCATGCTACAAAGAATGATCTGCTCAAGAGTTATAAGAACAAAGTATGGGATCTAATGGATGATTTCAAAGCTTTCAACATCAATTCCATGCCTTAGGAAAGAGAACCAAGCTGATAATAGGCTTGCAGAATTTGAAACAAAGTTTGATGTGGTGGAAAACATTAAAAGAGAGAAAAAACATCCAAACTTATTCATGTGATTATGAGGCCATTAGTGCCAGACAATAATACAAGTTGGCAGGTGTTTGAAAGCGACCAACAGATCATCAATTTATTGCAAGAAGAGGCTTAGTTCTTATCCAAAATTAGGAAAAGTTAGAGCAGCAGTATGGTGATCAAGTGGTGAAATTGAAAAAAAATAAGTTAACAAAAGGACTTGTGACTTTAGAGAATATTTTCAATCCTAATGATCATCTTAGAAATGAGAAATCTGAACATCCAAGTCAAAGGGGGAGATTCAGAGCCTATCCTCGTGGGGGAGAACAAAAAAATTCAAATTGGAAAATTGGACAACCAAGAAAGAAAGGTATGAGTTCACTCAAATTTTCCATGAGTTCCCAGATGTGTTTTCTTGGAGCTATGAAGACTTGAGAGGTTTCAATCCCAAGCTAGCACAACACATAATTAAACTGGATCCAGAAGCTAAACCGATCGGGAAAAAGAAAAGGCCAGTCAACCCACACATTGAACCTCTAATGAAGAAGGAATTGAATAAGTTAATAGAGGCAAGTATCATTTTTCCCAATCAGAGCATTCAAGCTAGGTTGTCCAACTTGGTTCTATTCAAAGATAAGAGTGGAGAAATAATTCTTTGTGTGGAATTTAGAGAATTGAACAAAGCATCCCTCAAATACCACTACCCACTTCCATCCATGGAGCAGATTATACAAGTTGTTGCTGGTTCTGGGTGGTTCTCATTGTTGGATGGTTATTTCGGGTAAAATAAGATCATGGTGAAGGAAGATGATCAGTTTAAAATAACCTTCACCACCAAATGAGGAACCTATGCATACAAGAAAATGCCATTTGGATTGTCTAACACTGGAGCCCCTTTCCAAAGGGAAATGGATATGGCATTCAATGGATTGATCAATAAAATAGTTTTGATTTACCTTGATGACATTACTGCATTTTCTAAAAATGCAGCAGACCATTATTTCATTTGCGACAAGTCTTTCAGAGGTGTAGAAGATTTGGGATATCCCTGAATCCCAAAAAATGTATATTCATGGCCCACAAAGGAAAAATTCTAGGCCATATTGTTTCCAAGGGTTGGCAATTGAACCATAGAGAGTTGAAGCAATCAGATCTTTGCAATTTCCAAGCCATAAGAAAGCTCTTCAAATATTCTTAGGAAGAATTAATTTTGTCAGAAGGTTTGTGCCAGACTTTGTTGCTCTTGTCAAGCAAATAATGTTGATGTTGAAGAAGAATGTGGCATTCAAGATGGAAAACTGAAGGCAAGGCGAGTTTTGAAACAATTAAGGAATCTATCTTGAAATCTCTAACCATCAGAAACCCATATTTCTCCAAGGATTTCGAGATTTATGACTTCGCTTGAAATGATACAATCTTTGCAATTTTGGTACAACAGAACAAGGAAAAAATAGAGCAGCCAGTTGCCTTCTTTGGCCAAAGCCTAGTAGATTATGAAACGAGGTATTATTTCTTTTAGAAGAACATTCTTGTAGTAATTAGAGGCTTGAAGAGATTTAAGCATTTGGTTTCAAACAATAAGATCCATTCGCTAGTCTCTCACGCGGGCATCAAAGACTTCCTTCTCAACAAGGATTTGAATGAAAAATGTGTTGGATGGATAACTCGTGTCATGGAGTATGACATTGAGATAAGGGTTACCAAGCTGGTCTGTTGAAGGGGATTGTGTGAGAAATTATCCTTAATCTAATGAATTGAAGAAAGAAAAGGAGAGAATGTTGTTTTAGAGATGCAGGACAAAGACGAAGAAAACCTTTTAATTATGTAGACTAATCAAGAAGAAAATGTTGATATACCCTCTCCTTGCTAGACTCAAAGCATAATACAATTCTTGCAAGACCGGCCTTTTCCCTCCATAGCTGAGCAAGGTAAAGAGGAGGTATTTTAGATTGTAGGTCATTCCTTTTGTGCTTATTAATGGAATTTTATTCAGAAAATGATATCAATTGAGTGTTGTTAAGATGCATTGATACAAATCAGATTGAGAAAGTGTTGCAAGAGTTTCAATGATGGATCAGTTGGGGGTCATTTTTATCGCTAAGGTTGATAGCCCTAAAGATCACTGAGGGTAGGTTATTATTGGCCCAAAGTATTCAATGACTGCTATTTACATGGATAAAGAAGTGAAAAAAAATGTGCATTCTTCATTGGTAAAGAGAGATTAACAGCCCTTCCATTGAATCCAATTTCAGTTTGTCCAACCATTTATGTAATGGGGATTCAATTTCATTGGAGTCATCAATCCAAACTCCAGCCAAGGGCACAAGTGCATTCTAACAAAAATAGATTAATTTACTAAGTTGACCGAGGTAGTAGCACTCAAAGAAGACAATGAATCCAACATCATAGATTTATATGAAGGGTTAATAACTAGATTTGGTATACCATCCACCATCATATCAGACAATGCTTTGGCATTCATAGGTTCTAAGATCACTTAATGGGATGTTAAGAATGGAAAAAATCTGAGTAATTCATCAAACTATTACCCTCAAGGTAATGGCGAAGCTGAGTCTACAAACAATAATTTTCTAAAGATTATTATAAGGACTGTTGATCAAAATCAGAGAACTTGGCATACTCAGTTCAAATCAGCTCTATGGCCTGATAGAATAACTCCCAAGAGATCCACATGTAACTCTCCATTCAGGCTTGTTTATGGGAAAGAGGAAGTCTTGCCTATATCAGTTGAGTTGCCAACGTTGGAACTCATGAAGTAACTTGAATTGTTAGAGTTTGAGCCAATAGAGGTTAAATATACTGAGTTGATGGAGTTGGAAGAAGTAAGAGAGCATGCAGCTCAAGCAATAGAAAAGGACCAAACCTTAGTCAATAAGTGCTTTGAAAAAAAGGCAAGAGCAAGGACATTCCAAGTTGGAGATTTAGTGTTGAAATGGGATACAAACTGAGAAAATCCAGGAAGACATTCAAAATTTGATTCCATTTGGAGTGGCCCTTACATGGTCATAAGTTGCAAACGTAGCAATGCCTTCCATTTGTATACATTGGAAGGGGAAGAACTTCATATTCTAGTGAATGGCATATACCTCAAACATTGCTGCTGAAAAGGAAAGGTTTCACCCATGTACATACTAGTTTAGATTATCAATTCCTCTAAGTGCTTGTGTACATTGTTTTGTGTTAGTTTAGATTGCTTTCTTCCTAAGTGCTTTGCACATCTCTGCATATTCCACTTGGAATATGTATGATTTCTAATTTTGTACATAGTGTTTTGGATTTTTTTTGCCTCTTGTAGTGTTTTCCCCTTGGCATTTGGTCAGAAGGAGTGTCATTTTCAATAAGTTTCCAAGTGGCTAAAGGGGAGTTTTTAAAGTTCAGATCAGTTGTAGACTATAATAATTACTTCATGCCTAATAGATACTTCAAGGTAGTTGATCACTTCATCTATCAGCCAGATGACCCCTCTAAGTCACCAAAATTGTTATAAAAAATAAGCCCATGCTCATTTTTTGATAACTTGCATTCCTTGTGCTTCATCTAAAATTTCATGGAGTTTTAGAACTCAAAATGTTCTGGGTATTGCTTCATTAGATAGGAGTTTTCTTCCCCTTTCCTGAAAGGTAAAGAGGAAAATTTTTGCTCCTAGCCAATCAGAGAGTGACACATCATCAAAAAGGGTTGCGGAGGTCAGAAGGAAGTTAGGAATTTCACTATTTCATTTTCAAAAAATTGTAAGGGCATGAATTCAGCCACATCCCCACACACAATCAAAATGTGACACGTGTCCCAGGAATTGTGGACCACAGAGACGTTTTCAGCACTTAGCAATTTTTGGAAAAAGTTCTAAAGTCAAATTTTTGGTTTGAATGCGCACAAGGAAAAGAAAAATTTAAGGCGCACAACCAATCGGGGGACAACATGTGTCCAAGCGGAACGGTGGGTGGTGGAAGAAATTTGAATTTTTTGGATTTTTTTCCAAAATTTCTCAAAGGGAAAAATGGAGGCAAATCCCTACAGACCGATGAAAAGGTTCCACGTGTCCATTCCACGTCAACAGTGCCATAGTGGGGGTACAAATAAATGTTTAGTTTTTTTCTCTTTTGGATTAAAAGTTGAAAGGAAGAAATAAACCCGGACCTCCATGAACCAATCAAAGGACACCACGTGTCCAAGCGAGGTGGCGAGTGATAGAAGAACTTCATTTTTTTGGCCTTTTTGGTCAAAATTTTCTAAAGGAAAATTTGGAAACGCATCCCTGCTAACCAATCAATATACAAATCAATCAATCTATGTAAATATTTTTTCAGATTATGTTGTTACTGCCGATTTATTTAAAAGATTGCATGAAATTTGTAGATGTGTGATGTTACAAAATTTAATAGATTACATAGTCTACAATTTCATGACTATCTTCAAAATGCTCAAAGAGCCCGAGAAATACAAAATACATCATAAAAATGGTCCAAGAGAGCCAAGTGGCTTCTCAACCCCTATGAGATCCCTTTGAGGGTGCACGCCCACATCTAGGACTCCGGCTACACCGGCGCTCTGAGCGCACGGAGGGCTCATGAGCCTGAGGAGTAGGTGTACCCTCACCATGAGAATGACTCTTCATTAGGTGCTCTGCTATTCTATACCCTGCCAGCTAGGTACAGAGGGTAGAAACCATCCTGGCCACGTACTAGACAGAGGAAAAAATATTAGTATGCATGCCAGCCGCTGAAGGCTCCCTTACATCCACGGATAGCTCCACACAGATCTTCTCGATAGGGATCATCAGGGTATCAGTGCATACCCGACGAATTAGGTCTCGCCACTCATTGGTAGTCTCTGCAAGAAAAAGAGAAAATGAATTAGAAACAATCAAAAGATAAAACAAACAAGAGTAGAGACAACAACTAAGAAAAATCCTAGCTAAAAACAAATATTAAGAGAGGGATGATAACTCACATAGATCTCCAGGCCTCCAAGAGGGATCCCTTGGGTCAGAACCTGCCACAGATGCCACCACTGACTGGGGTACTCCTCCCATGGCTAGGGCAAGATAGCATCCCACTACAGACTCATCCTCTCCACCAAGGCCCTAAGCGAGTGGCTCCTTTGAAGCTAGATTCACCCTCTCTGCACTCTGCTCCGCCCTCTCTGCCTGTAAGATATCCTGAGTGTCGCGCCACTCAGGATCGTTATCCTCCTCTCCACCCAACTCACTGACCTCAGCCTCAGTATCCTCCTCCGTCTCCCCCTCGGTAAATTCCTCATACTCAAAGTCTATGTCAATGGGGTCTTTGCTGCTATGGGTAGGACCGACGGTAATTTGAAGTAAAGGTGCCTGAGGAGCACCAGCTCTCTCTTGAGTGCACACTACCTGCCTAGCTACAATAGGGACACCAAGAGTAACAACCATCCAACCCCGGCCTTTAGGACCTCTTCTGGCCTCGCGAACTAATCTGTACACTGGCACCACTTGGGGAAGCATACCCATGTAAGGCAGGCCAAACTGCTAAGGCACTCAACCAAAAGGATGTATCTCCACCCTCCCCACCCTATCAACAAGTTGCCTTGTGGTGGAACAAGAAATCAAAGTAAGAGCCTCCTCACCCCATAAACATGCCATGGCCTGATAAGGTGTGGTCTCCATGTCATTAGTGATAAAAGAGGTAACTGAATGGTCACCTGCCCTAAGCACTGACATGTCAGTCCATCTGGCTGCCCTCATAGCTTCAGGATCTGCCACCTCTACACCTCTCCCATAAGGGATGAAGCGCTAATAGACCCAGCTCATAACCAGGGTCAGATGGCTCAATGACTACCCCTGTAAATGGACCATCCGATACAAATCATGATAGGTGGTCCTAAGAATTTTGGGCATAAATCCGGGCATGTCCCTCAATCTGTGTAATGATGGGGTACCAATAGTTTAATAGAGTGTCTCCTCCCTTGTCCTTGATCAATCTCAAGGCAAGGATCCCCATAATTTCCTAGTGAATCAAGGGGATAGGCAAGCTAGGAATAGATCGGACCCTCACCCCCTTCTTCGAACCAGTCGAGATAATTGTATCTCCCATGTATGAGGCCCACTATGCTATCTGAGCCCGTGAACCTGCTATCTCAAGAGTAATCCATCTCCTAATGACCGGGACCCCAAAGATATGGTAAACATCCTCCAAAGTAATGGTCCACTCACCCCAGACCCCTGGTAATTAGAAAGTGTTCTGATCAACATCCCAATATGAAAATAAGTCACAAAGTATGTGACTGGATGATGCAACATGCGGGAACCGTGATATGCGCAGTATACCGGCCCATTGAAGAGTGTCATGCTCATCCTGAGAAAGGGCATCTAATACTGCCAGGAGAAAATCACACTCTCTCTCTCAGCTCCATCGAATATACTCCTCCTTCTCCTACATACACCCAAAAACACACAAAATAGAGTAAGTTAGTATCCAAATGACATAAGAAAAATCATGAAGGCACATAAGAATGCTAAAAATGCAAAATTAACTTCAAAAGGGTGTTGTTTGTGCATTTTGTGAAGGACCGCCGCCCTGAGGAGGGCGGCAATTCCGTAATTGTCACCTTAAAGGTGGTGGTCTTGTAACTGTCACCCTGAACAAGGCGGTAGTTGTGTAACTGCCGCCCTGCCTAGGGCGGCGGTCGTGGCACAAAAACCCACGCGGGTCAAATAACCTAAAAGCACGTAAAAATGCAAAATAAAGACTATTTTGACTAAAACAAAGCCTACCCAGTAGGCGCCCCCCTAGATAGACCTATTAAAACTAATATTTTCAAAAATAACCCCCCCATGACAAATATTTCAATAGTTTAATCTTTTGGGGATAAAAATGGTAAAATGAGAAAAACTAACCTATGATCTCACAGGTCAGTGTTCTGCTCTTGGAGGCATGATCACGATCTCATCCCGAATTTTTTGACTATGCTCTTATGAGAAACCATCACCGTAGGTCCCAAAGCTCAAAATCAACCAAATCAACACGCGTAAATGAATAGGAAAATGGGCCCACTTTTACATATATAGCATCCTGACTTGTTTTAAATCCCCTTTTCACAGGTTTGGAGTGCCGACAGAGGTAAGTTCTTATCCCCACACAAATGGTACGTCCTCATTTGATGATATTTTAGTATTTATTCTTCGATCTATTTTTTCTATCTGCACTTGAGTCCTCTTTTCATTTTGGAGGTAGCAGGAATTTCGGATGGCATCATTTCGACACACGGACATATCAGGTATAGCTTCTAACTTCCCATTTCGGGATGACCATACTTGGACCCACCATTTTACGCCTCTTCATGGTTAAAATGATTCTCCAAGGGGGCAATATGTACATACCCAAAATTGTAGGGTACTGCACCGCCGAAATAACATAAGACGTGCCCCAATGATGATACAGGTCTCCTCGTAAGGTGTTTGGGATCTGAAAAAGCTCTCCAAGTATGTGTTAACATCCCACATGCCCTGCTTAGCCCTTACATGCTTTTCTCTTCTCTTCTCCCCTCCTTTCCTTTATGTTTTGGCCTTCAGTGGCGAAACCGCTGCCCTACCTGGGTGGAGATCTTGTGACTTCCACCTGGGTATGGCGGTGGTCCTGTAACCGCCGCCCTGAGTAGGGCGGCGGTCCTTCACATGTTTTCCAGAATGATCTTTTAATGTGACTCACGTAAATTTCAACGTTTAATAGTTTTTTTTCACCACCTTTGGCTTGCATTTACGATTCTGGTTCCCTGGAATAGTGTTTTGGCATTGTTTATGGTTTAAGAGATCAATTTGGTTTTTACCTTTCGGTGAATGGAAATGCTATAAATAGCTGGCTTGTGCTCAAGAAAATGGCCCCTCAAAATTTGCCTGTGAATTTCTCATTTCAATAGTTTAGTCTTTCAATTTTTCTTAGATTCATAGTTTCATTTGTTATATGCATAGTTAGCATTGTTTAACTGTTAGAAAGCCACATATTCTACTCGTGTAAGTGATGTTATCATTTCATCCAAATCAATTGGAGTAGGATAGTTTGATTTTCAATAGGAAGCCATTAGAGTTGTAGGTTTTGTTCATCAAACGGGATAGTTTCAGGTTCCAGACGTTTTATGTTGCATGAATCACAATAAATCTTGCTAGGAATTACATAAGCCAAGCTCTGTACTCTTGTGCTATCCCTCTCCCATTCGCATTATATTCAGTCTGCACCCTAAGCTACCATTGCTCTAATATCTAATTTTTTTATGCTAGCATTACACTCTTTTCTGGATCCACGTGAGCACGAAGGAACAAGGATATCACACTGAGGGGACAAGGTCACACACCATCAGATTTTCCACTATTCTGCAAAATCCAGGTTCAAGATTTGCAAGTTCTAGTTAAAGTATATCAAATAGAGTAGCCAATTACTTTATTTCAGTTAATTTTACTTTCGATATTGCCAGGGAAGCTGTGGGTATTGATAGTTTCTGAGAAAATATAATTCACTCCTCACTTCTGAGGTAGGATTGAGAGTCTTTCAAATAGAGTAGATTAGTTATCAAGTTATTTAGAATAGATATACGAATTACACAGACAACTATCTATACTCGGTTACTTTGTTTGTTTTGAATGCGTTATTAGTTTAGCTGTCAAATTTTAGATATATTAGATAATCGCTCTTTAAAATCTGTTTAGTAGTTTATCAATAAATATCAAACTTAGGAATATACGTAGATATATCTTGCATAGTTAATTTATTTTGTCACTAGTTAGCTTTATATCATTTCCTTTTGTATGACAATCACAGGGCCTAGGGAACCCAGAGAATACGTATTCGAGCCAATTGTACCTCAACCCAATCTTATTATGGTAATAACTAATATAGATTAGAACCTTAGAATCCAATTCTTCCAAACAACAACAGACATACAACAGATCAGCCCACAGTTAAGAGGGTTAAACAAAGAAGACAACCAAGCACACACGTTACAGATTATCCTAGACAAATATCCGCATGACTATATAAGGGCTTGAAAGAGAGAAAACTTTTGGTTGTGATCCTTTAGTCCCACAGCCAAACGCAGGAGACACTCTCATGGACATAGACACTAGTTTAAGAATTCAGGTTGCAAGAACACCTGTAAGATATTTTGAGAAGATCGCACAACTATTAATTTTGAACATAGAGGATGAAAAGGCATATGACTAATTGATACTAGGTATTAGAGATTGATTCCACACGTGACCATAGCAAGTCCACAACAACCACGAATCTACGGTTGTGATCCACAAATCCCACAACGCAACAAATCCACAAGTGAATCAAACATAGATGTTGGCTTAAGCACATAAGTATTCAGATCTACTCCACTTCCACCTATCATCATCACACATTTATCCTTGTTAGACATAGCAGCTAACAAAGCTAAATATTTATGGACTAGACCAGAGAATAGACCATAGAAACCGCTATATATCCATCATCCATCATATGACCCTATCTGGAGACATACACGAAACAATCCCAGGTCATTTTCCACATATCCCACAACCCATAGATCGGATCACGCTAGAGCTCGATATTGATTGGATCCTTCGAGCAGTCATCCTTGCCAACTGATCTATCGCACCAGTTTAGGTTAGGAGGGCCTTCTTTGCCTTAGATTCACAGATTCCCCTAGTGCATGTCGAAGATATAAGATTACCTAACTATTTTGCGTGTACCCCGCGTATATTCCATCCCCACCGGTTGTCTCGTCACGACCTCGGGAGGTCGGGTGTGAGGAAGAGTTACTTGTAGATTACCATGCTCGCTTATCACTTTTCCATCATACAGGATCCCTTCATCTGATCAAAAAATATACTATGCGTGAAAGGGAATAACGATTCTTTATCGTTACCTTGTTCAGTGTATAATAATCAATACACAACTGTAAAGACCCGTCCTTCTTCTTCTCAAAAATCACCAGTGCAACCCAAGGGGATACACTAGGATGGACAATGCCTTTCTCCAGAAGGCCCTCTAACTACAACTTGAGCTCGCAGAGCTTCGGGGTGGTCATCTGATAAGGTGCTCGTGAGATAGGATCTACTCCCAAAACCAGATCTATATGAAAATCTATCTCACATGGGGGAGGTAACCCCGGTAGCTCCCCTAGAAAAACATCATTAAACTCTCTCAAAAAGGGATGGTCATCTAGCGATGGTCCACTAGACCCATCCTCTGATAATTCATTAACTTTAACCGCATACATCTGGCAACCCTGTTGCACACATCGCTTAAGTTGCATAGCAGAGATGGTGCGAATGGAAACGGGTCTCCTGACCCCTGAAATCATTGACTCCACTCCTAGATCATCTGCACAAGATATAGTCTTATGGTAACAATCCATCCTAGCCCTGTGTGCAGATAATTAGTCCATCCCCAAGATAACACCATAAGAACTATTATCACCAAATCAAAGCACCCCTATTTTTATACAAGCGCATATACTTGAACTCACGGTGTGATTGGATAACATGGGTACTATCTCCAAGTTGTGGGACTTGCTACTTGAGATAGACCTCCAGAGAAAGCTGGTTCTTGCTCCTAAACTACCTGCCACAATCTACTCTAATGCAGGGGAAACTAACTATTCTAATCTAAATTTCCAAGGGACCAGCGAGAGAGAATTCATAAAATGAAAGCCTACACTACAGCGGTGATACACTAGAAAAGGAGGGTGTGAGCGTAGTCTTCAAATGCGTGAGATACAGAAGCAAAGCGCACGCTAGAAGGGGTGATGACAGTTCTCTATGATCTAGCAAAATGCATTTTACAACAATATTTCAAACATACACAATGATAATGGATCCCTACAATAACATGATAATAGACACAATATTCTTGTAATCAAGGTTAAAGGGGCAAGAATAATGCAAGAAAACACAGCAGGGGAAGATACATCCACAAACTTGTATTTTATTGCTTCCTGATATGCACAGTTCAATCAGTTACAAGGTAAGGGCCTGGATCACCATGCAATGAGTCCACAACAAGGGCCTACAACACATTGGCTTCACAAAGCAATTTTGGCAGAGCTTTGCTACAAAAACTACCTCTCCTTTTCAATGTGCCCAACACTCCAATTTATATAAAAAATGAGAAGAGAGAGAGAAGGGAAAATGGAAATCCCGAAATCTGTCCTTCAACCACTTTTAAGAGGCATTGAATTGAGTAAAATGATTGTATATTAATTGAAAAAGCCTGCCCATATTGTCCCAGGTGCTGCAGCGGAGAAAGAATGGTGACCATGCCTCTTAATTGCACTCCCAACTACCAAATAAAACACTGTTATGAACCCGAAAACGTTTTCTAAAAAATATTGATCAATATCTCATCAAATCTGGAATTTCTTGATTTTTTTTTGTTTTTCTCGAATCCATGATTCCAACGGTATAAATTTGGTGCGATTTCGTTGAGAAATGCAAACGTTATGGCCTTCTGAGTGCAGGCAGCTATTTTGGGTCTGGCAGGTCTTTTCTGTCATTTGACGGGAATGAGCATTAACTGACTGAAGCTGAATATGTTTCTTTTAATTAAATATATCTACCCTCATTATGTTTCTTTTTGTGGCATAGAGGACATCGTGCTCATTCAAGAAAGTCCAATTTTGTGAAAATCGGAGCTCAAAGTCAAAAGATATGGCTGTTTCAAGTTCACAGGTCAAACGTTGACTTTTCTTCTTTGCCTTCGGCCGTTTCAACTTTTCGCATCCCGCACGTACTTTTGTCTTGGCTGTCCCAGACACATTCTCCCACATCAGCTGATTCAGGATTCCTTGACTCTTTTGTGGATTTTTCACCTTTTTGCGTCCCTCGCATACTGTAACGCCGCAAAAAGACGACGCTCACTCGACGACGACGACTACATCACATCCACTGTGCACAACCCGAAATTATAACTATTTATTTTTTTTTGTTTTGCAAATTATTTACCTTCGTTTTCCATGAAGCAAGACAAGCATTCATTTGAGAAAAGTTAGCTAAACGCCTTTTTAGGTGTCATACTATATGATCTATCAAATTACAATTGTTCTGTATTCTTATCTGATGTCCTAAATTGTCGGGTGAACGAAACGTGCAATTTACTGGGAGAGTCCTTAACCCCACTATTGGTTTATCCAAGTGCGGTTTCATTTATTTGCTCTGCTAACTTTGCTAATTTATAAATGTGTTACATAATGATAATATGCTACTATATATATACACTCATCATTTCCTGCAAGCCCTACGCCAAGGAAAATTGTTTTAAGGTCAATGCTGAAGTGAATCATCGTGAAGGGGGGGAATAATTGGAATTAAGAAGTGTCTCGACCTTGCTCAATATTTTTCGTATGTATAACTATGAGTTATACAAAATACTTTAAAAAGAGAATTAGTAATGTATTATTAAGTCTTTTTATTTTACTCTTTTTCTCTTTCTCCCAATTCTTTTCTCTCCCAAAATAACAAAAAAGAACTCTTCAACCAAAAACAAAAACAAAACTCCAACCCCCTCAACAAGAGAGGAATTTTCCATAAATAGACAAGAGGAAGAGTGAGGGTGATGTGGCTCCTTGTAGGATGCCACCTCACACATCCTCAATACCACCTCCCTTTAGTCAACTCAAATCCCAAAACACCATAAATGGGTGGTTGGATTGAATGACAACTCTCTTCCACATCCATCCCTTCCCATGTGTCTTAAGGCACATATAAATGCAAAATGAAGAAAAGTGCACTCCAAAGTCATATTTCCCTTCCCAAAACAATAAATAATCCCCTTTTTGGATTCCCAACCCATAGATATGGTTGGTAAGGGGTTTTGGGAAGTGTGGGACAAGTTCAACTTGTCCCACAAGTCCCCCAAAATTTCCCTAAATCTCAAATTCGAGATTCAAGGGATTTGGAGTGGTCAACACTCAAAACCAAGCATTCAATACATGAGGAAACACAAGGCTCGAGGAGCCAACCATCAAAATTAATTACACCCACTTGACTTCCCTCCAAAACATAAAAATTAAAACAAGATGTTAATTTAATCTAAACATACTTAGCAAAAGTAATTTTTAAAAAGATATCACAATTAAAATCACCTATTAAAGTAAGTTAAAACAAGTAAATAAAATTCTTACCCCCTTGGTCACATTAGAATATTTCCCCCTCATGGAAATTTTCTCAACACATAAAAGAACAAAGGTAACACAATACAATTTACTAGTTGCCTTGACGACCAATTGTTGTAATCACCCGGCATCCTGTTGTGTTTGGTTCCCAATCCCCCTCATGGTTGTGATCATGCTGTGTTTCCTGCAAAATACAAAATACCTCCTTCGGCCTTGCGGCCATGTCAAAATATCCAAAATAACCATATGCATGAAATTTATTAACATCTATACGTAATTCAATCAATCATTATTTCTAGGTCTAAATCACAACTTAATTATGCATTTCATCATTATCCAAAATTATAGTAATGTAAAATTCAACAACTACATTCTACTCATCATGGTGAAGAAATCCAATGTTAGAACACATGCAGTATATCCATATAAAAATAATATCGGTATCCAATAGTCTGTCCACGAGTCAGTGTAGATCATACTGAAAACAAAATCCAATCATAATCCAAATGCATCTAGTCACAAAACATCATGCTAATCAACATAAGTATAAGTCATGTCCATATCCAAAGTCTACATAACTCAAAATGGTAATCAACTAAGTGTCGTAGGGAAGTGCGCATTACATCCCCCTCCCCTTAGACTAGACTTCCTCCTGGAAGTCACTGAAATAAGTGTGGAAACTGAGCTCGCAATTATGTAGCATCCTCCCAAGTAGCAGCAGTCTCATCGTACCTATCCCATTAGACCCGAACCTGATCAATCTCTCTACCGCGAAGGCCCAGCGTCCTGCAGTCTAAAATGCACATAGGCTCCACCATCACCTGCCATTGATCCTGCACCTTCAACGCAGTCTAATCTAGCACATGAGAAGGATCAGAAACATATCTCCTAAGTACAGAAATGTGAAATACATCATGGATGCGCGATAAGCTAGGTGGAAGTGCTAGACGATAGGCTAAGGGGCTGAGGCGCTCCAAGATCTCAAAGGGACCCACAAATCTAGGAGCAAGCTTAGAACCTTTTCCATCACAGATAGGGCTCTTATGCGGTCTGACACGAAGAAACACCTTTGTGCCTACCTCAAAACTGCGATTTGTCCTATGCTGGTCTGCATACTTCTTCTGTCTATCCTGCGCCTCCTGTAATCTCTTGATCAAGGAAACCTGCTGCTCCATGTCCTGTAACAAAGCTGGTCCGAGAGAAACCCTATCCTCAATCCTGTCCCAACTAAGAGGTGTCCTGCACTCTCTGCCATATAATGCCTGAAAAGGAGCTATTATCCAAAATTCACCCCCTCAGGGTAAATTTTGATAACATGCAGCAGATCTTGGAGGCCAGAAAAAATTATGAAAATCAGCTAAGTCCCAAGTCTAGGAAGTTGGGACAGTTGGGACGAAAAGGCGCGAACCGACCGAAAATCCGCCAGGCAGTCCGAGGAGCATTTGGGACAAAGGGACGCGCGGGACGCGAGGGACGCAAACAGGCCAAAAAGCTAAAAAACAGTTCATTTCGGGCGGGCCGGAGATATTTGTCCCAAGTGGTCCGGGATAGTTGGGCCAAAAGTACGCGAAGTACGCGAACCGGCCGGATCGGCCGAAATGAGAACAAACAGTCCGGAAGCAAATGGGACATCTGGGCCGCGAGAACGCGAACTGGCCGGTTCGGCTGAAACATAGGACTTTCGTACTAGGACATCTGGGCCAAAAGTACGTGGGGAATGCGTGGGACGTGAAAAGCTTAAGCAGCCGAAGACAGAAGAGGAAAAGTAAACGTTTGACCTGCGAAACTTCAAACGGCCATAACTTTTGACTCCGAGCTCCAATTTTCACAAAATTGGACTTTCTGGAATGAGCACGACGTCCTCTACTTTCTGCATTTATTATTTTTAATGAGGGTAGATATGTTTAATCAAGAGAAACATATTCGGCTCCAGTCAGTTAATGCTCATTCCCGTCAAATGCCAGAAATCCCCTGCCAGACCCAAAATAGTTGCCCGCACTCAGAAGGTCATAACTTTTGCATTTCTCAACGAAATCGCACAAAATTTGTACCATTGGAATTGTGGCTCTGAGCCCAACGCACAGAAATCAATAAATTCTAGATTTTACGATAGATTGATCAAGATTTTTAAGAGAATGTGGCCGGGTTCATAACAGTGTTTCATTTGGTAGTTGGGTGTGCAATTAAGAGGCATGGTCATCATTCTTTCTCTGCTGCAGCACCTGGGATAGTATGGGGAGCCTTTTGAAAGTAATATATAATCATTTTACTCCATTTAATGCCTCTTATAGGTGGTTGAAGGACAGATTTCGGGATTTCCATTTTCCCCTCTCCCTCTCTTCTCATTTTTCTATAAATTGGAGTGTTGGGCTCATTGTAAAGAGAGAGTTCTTGGTAGCAAAGCTTTGTCAAAATTTCTTTGTGAAGCTAATGTGCTGTAGGCCCTTGTAGTGGACTCCTTGCATGGTGATCCAGGCCCTTATCTTGTAATAGATTGAACTGTGCATATCATGAAGCAATAAAATACCAGTTTGTGGACGTATCTTCCCCTTCTGGGTTTGCTTGCATTCTTCTTGCCCCTTTAATCTTTCTATAAGAATATTGTGTCTATTTATTATGTCCTTGAAGGGATTCATTACCATTGTGTATGCATGGAATATTTTTGTGAATGCATTCTGCTAGATTATGGTGAACTGTCATCACCTCTTCTAGTGTGCACTTTGCCTCTGTATCTCACACATTTGGAGACTACTCTCACACCCTCCTTTTCTGGTGTATCACCGCTTTAGTGTAGGCTTTCATTTTATGCATTCTCTCTCCCTGGTCCCTTGGAAATTTAGATTAGAACAATTAGCTTATCCTGCATTAGAGTAGATTGTGGCAGGTAGTTTAGGAGCAAGAACCAGCTTTCTCTGGAGGTCTATCTCAAGTAGCAAGTCCCACAACTTGGAGATAGTACCCATGTTATCCAATCACACCGTGAGTTCAAGTATATGCACTTGTATAAACACAGGGGTGCTGTGATTCGGTGATAACAGGAGCCATGTCTATAGAACTCTGAAAACTATTATTGTAGGTAAACTCCACCAAATACAGATACTCCTCCCATCTCGACTGATGATCCATCACGTACATCCTGAGCATATCCTCCAAAATCTGATTCACTCTCTCTGTCTGTCCATATTTCTCAGGGTGATAAGCTGTGCTAAAATTAATCCTCATCCCGAGGGCATACTGCATGGTGGTCTAGAAATGGGAGGTGTACAGAGGGTCACGGTCGCAAATGATCTTCCGCGGAATCCTATGTAATCTGACAATCTCATCAAGATATACTCATGCTACTACACTAGCCGTGTAAGTAGTATTCACTGGAGAAAAGTGAGCTACCTTCATCAATTTATCCACTGTGACGATGATGGCATCATGATGGTATCTCGACGTAGGTAACCCAACGATGAAATCCATAGAAATGGTGTCCCACTTCCACTCCAGTATGGCGTGAGGATAGAGAAGGCCGGCTGGATGTTGATGCTCGGCCTTCACCCTCTGTCACTCTAAACAGCGGGATACAAATGAAGCTATGTCTCTCCGAAGTCCTCTCCAAAAGTACAACTGTCTCAAGGTGGCGTGCATCTTCTTCACCCCGGGATGGGCTGAGTAAGGTGCACGATGAGCCTCTGTCAAAATATCATGTCTCAAGCCTCCATCTCTGGGAACATAAATTCGACCTCTGTGTCTGAGAAGACCATCTACCTCTAGTGAAAATCCAACAAATCTCCCCTCAAGGGGTCTCTGAGACTCAATCTCTGCTCTGGCTGCAAGGTAGAAACTATCCTGAGGAAGCTGCTATACGATCCTACTCCGCAAATTTGTGCCTACTGAGGTGGCCATAGCCACATGTCTCCACCTACTCAAGGAATCAGCAACCACATTCTCCTTCCCTTTCACATGCTCTATCTCCATGTCATACTCACAGATTAACCCCATCCAACGCCGCTGACGAGCGTTGAGATTGGGCTGCGTGAAGAGGTGACGAAGACTCAAGTGATCAGTCCTGAGTGTAAATCTCCGACCGAGAAGAAAATGTCTCCACCACACTAAGGCATGTACTACTGTTGTAAGATCAAGGTCATGGGTCAGATAATTGAGCTCATAATCTTTGAGTTTGCGAGACTCAAAGTCAACTACTCTACCCTCCTGCATTAACACACCTCCAAGTCCTGCCAAGGAAGCATCTATGCATACGAAAAACTCTCCATGAGGATCTGGCACTGCAAGGATAGGTGCTCTCGTAAGGAATTCCTTCAGTGTGCTGAAGGCCTGCTCACATCTATCTATCCATACAAACTTCTTCCCTTTCCACTGAAGAGAAGTGATAGGGTGCGCAATCCGTGAAAAATCCTGAACAAACCTCCTGTAGTACCCTACTAGACCCATGAAACTACGCACATCGGTCACACTAGTGGGTGTTGGCCAATCCATGATGGCTCAGATCTTGGAAGGATCAACTGCGATACCTTCCCCAGAAATGATATGGCCCAAATACTGCACCTCAGGCTGGAAGAACGCACACTTCTCCAAGTTCTCGTAAAGGCGCTGCTCGCGAAGACACTGAAGAACCTGGCGAAGGTGCTCCTCATGCTCCTCACGTGTGCGTGAGTAAATTAGAATGTCATCAAGGCAGATGAGCATGAAGCGATCAAGGAAGGTCCTGAATACCCCATTCATCAAACTCATAAACACTACGGGGGCATTTGTCAAACCGAAGGGTACCACTGTGAACTCGTAGTGGCCATATCTCATGCAGAAACCTGTCTTGTGAATATCTGTCTCCGCAATCCTGAGCTGATGGTATCCTGACTTAATATCTATCTTAGAGAAAACTGTAGCCCCCTTCATCTGATCAAATAAATCATCAATGCGTGGAAGGGGGTAATGATTCTTGATCGTTACCTTATTCAGCTGATGGTAATCAATGCACAACCGAAGAGATCCATCCTTCTTCTTCACGAAGATCACTGGTGCACCCCAAGGGGATACACTAGGAAAGATTAGGCCTTTCTCTAGAATGCCCTCAAGCTGCAACTTGAGCTCACATAACTCAGGAGTAGTCATCCGATAGGGTGCTCGTGAGATAGGCTCTGCACCTGGAACTAGATCTATATGGAATTTGATCTCACGTGGGGGAAGTAATCCCGATAGCTCCGCTGGGAACACATCGGAAAACTCATATAAGATGGGATGATCGTCAAGGGAAGGTCCTCTGGACTCGTCCTCTGATCTGTCACTGACCGTAATAGCAAATAACTAACAACCATGTCGTGTACACCGCTTAAGCTGCATAGCAGAGATGGTGCGAATGGATACGGCCCTCCTAACTCCTGATATCACTGACTCTACTCCAAGATCATCTATGCAGGAAATAGTCTTATGATAACAATCCACTCTAGCTCTGTGAGCGAACAACCAATCCATGCCTAAAATGATGTCATAAGATCCTAATGGAAGGATCCTAAGATCAAAAGTAGTGGTGAAGGGTCCCAAATCCACTACACACTCCTTAACTAAGGAGTCTACAGAAATCTTGGCTCCAGAAGCCATCTCAACGTCCCAACTACGGCCCTGCCTAACTGCCACCAGCCTACAATGCTCTACTAAGGATGGTGCAATGAAAGAATCAGAAGAACTAGAATCAAATAATATAGAGGTGGAAATACCACCAATACTACCTGTCGTCTCAATCACAGTACTCTGATGCTCAGCCTAGCGGTTCTCGACCACTGCGTAGATCCAATGACTCCATGCCATATCTCCAATGGTAGGCTCTGAGCTCTGTGTCTTACCCTTGGTAGGGTTATGTGGGCAATCTCTCCAAATATGTCCAACAACTCCGCAACCATAACAGCTGCCTGGTCCTCTCCAGTGGGAAGCAGCTCCAACTGGTACTCTAGATGACTGAGATACAGATCTTGATGATTTAGCTATGGACTGCTGAGGTCTCTGCTGACGAGCTCCTACTGACTGAGCTCTCGATGCACCCTATGTCCTGATGGGACCCCTAGGAGGAGGCCCCATACTACGTCCTCTCTGTACATCAAATCTCTGAGGAGGTCGGTAAGGTGGGCGAGTCTGCTACTGCTGCTGCTGTGGTGGTGGCCTGAATGAAGCTTACCCTAAACTCTGTCCACCCCGTGGAGGAGGAACTGACCCCTTTGACCTACTATCCTGCATCTGCTGGATACGTCTCCGAACTCTGTCTCTAGCCTGTTGTGTCTTTCCCCGTGTCTCCTCTACAATATAGGCCTTTTCCACGGCCTCTGCTAATGTCTGTGGGCAGTGAATGCACACTGCTCCACCCAAATCCAAATTTAGGCCCCGGATGAACCTGTGAATCTGTACCTGCTCATCCTGCATATAGTCGACGTACTGGAGTAGGTCCAGAAATCGACTCTCATACTCAGCTACTGTCATCAATGCCTGACGGAGGTCATGAAACTCGTCTATCCGCTGCTGGATAAATCTCCTGGGTAAATACCTTCTCCTGAAATGCTCCTCAAACAACTCCCAGGTAATCGTCTCTGAGTCAACATGGAGCTTCTGCTTCTCGGTCCTCCACCAGACTCCTGCTCCATCCTTCAGAAGATGGATCGCAACACGAGCTATCGTGTTGCTACTACAAGGACAGAGCTTGAAGCATCTGCTCAAGCTCACCAACCAAGCCTCTTCCTGAAAACCACCTGTATCACCCGAATAGTGAGATGGTCGTAGCTTCAGGATCTCCCTGATATGGTCTGCAGCTGACGTATGGCGAATCCTAGATCTCTCTGTATGATCCTCCCTCTGTCTAGGGCTCCGAGACCTGTCCCTATGTCCTTAGATCCTGTCCCCATGTCCTCTCTGTGGTGACTCTGCCCTAGCCGACTCTGCACGGAAATTCTCTGCTCTATGCTCCTCGCTATGTCGAGGGGATGCCTGAGCATCTACTGATGGCTCCAAACTATGTCTAGCAAGTTGTCCTCCCAAGGGCTCTCCGCGTATAGCGGCATTGACATCCTGGAGTGTCTGCAAGATCTGAGGTAGGAGGGATGCTACGGCTTGCTCTGGCGGTGGTATGTCTAGGTCTATGTGAAGAGACCCCTCTCCCAATCCGCGCCTCCTGCACAGATCAAGGCGAGAGTAGTTCATCGTTCTAGGTCTTGTGCTAGTTTTCAAAATTTGCTATTTACTATAATTATCAACATTATGACTTTATATTTTAAAAATGTTAGCTCTGTACTAAGTTGAAAGTTCTTGTTCTATGTTTTCCTGCGTGTGCCCAAGGGTCCCAGCTTCGAACCCCTGGCTCTGATACCAAAAATGTAACGCTGCAAAAAGACGATGCTCGCTCGACAACGACGACTACGTCGCATACACTGTGCACAACCCGAAATTACAACTGTTTTTTTTGTTTTGCAAATTATTTACCTTCGTTTTCCACGAAACAAGACAAGCATTCATTTGAGAAAAGTTAGCTAAATGCCTTTTTAGGTGTCATACTATATGATCTATAAAATTACAATTGTTCTGTATTCTTATCTGATGTCCTAAATTGTCGGGTGAACGAAACGTGCAATTTACTAGGAGAGTCCTTTACCCCACTATTGGTTTATCCAAGTGCGGTTTCATTTATTTGCTCTGCTAACTTTGCTAATTTATAAAGGTGTTACATAATGATAATATGCTACTATATATATACACTCATCATTTCCTGCAAGCCCTACGCCAAGGAAAATTGTTTTAAGGTCAATGCTGAAGCGAATCGTCGTGAAGGGGGGGGAATAATTGGAATTAAGAAGTGTCTCGACCTTGCTCAATATTTTTCGTATGTATAACTATGAGTTATACAAAATACTTTAAAAAGAGAATTATTAATGTATTAGTAAGTCTTTTTATTTTACTCTTTTTCTCTTTCTCCCAATTCTTTTCTCTCCCAAAATAACAAAAAAGAACTCTTCAACCAAAAACAAAAACAAAACTCCAACCCCCTTAACAAGAGAGGAATTTTCCATAAATAGACAAGAGGAAGAGTGAGGGTGATGTGGCTCCTTGTAGGATGCCACCTCACACATCCTCAAGACCACCTCCCTTTAGTCAACTCAAATCCCAAAACACCATAAATGGGTGGTTGGATTGAATGACAACTCTCTTCCACATCCATCCCTTCCCATGTGTCTTATGGCACATATAAATGTAAAATGAATAAAAGTGCACTCCAAAGTCATATTTCCCTTCCCAAAACAATAAAAAATCCCCTTTTTGGATTCCTAACCCATAGATATGGTTGGTAAGGGGTTTTGGGAAGTGTGGGACAAGTTCAACTTGTCCCACAAGTCCCCCAAAATTGCCCTAAATCTCAAATTCGAGATTCAAGGGATTTGGAGTGGTCAAAACTCAAAACCAAGCATTCAATACATGAGGAAACACAAGGCTTAAGGAGCCAACCATCAAAATTAATTACACCCACTTGACTTCCCTCCAAAACATAAAAATTAAAACAAGATGTTAATTTAATCTAAACATACTTAGCAAAAGTAATTTTTAAAAAGATATCACAATTAAAATCACCTACTAAAGTAAGTTAAAACAAGTAAATAAAATTCTTACCCCCGTGGTCACATTAGAAAATTTCCCCCTCATGGAAATTTTCTCAACACATAACAGAACAAAGGTAACACAATACAATTTACTAGTTGCCTTGACGACCAATTGTTGTAACCACCCGACATCCTGTTGTGTTTGGTTCCCAATCCCCCTCATGGTTGTGATCATGCTGTGTTTCCTGCAAAATACAAAATACCTCCTTCGGCCTTGCAGCCATGTCAAAATATCCAAAATAACCATATGCATGAAATTTATTAACATCTATACGTAATTCAATCAATCATTATTTCTAGGTCTAAATCACAACTTAATTATGCATTTCATCATTATCCAAAATTATAGTAATGTAAATTCAACAACTACATTCTACTCATCATGGCGAAGAAATCCAATGTTAGAACACATGCAGTATATCCATATAAAAATAATATTGGTATCCAATAGTCTGTCCATGAGTCAATGTAGATCATACTGAAAACAACATCCAATCATAAGCCAAATGCATCTAGTCACAAAACATAATGCTAATCAACATAAGTAAAAGTCATGTCCATATCCAAAGTTTGCATAACTCAAAATGGTAATCAACTAATTGTCATAGGGAAGTGGGCATTACACGTACTTTTTTCCCGGATGTCTCAAACGAAAATCCTTGAACTGCCCGAAATGAACCATCTTTCAGAAAATCAGCTGATTCATGTCCCACGCGTACTTTTGTGCCGGCTATCCCAAACAACGTGAAACAAAAGACTTAGATGATTTATTACCTTCAGCTGTTTTGGCTTTTCACGTACTTCATGTCGTGGCGTCCCAAATGTCCCGCGGACCGCCTGGGACAAAAATGTCCGACTTAGCCGATTTTCTTTGTATTTCAGCCCCAAACTTGGTACGAAGAACCTTAGTATGACCCGCACTAGTACGGCCTGAACCATTAACACTCGAAATGCTTTAAAACAATCCTGCAACCTTATTTTTTGCATTTTTTTCATTTTTTCTAACTCGTTGGGATTTCTTCTTGGATGGGAGAGTTAGAGAGAAGATGAGGGGGGCCCAAAAAACACGATTTCGGGCCTTGAATCAATCTGCTTTCTCAGGACTGAAGAATTTGATGCATGTTATCAAAATTACCTTGAGGGATGAATTTTGGATAACAAGAACCCAACGAAAGGATACTAAGATCCAAGGTAGTGGTGAAAGGCCCCGAATCCACTACACACTCCTTAACTAAGGAGTCTATAGAGATCTTAGCTCTAGAAACCATCTCTACGTCCCAACTAAGACCCTTCATAACTGCCACCAGCCTGCATCGATCTACTAATGATGGTGTAATAAAAGAATCAGAAAGAACCAGAATAAAAAAGAAACAATTTTTAGTTTCTTTGTCGAAAGAGCTTAAAGGGATTAAAATGATCTGTGCCTCCACCCACTCCCAAGACGACATGTGTTAATCCCAGGATGCAAGCAAGGAAAAATGGACCAGTGGGGAAACTTAAGAAATTAAGTCTTTTGCAAGAAAAGCGTTAAAGGTTCAAAACAACCCGCACCTCCGCCGAAGCCAAAAGGAAGCCACGTGTCACTTCCACAGTGACTTGTGAAAAGGCAGGCCGTCAGGGAGACTTAGAGAATTTAGAATTTAGAAGGAAAAAGGTTTAAATATTTAAAATGCTCCGCGCCTCTGCCTATGCCTAAAATGTCACGTGTCGGACCAACAGTGGCTCTGGGGAAAAGCGGGCCTGCGAAGAAACTTAGGAAAATTTTACTTTTGAGAAGAAAAACTCAAGGTAAAAATATTACTTCACTCCTCTATCAACACCCAAGAATGCCACGTGTATGATGGACAGTGATCTGTGTGACAGTGGGTCGGTGGGGAGAATTACGAAATTTTGCCAAATTTAACAAAAAGGTTAACTTTGAAAGTGCGGCCCATGCACCCACAGAAATGATTTTCCAAGGTGATGGGCGAGGATGCAGGGTCATGGAGAAACATAGAATTTTTTCCCAAAATTTTAACGCCAAGTGAAGAAAGCTTCAGAAGGCCATAATGTTTGATAGAGAGATTGATTTGGGGAAAACAAGGACTTTTTGGAAATCTCTCGACGTCCTCTTTGCACATAGCTCATAAATTTTTGGTTTTGATAAAGTTTAAGGGGTCAATTTTAAGAAAACGTCCTACAGGATTTTATAGTGCGAACTGGTAAATTTTAACTTGTTAGATATGTTCAATTTGATCTTCTTCCTCTCTCAACATGTCAAATAGAAATGGGGGATTGTTCTTAGATGAATTTAGGATATATTTCAAGGGTTAATTTGTTTGATTGAGGCTTAATTAGAAATTTCCAACATTTGACAGAAAAATGACTACAAAAAGACAGTAAAACGGTTAGCCGATTTTACTAAGTTTTCTAAGAGATTTTATTGAGTATTAAAGTCCAGATGAATTCCTTTAGAGCCTACCACTTCAATTTAATTATTTAATTTGTTATTTTATTGTTTCATGTTTGAACTATGCATTTTTTGTTTAGATAATTGCCAGTTTGATATTACAAATAACAAGGATCCGATTTTAAAGGATCTATTTTCCATTTTCATCTTCTAAGTATTACTAATTTTCATACAACAGAATGTTTCCATTTTGTCTAAGCACAATTTTTAAAGGTTGATTCAAAACAAACCATTCTAAGAGTGTTAAAGTTTATTCTAGGATCCAATCTAACACATTTTTTGATTCAAAACACCATTCAAGACCAAAAAGCAATTCTGACAATTTTACACTCCAAAAGACAAAATACTATATTTTTCTCACACACATTTCCTCCTTTCAAATAGAGACTCTAATACATTGAAATGATCAAATTAAATACTACAATGCAATTTGAGAAAATCATTACATTAATTTGTTGGTTTTAATGGAAAAATTTACAAATTCTTTCTTTTATTCCTTCCAAAAATCATTTATTGACACAGGACAGAATAATACATTTTCTTTTCAGGTGTTGCACATTTCAATTTTCAAAACAATGACTTCCTTGTGCATGATAGACAAAAATTTCCAATTGAATAATATAATATGAACAAGGTAAACACTTCCAATAATTCCAATGAAACTCATACAACCTCCTTTCCATTTGATTTCAAAGTACAGTATACAAAACAATATCATTCTTTCACAGTCTTTCCAAAACAACATACAAAGTATAACTCTTTTACCTTTCCAATTTCCACTTGCATTCAATACATAGATTCAATACAACATCTTTCCATTACAAACATTTACAAGGTCACCCACTTCAAGTGGGAAAGGTTACGATGAGATTTCATTTCACAAGGGACTGTCAAACTATCTTTTCTCAGCTCCAGAACAACAACATGCATTCTTCTCTTTCTTCCAATTTTGATCACAACAAAGGCAGGGGAAAGGCAACGCTCTCCACCCAACCAAGACATCTAATGAAAGGAGAAGCCATCCTTCTTCATTGGCCCCAAATCCCCAACTACAATGCAATAAAATATGTGATCCAACTCATGTCAACAACAGGCTTCCACAAAACATACGCATAGGATTTTCACAATAAAACACAGTCCAAAATAGAATATAGTTTTTACAACTACAATAACACATGACAAGAAATACTAAGGCTTCACCAAGCAAGCCAAAAGAGCAAGAACTATGGGGGATGCTTCTTATGCCTCCCAAATGGGGAAATAGGTATCACCACCTGAGTTACATACCACCAAAAATGATAGTATATTAAAGCCCTCACATTACTTATGCCTCCCCCAAGTACCCCTTATTGCTCACATTTCCTTATGTCTCCCCAACCTCTTAGGACACCCCATAACAAGTAAATAAATGCAAACTATTTATTTGTAAGGTGGAACCAAAATCCCAACTCCCTCCACCCTTATAGCTCCCTAAAACACACGTGGGTATCCCCCATAATAAACCCCATAGCATTCTCCTACACCATTCCTAGGCCATCTACCCATAGCCCACAATAATAACAAACATACCAACATTTACATATTCATAAAATGGAAAAGAAGAGTATTTCCAAGAGCCAAGCTCTTACCTCTCCACGATGGAGTTTGTTCCAAGTTCAAAACAACAAGCTCCTTCCAATGCAAGCAATCCAAAAATCAACCCAATATAAGCATGCAACAATCTTCCAAAAACTTCTCCGAGAAAGAGCTCCTAAAACAATAAGAAAATTCACCTAAAAATGAAGTCTCCCAAAAGTGAAGCAACCCAAAACAACGCAAGAAATTCAAATTTTATAGAAGAGGGAAGAGAAGAGGATGAGGTGGATCCATGTAGGATGCCACATCACACATCCTATACCCCAAACACAAATTCAACTTCCTTCTCCAAGGCATCATAAATAGGTTGGTGATTAATATGATAGTTTTCTTATACACTCAAGTCCAACCCACACCCCAAAGGACTGAAATTAAATCATGTAAGAAAAGTGCAATTAAAACCTACAATTTGTCTTCCCAAAATGCATTATAAAATTCTAAATTTAACCCTCCAACCATAGGCAAGGTTGGTATGTAAATTTAAGAGTTATGGGACAAGTTTAACTTGTCCCACAAGCCTCCAAAATCAGCCTCCAAGGACAAATTCGAATTTCCAAGAAGGTGGAGTGTTTCACACTTAAAGTTAACTTACATATCACTTACAAATTACTTACACATTACTTACAAATTCGTACAACACTTTAAAAAATGGCCAAAAACTCTATTAATTACATTGTTATTAAACTTTTAATTAATTAAGTAAACAATATGATTACTCACAATATTTACACACCATTAAATAAATAATGAAAGAGGTAAGTGCACCACAAAATAAACACATGCAAAAATTAAACAAAAGGGACCATAAATAAAAGAATTACATAAAATCCCTTGGTCACATTTAAATGTGATCCCCCCCATGGGAATCCCTAACACTAAGAAACACACACAAACAAAACTAGTTTCCATGGTGACCTTGTTGAATTCATCTAGAATTGCAATGTGGTTGGTCTCTAATCCCCCCATATTTTTTGTGATATTTTTAACCTATAAAAATACAAATACCTCCTTCGGCCTTGTGGCCATATCAGAACATCCAAAATAATATAAATATAATTTCAAAATCATAACTATATATATGAATCACATCATCTAGACAATCAACAATATCACTCGCAATTTCATCAGCAACTATATAATCATCAATTTTAAATTCAATTTTCTCGGTCTACTCAATATATCCAAATATCACATGTCCTAACAAAATCCATATATATATATATATAACCATCTCCAACAACATGTCAACATCTATATAAAATGTCTCTAACAATCATCATGCATCATATATGAATAAGAGTCAACAATAATCCATGATCTGACATCTAACACCATACTAAATCAAAACTATAATAATGTCCATAACATAGTCATACGTATCATGATCAATATCAAAACTGTCGAAGGGAAGTGGGCACTACAAAGCACCTACAATTTTATCTAGCAATTTTTGATATTTGTTTGCCATGTAGAAGCCTTGCCAATTGGGTGCAGTCCTCCTCTCTTTTTCTTTCGGGTCTTCATGCTTCGTTATTTTGGATGTATTCATGGTTATTGACAGAAAAATTTAATTTTATCTACTTCCATACAGGGCTAGGTTCGCTACTAGGATTCGGGAAGAGTCCAACCTAGTCTGACAAATTGTCTAGCCGTCTCCTTCATATTTTGTGCACATTTCATCGTCTCTTTTCCTTGTTCATTGCTCAGGACTAATTTTACGGATTTCTCCACCTTCACATTAAAAGGAATCTCTTCTCTGTGAAGGAAATACGTTGGAACCATCTTAGATCATTGGTTACAACTATTATTGTTATTCATCCATTAAGTTACAATTGTGGTTCATTTTTCACTATTCATAGATGAATGAATGCCAACTTCTTAAAATTTTCAATTGTCTTAAATGGCATTTTGAGCCCTTGTTAATGAAAATCAATCTTACTGCTATGCAATGTAAGGTATTTGGTGGGTACATTTTTAGTTATTTTTTGTTTAGTTAGAATATTTCTACGTTGTGACTAGCAATCAGTTACTTTATTTTATTTCTTGTAGGTCTCTGACATGCAAGGAGGTGATATGTTTACAATAACTATATATTGTAACTCCCTTCTTATTAATATAATGAAAGACACACACATATTAAAGTGTGTCATGCCTTCCCATATCTCTTCATTTTCTTGAATCTTCTAACACTTTTTTAGTAGTATAAATGCATACATAGATGTTTGTTTTGTCTATGGATAGTTTTAATATAAGGAAACACGATATTTTGGTTCTTGGTAGAAACGGATGAAAAGAGGGTGTTTCCTTGAAAATCGGAATAGTGATAGGAGGTGATACAAGAGAATGTACACATGGACTTATGTACAAAAATACAATGTAGCAATAATTATTTTGCATCAATTTTTATTATTGTATATGCATATGTAGATGTTCGTGTTGTCTATAGCTTTTTTTGCATACTAGTATATAAAAATGCATACATAGAATTATTTCACACCTTCCATGGAAAAGAAACCTGCACATCAATCCCAATATTGAGAGAACCAAGCGCACCACATGTTAGTGTTTAAGCTTAAAACAAGTCATTTTGACTCCCCAACCCATAGGTAGGGTTGGTGTAACAATTTAAGAGGTGTGGGACAAGATTAACTTGTCCTACAAGCCTCCAAAATCAGCCCCTAAAGAAAGCTTATCCCAATTTCAAAAGGAAGGTGGAGTGTTTCACACTCTTATTTACTTACACATTACTTTCAACACATAATCCAAGAGCCAAAAAATCTGATAAATGCATTCTTTTGACCCATTTTAATTAATTAACAACATGATTACTCACTAATCTTGACACAATTTAAACAAATAATAAAGAGAAATACATCACCAAATAATCACATACAAATATTAAATAAAAGGGAACACAATAAAAGAATACACATAACCCCTTTATCACACAAACAACAATTACACGTTGCCATGGTGACCCTTGTTGAATTCATCTAGAATTCCAATGTGGTTGGTCTCCAATCCTCCGCTGTTTTTTGTGACATGTTTACGTGTAAAACATAAATACGTCCTTCGGCCTTATGGACACATCAAAACATCTGAAGAAATATAAAATATAACTTCCAAAATCATCTATATATATAAATCACAACATCATCCAAGCAAGCAACAATATCATTTACAATTTCATCCATAACCATATGATCACAAGATTTGTTCAATTTTCTAGGTCTATTTGATATGACAAAATATCGCATGTAAGGAAAACATATATATATATACACCCATGCCAAGCAGTGTATCAACATCAATATAAAATATCTCTAATAATCTACATGTTGATGGCTGAAGAACAATTATTATTGATTGCTATGAAAACAAAACAACAAGCCCAAAAATATATAGGCGCTGGAACAGTTGCATGGCAGGTGGTTACATGGTTAAGGAGTAACCGTATATGCTATGCGGAGAACAATGTATTAATTAAGCTAACATTCCCCCCCTTAATACATTGCTCTTACAAATGTACCCCCTAAACAAATCAAACTTCACCTTGCCGAGAGGCTTGGTGAGAATATCTGCAACCTGAAAATCAGTAGGGCAGTACAAGAGCTGAATTTGGTGGTTCAAGACCTGTTCACGAATGTAGTGACATTCGACCTCAATATGATTTGTTCATTCATGGAAAATACAGGATTATTCACAAGCTTCAACACACCTTGATTGTCGCAGTGAATGATGGGAGTTTTCTCTTCAAGAATCCCTATATATACAAGAATGCAACGTAACCAAATTACTTCGCACACAGCTCCTCGTGCGATGCAGTATTCATCCTCAGTGGATGACAGAGCAACAACAGTTTGCTTCTTGTTAATCCACGAGATAGGCCCAAATCTGAGATGAAAAATATATCCTGAAGTGGATTTCCTATCATCAACGGATCCTGTATAGTCCGAGTCTGTATATCCCTGTAAGAAGAACTGAGTGTTCTTTTGATACTCCAGACCAAAGTCAACTGTACCTCAGACATATCTCAACACATGATTTGCTGCTATCCAATGACATTTCTTCGGCTCCTGCATAAATCTGGAGAGATAGCTCACTGCAAAGTAAAGATTTGGTCTGGTATAAGTCAATTAAATGAGACTCCCCACAAGTTGCCTGTAGTGAGTGCCATCTACCTGCGGTGAATCCTAGAATCTAGATAATTGCAAACCTTTCTCCATAGGAGTGTAAATTGGTTTACAAGCTATCTATACTTTTCCAGGAGTGTCTTGGCATATTTCATCTGTGAGACGAAGATATGATTCTTCTTCTGCCATATCTCTAAGCCAAGACAGTAGTGAAGTAGCCCCAACTCGGTCATGTTCAAGGATTTCTTCAGATCATTCTATACATCATCTACAAGATTTTCAGAACTTCCTGTGATCACAAGATCATCTACGTACAAAACTAGAATGACAATCACTATTCCTACCTTCTTGATATACAAATTTGTATCTGAGGGGCTACGAGTGAATCCATGCTGCAATAGGTGATCATCAATTTTTATATACCATGCCCTAGGTGCTTGTTTGAGTCCATAGAGAGACTTTATCAGACGACATACCTTGTGTGGTTGATGCTCGTCTACAAACCCTTCAGGTTGGGCCATGTACACTTCTTCTTTTAGATCACCATTTAGAAAAGCACTCTTGACATCCATCTGCTGAAGTTTCCATCCATTTTGTGCTGCCAGTGCATAGACAACTCTGATGGTATTGATCTTAACAGTGGGTCCAAAGGTCTCGTCATAGTCAATTCCTTCTTGCTGAGCATAACCCTTTGCAACAAGTCGTGCTTTGTGTTTGTCGATTGAACCATCTGCAACTTATATTTTGTTTTGAAAATCCATTTGCAGCCAATAGATTTCTTACCTGGAGGTAGATTGACAAGTTCCCACGTCTGATTATGAATTAGGGAATCATATTCAGCATCCATAGCCTGTTTCCACTATGGTTGGTCTAATGCCTCACAAACAGTGTCAGGTTCGGTGCTTTCAACAACTGAACTCATGAGTGCAAAATTTACCTCATGTCTGGCTTGACTTCATGTTCTGACTCCCGTAGAAGTGCCTGGAAGTGAGTTCAGGTGTGCATCCCTAATAGTATTCTGGACCCATTTCAGACATTGGTGCTACTTCTGATGTGAAGATGTGTTTTCCAGTGTGCCAAGATCAACGAACAAGTCTCCACTCAACTCTTCTTTTCTCTAAGAAGAGTCATCTTTCCCATCATCTAGATGTGTGAGCAATCTATGTGAAGAGGTCGGTACTGGATCTCCATTGTGTGGCAGGGAGTCAAAGGAAGACTCATCACATACCACATCTTGACTCTTGTAGATCTTCTTCATCTCAGGATCCATGAGACGATATGCCTTTGAGGTAGTACTATACCCCAACAAAAGACATGACAGTGTCTTTGGATCGATCTTCTTCCTTATCTTATCTGGAACATGCATATATGCACTACAACCAAAAACTCTCAAATGATGAATAAAAGGTATACAACACAGTGCACACACACTTCTAATGTACAACTGTTCTGTAATGCCCTTCACGACGTCTATGGGTGAGAGCCTTGGACATGAGATATGCTTGCCAAGTATTTGCATGTAAGGGTGGGCACTGGCGTGTGCTCAGGATTTGACCAAGGTATGGGCGTCCAAAAACGTGTTCAAACCTATCAGGATTCAGTTGAGCATAATAGATTCAACCACTTTATTTGAGATCCATTGTGTGAAACCCAAGGTCACGTTGCCTACAACATCCTTCTAGCAGAAAATTGGTGAAGTTGCAGCTAATGTAAAACGGTGCTGGGGATTGCTAAACGAAGCTCTCACAAATAGCCATCCTAAAATCAATCCATTTTCGGTTAGACCAGCCCCACACGTGAGATATGTAATGCCCTTCCATTGTTTACTCCAGGCAGGCGGCCTGTCCCCATAGCGCGGGGCTCCAAAATAAGATAAAATAAAAAATTTGGCCTTGGTTAGCTGGCAGAATAGGTGGAAAATTATGTTCCCACTGTTTGGTGTGTTACACCATTCGTATATCTGTCCTATGTAAGGTGAGCTACAACATGCAAGAAGTCAATTAATTCTTTAACACAATGCCATCTCCTGTCACGTTGGCTCCTACTTCTTCCTGCCCTGTATAGCCATAAAATAAGCTTGAAATGCGCTCCATTCAGATGTTGCAACAGATGAATTGCTACAGCGTGTTCTGGAGGGGGTGGTAGGTGTCTGGCAAAAAGGTGCTGTATAGGTAGACATCTGTGGGCACAGAATCAAAATTCCATCTCCTGGGAAGGCCGTGAGGAAGCATTTGACTGTCCCTGCACCCCCCCCAGCTTACTAGGGTCGAGACCTGGTAAACGTGGCCATCAGAAAATCCCAGTGGCCTTACCAGTGCCAGCCGCCCCAAGTGCTTTTACAGCTGCTGTGATTTGCAAATATCCAGGGAGCCGTGGTGCTACCTGATCTCTTTGACTTGTTCTTGTTGCACGCGTAGGGAGTCGTGATCAGTTGTTGCAAAACCTTGTAGCCGTAGTAGAATGGACGATGATAAAGTCCACTAGTTGAGTTGTCTTGCCTTTTCATTTTGGGGAGCTCTTCAGTTGCTGTTCCAGGTGGCGAATCCTTAACATGGAAGCATAGGCTCGATCAAATCTTGAGGCAAGTGTTTGCAATCTAGGTTGACGGATTTCGTATAGAATGTTGTTTCTGAGCCTTCAAAAACTAAAACGAAGGGAAGTTTTTCCATGTGCCTAGCCGCATGCAAGTTTGATATGGTGGTTATAGATGAAGCTACAAGCTAGGTGAAGTAGGTGTATTACCTCCTTCCTGGGGCACTGTAAGGTGTGTTCTTATTGGGGATCCACATCAGAGACCTGCCACCATTTTCAGCCAGGCTGCAGGCACTCTACAATAAGGAAGAACCCCGTTTGAGTGCCTCCAACAAGTAGGTTGTCCAACTATGATGTTATCTGTTCAGTTTCGACTGCATCCTCAAAGTCGGGATTCTCCTTCAAGATATTTTGTATCAAAATCGATTAAGTGACAGCAGGAGTGTTACCAGAAGACCTGATGAAATTTATTTCTAAGATTCTCTATTGTTTCTTACTTGTCTTACGATGTAACTCATGGAAGAGTATCCCATAGAGGCGAATCTGTTTTATATCAGAATATTCATGAAGCACTTTTTCTCGCAATTTTATGAGCTACTGCAACGAGTCACCAAGTTGGCAGGCATAAAGGTTTGGCTGGATTTATCACACCTTGCAAGCTACAGCTGAAACGTTTGCACCGAGAGTTTGATGTAGTCCTCTTAGTTCAATCCTTGAAGATCCTTCTAGTCCAATCCTTAAAGGATATTTCCGAATCATTTATGTATATTTTGGGCCTATTCTTTTCTACTTCTTCTGCTAATAATATGCAAGTGAATAGCAGGAGTACCCAACTACTCAGAAGGGGATATTCTAATTCTAATCCTGAAACATCTTCAGAGACTACTCTAGTTTTGGGGTCGGAGATTGCCCAACTGCCCCTCATAGCTGATGAAATCAAGCAGAGCCTTCCTGTTGTGCCCCTCAAAACACCTGCAAACATTACCCATGTGGTGGAATGCGTCATTTGTCTCTGTAAGTTTGAAGAAGGGGATCAGATAAGGGAACTGACGTGCTCTCATTTCTTCCACAGAAATTGTTTTAACAAGTGGCAGGATCACCAACAAACAACCTGTCCTCTATGCAGATTCTCCCTCATACCAGAAGAGACTGCCATTAGGCTGAGGAGAAGAGAGTAGGAACTCACAGAAGAGCTCATGTTTTGGTTCTCCTCCTTCCACGGTCATGGATTTCACATTATGTGGTGGCTAAGGGCTAATTTGGAGTGGTGTTTAGAAGATTTTGGATCTATTTCTGAGAAACCCAGGGATGCATGGCAACAATCTTTGGGAAGAGGGATAGGGTGTTGCTAGAGGATCAGCGAGGGAATGATAATCGGGTGTTAATGCGACCCAACTGAACTATGGGCAGAGATGCACATTTCGGACTATTCAATTGATTTTATGAAGTCAAGTGTAGGGCCGTTCACAGAGTTTGGACCTTCAGCAAGCTGAGGAAGAGAATTTGCGCAGGTTGTGTTACTGTTTCCTGAGCCCTGGTCGATGTGCTTGTTGGGTTGGAAGAATTCTAATCAGGCATGTTAACTATACTCTTTGTAGTATTTTTCTACCTTCTTTCAGTATCTTGAAATGAATTTTATTTCCTCTTGACTGGAACCTAGACTATATGTTTTCGTGGTTGTTTATATCGCTACATGATTATGTTGGTTGTTCCTTTAAATCTCATTCCTAGTTCGCTAGTTTTTCCTGGAATGTTTTTTTCCCTCTCTTATAGCTTACTCTATTTCATATTTGTCTAAATGGGCTACTGCAATATTGAGTGATGCAGTCTAGTTCGTAGGAAAGGAAACATTATAGAGTTTCGTTTGCTTATATGACTGTCTTTTAAAAGAATTCTGTGGTGGTATTTTGTAATTGAAGGCTTACTATATGGAAGGTTAAGCCTTCATATCTCTATTTTCTTGAATGTATACGTATTTCCTGTTTAGGGATCTCCTATTTAGCTAAAGGTACATTAATAGTGACGTTGGGTTCTAAAACTTGTTTAAGCCTGTGGGCATTCCTTACTTTTTGTTTAATTAGAATATGACATTAGGGTTTTGCTTTAGAACTGTACATGGCTGACTTTTGTACCCAGTTCTAGGGGATGAATAAACTGACATCTATTTTGGCCTCTACGTGTTGAGAAAATTACTATACCTACTATCTGGTTCAAACTCTTGTTTGATTAAAGTAAGGGGAAGACATTGTAGGTTTAATTGAAGGAAATCTCTTCAATTTTATTAGGGGTCGCGAGCAAGCTATTAAATAGCTGGACTGAAACAAAACTTGTAGGTGAATCCATGGTATTGTACTCGTGAACTCGTTACCTATTCGATGATGGCTGATTTCAGCAATAATATAATAGGTGGCTGTTATATTTATCTGTTTGATATTTGCTAGACTTTTCCTTGATAAGCCCACATGGATCGGGTAAAATTTTCCATCTTCTATACCATTGGTAAGGAGCTCATAGAACTTCTAGGCCTGACTACACTGCGTAACCTTCCTGATGGATATGTGTGTTGGTTCTTATTTTTGTGCTTGCACTCATGGTAGGGTCCTTTGAGTCTGGGGAATCGTTGGTGTTTTACCCTCCATGTAGCGAATCCATTTGTTTTCGAACTCGAATATCTTATACTTCAAACTTGGTTACTAAAAGATCCCATTTTGTGGCCTTGTTAAGGAAATCAATTTTTATTTTAATGTTTATTGACATTGTCTGAAATATATAAAAATTATTAACGACTTTTGGGTTTAGTCTTCCCTTATATTATGTAGAGAAGTTTACGATTAGAATAAGGTTTGTTGGCAGAATAATGGCCCCTTTTGTGTCTCATTTGTATGCTTTTGGAAGAGTGGATTTGTTGTTAACTAGTACTACGTTTAAGAAATCCTACAAGGAGGTAGTGGTAAACTCCTTGGTTAAAACTGAAATTATAGTTGTTTTCTTTTAAGGGCGTCGAACCCATAATACTATGAAGCCTTTCCCCTGGGAGAATTGGATAGCGTCATTTTACTTCGCGCCTACGATCATAATTAGTATGTTTTGTCTTCTCTTGGACCCCTTTAGTTGGATGAAGTAAGTTTTGGATTCCAATCACGTAATCCATAGGATTACATGAAGGAGATATCAAGACTCTTGACCTTCTTGTTCCTAACCCATAAGGTCTTGCCTTGATTTATGTGATTTTGTTCTTACTGGTATTTTGACTTTCTCCTTGCTGGATGGTTTAGATTTCTTTCTCATGCGAATAATTTTGGAGTTGGGGGTTGTGTTTTAATCCATTTTTGAATTAGAACTTTCCTTTCTTGATATTGTTAAATGTTAGCTTACTATTGCAATGTGTAGCCTTAACATGCTCAGTTCTCGCGAACTGATTCTAGTTAGTATTTGTGCAGATGGATTATGCGAGTAGAATAAAGGAAAGATTTGTAAAGGTTTCATCAGTGCAACTTATGAAGTTCTTTGTAAAAGTGTTCTTTGTGTTGTAAATTGTGTAACATTGCTTGTAAAGAGTTTATATGACCTCTTGCCTGGAATTGTTCGGAAAATTCGTGAAGAAGTTGTTTGGTCTTTTTTTTGTAATTTGGCTAGTAACTCTTCTTAGTGAGAAATATTATTCAATCTTTTCACTGGCATAAGCATTGTAAAACTTTGATCTTGAGAATTAAGTGTTAATTTAAATCTTTCTAAGACTTTGTATTGATGTGTTATATGTAAGTTTTAATGGGGTGGTTTTTCCTTACAGAAGTTACCTAAAATTTTTATTCAAAGAAATATGTTGTGGTTTAGATCCCCTTGAAAATAAACAATGCCTTAAGTAATCAAGAGTGAGACTATCCTTGCAAAGTGATTGATATAACGTGTTATCCCTAACTGAACTAGCAGACACTACTCTTTTTGGTGAACGCTTAAAATGAGCTTAAAGGAAAACAATGGTTAGTTTCTAATAAGATTTAATACTTATAAGAGAAGAAAATTTAGAAACCACTCAATTTGTCTCTCGGCCTATTTAAAAGTAAGTAGCTTCCTCTTGATAAGCTCTTCGGTGAAGCCTAAGTAAGAGCACTATTTAACTACGTATAAAACCTCAAGATTCAATTAAACCTTAGTAAGAACTAATGACGTCTTAAAGAGGAATTTAACTCGACCTTATCTCCTTAACTCTTTCCAGGATACTTTGTAGTCATCTTGATTTTGTTGAACATGAATTCTTGTTGTAGCAAGGTAATGAGCATTTTTTTTGTAACGTAAGTGTGAATAGATGGCCTTAAGGAATTAAATTACCATCTTTATCAAATAAATATATAAAACAAATAATGGTTATAAAAGAGAAGACTTTAAGTGAACTACTCTACAGTGTATAAGAACATAACTCAGTTGGTATGATGAATTTTTGCGAATCATATATTGAATCCTTTTGAAAACTTAAGTCATGAGATAAAGGGTGTCTTATCAAAATAAGTAACCTCCAATAATTTCTTATTGTGGCTTGCCCTAGCTGTGAGTGTGTCATGTGGTTGGACATCCATGTCGTCTTGTCAAAAAGAAAAGTAAATTTTCCTTGATAGGTGTGAACGTTTCCGTGCTGCCTTTATGGCCATCCTTGTATCAAGTTGTTCACAGTGTTAGTTGTATCCTTGGTGACAAAATGGTTGCGTCATGATATGTGTCAAGCATGTGAAGTCAAAAAAAAAATATCCTGTCTTTTATTGTGTTGTTCGTGTGTGTGATTTTTGGGTCGTTACATGTTCTGCAAGATCTTTGTGGGTGCCCGGTTGAGTAGATACACTACTGTCTAGACTGCTTCTGCCCAAAATTGATCCTCTAACTTGGCGGTCAAGAGCATAAAATGAACCATCTCCATTACAGTCCTGTTGTGTCACTCAGAAATCCCATTCTGTTGGGGAGTGTAGAGTGCAGTCAGATGTTGCTTAATGCCATGCTACTTCAGGTATGCTAAGAACTTCTTTGATATAAATTCCCACCCTCAATCTAAGTGGAGGAGGAGAAGACACTTCTAAGACTGCCTGGTGGCTTGCTGGTAAAAGGTTTAGAAATTGGAAAATGCCTCACTCTTCTTCTGGAGAAAATATACCCACATTTTCCATGAGTAATCATCAATGATGAGATGAAAGTATTCAAAACCTAAGAACCTAGCTGGCAAGGGTCCGCACAGATCGATATGTACAACCTGAAGATGGTTCGTAGAATGATAAGATCTCTGTTTGAACAGACCTCTGTGTTGTTTTCCTGTAAGACATCCCGAGCAAATAGGTAAGGAATGGGAGAGTGGAGGAAGCCCTCTTACCATTTCCTTGGCACTGAGCTGATGTAGAGCCCCGGCAGAAAGATGACGATATCAAAAGTGCTATACTTTAGTGGAATTCACCATTGAAGCAAAGAGAGTAATGTTAGATAAAGTGACCACATCCAGTGTAAAGAGATGGCCCTTCATAAATGATCAAGCAATAACCGAGTCTCCCTGGGAAATGATGCAGGACTTGACCCCTTTCTCAACAAATAATTCAACCTACATTCGATGATTAAGAAGTTGACTCATAAACAAGAGATTTGAGGTCAAACCTAGAACATATAGTACTTTCATGAGTGTACATCTTCATGTCCCAAGAGGAATGATGACATAACCAATCCCCACCACAATATACTCCTGATTATCTACGATGGTGATCCAGTCTCCAGTGGGCTGGTCACTTAGGGTATGGAACAACTTCTTATTGCTAGTCATGTGTTTTTTGGTGCCCAAATCAATCAACAAGACACTTTTTGACATGTGTGAAGTCTATGATACTAGGACAATGTCAAGATGAGTTGTATCTAGAACCTCTTCATCAGAGGTTAGATCCTGCTGAGCAACAATATGACCCTTCTGCCTCTGATTACGAGCACGCCATTGGGATTTCTTTGAATATTTGTGGCCAGAAGTGCTCTCTTCACCAGAGTTACTATACTTGTGACCATTGTAATAATAGTTCACAGTCGTGTACGTATCTGTGGAGCAAATGTGGCACCATCAATCTGCCTTGTTGTTCTTCTGCTTCTGGGGTGGCCGCTGTGGTGGCCACTGAGAAGGTTGATGTTGAGGATGCTGCTTCTGAATCTAGTGGGCTGACTGCCCTTTCTGAGGCTTATTCTTCTACCTTATGATGAGAGCCTTGTCTTCAAAGGCTTCTTAAACATTCTGAATGGATTCTTCCTACTGGAGATAATTCACTAGTGTGGAAAAACTCAACTCCTGTTGAGTGATGGTCAAAGTGGTGATCAGTGTCTGAAACCGAGAAGGAAGAGCTCGCAAGGTGAGCAGGACTAGAAAATTTTCATCCACCAATTCACCGAGAGTAGAAATTTCTACGTGTAACTCAACCACACATCTCAAGAAGGCTTCTAATAATTCGCCATCATGCATACTCATCGTGTGAATATTTTTCTGAAGATGTAACTTCGTCATCAGATTCTTGGCTTCATAGATGGTACATAATGCGGTCCATACCTGAGAGGAAGTGGTTGCTTCCCGAATGTAAGGTTGAACCTCATCAGAAAGGCTCATAGTGGTAAGCATTAATGCTTTTGCATCGGCATTTTCATGCTTAGCCAATAGATCAACGTCTGTGGAAGGGGTGTCTTTGCTAGAAACGATCCCCCAAAGATATTCAAACTGAAGAATCGTTCGCATCATGGTTTTCCATGTGGTAAAATTCGACCCTTTGAGAAAATGGGCATCTGAAAATAGAATGCGAGGTGCAGAAATTTTCAAACACTCAAAATTATATTTTATTTATTTATTTTCAAAACTGGTTACAATGTTTACTGAAGGAATCTATCACAAAGATGGGCTCTATAAGCTCATGCAGTGAGACGTGGATGCTCCTGTGGGCATTCTACTTCACGTTCATCATCTTCATCATATCCACATTCGAGTTCCACATGAATCCCCCGTGCTTGACATCAAACATTGAACCAAAAATACTGCAATAGTCCTCGGTGCACAATCTCATCAAAGAGAATATTCCCAGTGTTGCGGAGCTTGTTGACTAAAGTAAAGAATATTCTAGTGGTGTCTTCGTTGTCACTCAATGCCCAAACATTTGGTGCATTGCTCGCAGTGCTTTCTACATCTGAAATTTGCAACATACGTGGGCTAGCCTTGTTTCGAGATCACGTGTGAACCACAGGAAAGAAATGGCGGTGAAAAAAAATTTCCACACAGTTTTACAATTGGCAGGCTTTGATGGTGTTGGCTTTATTGAAATGCAATGGATGATATCAATGATAGCAGAACACTCTAAGAGATTTATTCTCACTTCGAAACTTTGCATAACCTCTCCTTGGTCGCTTTAATTTTCTAAACACGATCCACTTTTCTGTTTAATGGAAGATGTAGCTAGTCTGATTTCCACGCAATGATTTTCTTTCTCCCACATGTCTAAATATCATCAAATTGGTCGCTACAACTTCTAATGTAGGTTAAAAACACCAAAACAGGTTTTCACTACTGTTTCAAATGCCAAAGCCAGTAAGAAAAATGCCAAAGGTCCAATGATGGTAGACAAAATCCTCCATGCACAGCACACAAAGGATACGCCAAAAATAGTCTTCAATATACCACATACAAACAAAAAAATAGCGGCTCCAATGAATCTTCACGTAGGCTTATGCTCCTTCCACGGTAGCCGCCTCCAGTGCACAACAAATTCTCCTACTTTGATACCAATGATAGCAAAGAATGATTGATTTATTTAATTTGTGTCTATTAAATAAAACAACAAAGCCTTATAAAGGCTACGAGAGGAGAGAAGAAGAGAGGAACAGTTAAATAATTGTTCACAAACAAAAAACTAATCAATGTATTAGCTTATTAGGAAACATTTAACTAATGCGCTAACATTAGCTTGGATATGACCAATATTGTTTACCTTTTTCTTCCCAGTCAAAGTTCATTAGAAAATTTTTTCCAGCTTTGGCTTGTGTGACTTGTTGGATAGGAATGATGTAACCATGTCTAATTATCATAAAAGGGAAATGGTAAACTTCTTGAGTTATAAATTTTTGTAGTAAACCCTTTTAGGTTATGACAATAATGTAATTTTAGGCATAATAAAATGGTTTGGTAACCCTTATAAAAGTTATAAAAAAATATGAGATTGTGATCTTCTAGATGAAGTAAAGAGTCTCTAACTCGAAGAAAAGGAAACTTTTTGCTTGTGTTAAAAAGAATATACCATACTATTGGTACCCAAAGTTAACCTTCCTCAAAGCTCAAGTACTGTCATGGATTTAGCAAGATACTCAGAGGTATATAGATGATCTTATGTGTCATTTACATCTGGGGAAAGTAATCTATCTGACTTGTTAGCACTTGAATCTTGGGGGAGTGGGTAGCACCCTTGAGGGATGTGATCTTATCCTAACTACTTTAGGTTGTGCGTTTCAGCCAAGGTAAGAGAACCTATAATAGAACCTTTGTTTGGTGAAGGAGATGGAGATATCCCTAAATTTATGCAAATGGTATGAAAAGGCCTTGGGAAAATATGATCAACACTCCAAATTTGTCTTTCACAAGTTGTCACTTCCGGATTATGGAGATATTTTCAATGCAAGGCAAGGTTACTAAAGAAATTTGAGATCCTGGTTTTCTTCTACATATTTTGACAGTGGGGTTTGCATTTGTTGAATACACAAGAAAAAACAGGGGTAGTATGGATAGGATTAGTTGTTTTTGAATGATTTTTGGGTGGGAGATTAGATAAGACAAACCAAGGTCTGCTAGCCTCTTTGAGGACTTCAACAAAATTTGGAAGAAACTTAATGAGTAGAAAGCATCAAAATGATTAATCAATCCTTCAACTAGGATATGTGCTTCAAATGGAAGCCCAGATCTGCACTCTTCCACACAATATTTGATTATCTATCACACAAGCCTAAGTTAGAATGAATAAATTAAGAATTTAGTAATCACTATTTGATCATGCCTAAGGTGCACCCAAAGGCTTACAAACAATCTCTGAAATCAAAGGAAGGTGAAGTGGTTTTAAATTTTTTTAACATCTTCATCAAATGAAAGCTCTTGGGAATGTGAGATTGCAAATGCCACTAAACTATCACAATAACGAGATCATGTATGATCAAGAGAGATTCTAAACACAAGATTGCAATAGGAAACAAGAAACACAAATTGAAAAGCATTCTGAAATGTAAGCATTCACAAATCTTTCCCAGAAACAACACAGAATAACTAAAAAATGATCAGATTTATCAGTAGGGGAAATGTTTTGAAAACAATCTTAGAGCTTATTAATAGTTGTACATGTGCAAAAAACTTAACATGATTTGAAATCCGATACAGAAGGAATTGTATGAGCTTCTAAGGTGGTCACTCAGAGTATGGGCTTCTTCCCAGATTTTCTCATGAAATTATGAAGTTTCTCAGTCTTTTCCAAACTCTTTCAACCCTTTTCATGACAAATTCATGCAATATATAGCATTCAATCACCTCCGAGCCTTTTTTCCCAAGGAAAGAATATGCCAAGCATAAATTTTGTTACAAAAATCTGCCATGATTCATAGAAAGGGACATTTAACAGATTTACAACCAATTTTTTGCCAGTTGTTTCAAAAGGTCAAATCATTGCAAATATTTGAATCATTATCCTATGTGGAGGCATGTTTTTCATCCTTCATGCATCCAGACAATCTTTCTTTCATCATTACACCCTTTCCCTTTCCAAATTCGCATCTGCAACTTTTGGATATGGCATTTCACATTTTACACGGGCTAGGGCAAAAACCATTTTCAAAGACACCTAAGATCTACAAATTGAACTTCAAAATCGATTTCATTAGTCTTTACAGGCACAAACGACATGAATTTGCTGAAAATTTGGTGAAGATTGATGCAAAAATCACATCTCCAAACCTCCTAGAGCTCAAATGGTGGCCAAAATGAAAAATGCACGATTACTGTTGACCTTCCTTTATCCTTTAATTTGATCCCTCCAAATGTCACAATTGGAAATTGGCTTGGGGGCTTCATTTTACCTTTTAAACTTTTTCGGGAGAAAATGGAAAATTTTGACATTTTTCTCTGCACCCCCCCCCCCACCTTTTGAAAATGAGATTGACACGTGTCCCAATGTGGTTCCCAGTGGATCTGCGCTCAAAAATTTCACTTTATACCTATTTTGCCGAAAAGGAAAAATTTCCATATTTTCTTTGTGGGCCTGTAGTTGCACCTCTGACCTTGCCACGTGTCAATCACTAATTGGCCACTAGCTCATGACCTTGTTTTTAAAATTTATTCCAACTCCCCCAAAATTTAAAGTTTTCAAACTCACCGGTGACCTGCACTCCCCTTCTGCATTTTACCAAGGTGACATGTCTTTCTCTGATTGACCACGGGGCCACGCTTCAAATTATCACCTTAACTCATTTTTCCAAAAAAGGCAAAATCTTCATTTTCCCCCAACGACCCACCAATTTGCGTAAGCTTTTCCAATTTCCTCCTTGTCGGGGCCGCGGTTAATTTTATGACTTTAACTCTTTTTGTGAAAACAAAGATAAAATTTCCAAATTGCCCCCGCAATCCCGAACCTCCTCTTTTCCATTATGAGAAAAAATGTGAACAAGGAATTAATTCAACTTTAGCAGGCCTGCAACCTTTTTCATCACTTTAACATTTTTACCCCCAAAGTCAAAAAACTTCAAATACCTCCACAAGCCTTCCATCCCACTTTTGATGAAAACATGACATGTGTCCACCTTTGATTCATTGCGGGCCTTAGGCATTTTCTTTTCATTTTAACTCCTTTTTCCAAAATGCCTTAAGGCACAAAAAGACTTGCCCATCTGCGACCAATAGGAGGTGAACACGTATACACTCTCAGGCAAAAAGTAAGAATTTTCTCTGCCCTTTCTTAACTTTGACTATTTTCAACATGCCACGTAGACCAGTCAACATGCAATGGGGCGGCGGCACCAAATGAATCCTTTTTCCAAAGTAGCAAAAAGAACAAGTTTAAAAAACAAATTTGCCACTCCTCAACCAATTATAACAAGCCACATTGCCGATGAATGCCAAGGAAGAATTTGACAAGAAAATGATGCCCGTCAAATTGTCAAAAACACAGAAATTGCCAGTGATGCCAAGAAATCAATTTTTTCACTATGGATTGAAAAAAATCGAAACAAAGCCAGATACAACATGATTTCAAAGCATTTTTTGATCATGGGGATGGATTTTCAAAGGCATACAAGCACAAATCGATCAATTTCAAACTTCCACAATCAGGAAAAGTGGAAAAAAATGGCATAGCCCGCAGATTTGGAAAAAAATAGCGCACAAACAGGGCATACATGGAGATTTCTTTAAATTAGGGCAAAACAACAAGTTTGTGAACACTTCAAATCTTTCAAATGAAGGGGAAAAGTTTTCAGATCATCAATTTGAGAGGTAAAACATTTCCCATCAAGCAAACCAAAGGGAAAAATTTGGGTAAAACATTGCGAGCTCAAAAATGTCACCAACACATAGTATCCTTAAGTTATACTAATAAAATGTATCCTTAATGTTGATGGGGCGTAAAATGATATTAAAATGTAAACAATGTTTAGATTTTGAGAGGATAACAAGGTTATAACAAGTAGGGGTAATTGATCAAGAAATCATTAAATCTAACTTATCTGTTTAAAAACTTGATTTATACTCATTAGACAAACTTAATCAAGAGAAGTCTAGATGAGGATCTTTCCCCATCCAAATTGATTTATAAGTCTAAATGAATGACTAATTATTGACTAATGAGATCATGTTCAAAGATGAATTCAAATTGAATTTCTTCCACTAACTCTTGTGAAGGTACATTGTATCCCTTTCTTAAGTGATGTTAAATGTTTTGATCCTTGCACAAAGGAAGTTCTAGTTCCGAACCTAAATGGTACTTCACCTCAATTGGAGCTTGCACTCGTCTCCTTATGCAATGGAGGTATGAAACAAGATTCAATAGCTTAAGTATGGATAAATAGCCTTGTGAGAAATAAAATACCCCCTTTATTAAATAAATGAATTAAACAAGTAATTAACGTATTAGAGATGATCCTTATTCAGGAAGTTTTATCTTAAGCTAAATACTCAATAGTATAAAAGAAATAAATCTAGGCATATAAAAAGAATTGTATGAATCATAACATGATTCTTTTAGAACTTAAGTTAAGAATAGAAATATGATTATAAAAAATACATAATCCAAAAGATTTCACCATGGGAAGACCCCAACCGTAAGTGTGTAATGTGGTTGGACTATTAAGTTGTGCCTTGTCAAAAACAAAGAGTGAATTGGTCGTGATGGGTGTCACATGTTTCCTTGTTGCCATGTGGGTCAATGTTGTGTCAAGCTTATCATGAGTTTGTTGTATCCCTTTGAGATCACTTGTAGTGTTGTATAAACTTAAGCACGTAAAATAAAAATTATTTGATATTTTCCGTGTTGCCTTTGTTTGTGTTTCAGTGGGCATTAAAAATCATTTTTAAGTTTCTCTAATGTAATATATAATAAGATATCAATAGTAGGCGGTTTCTCTTCTAAAAACTATGTAAATTATTAGGCATCATCATTTGTATGTTATTGGGTATGATCTTTATAGTGCATATTGGTAGCATAGCCTTGAGCATTGATCAACATTTATAGTCATAATATCATTTGAAAAGATATCATTATGGAATCGGGAACAAGAGAGAGTGAGGGTAAGATGCGAGGATGTGGGTGAGTTACATAAATATTGATAATGATACTTGATAATCAACATGATTATATAAAATAAATAAGCATGTAAACAATAAAAATAATAAACTTCAAGTGTTCAAAGAGAACAATTGTTGGGTTCACCAAATGATTTCCAAGTTTTTCTGTTTGAATAGGGTTTTACAACTATATTAAAACAAAGAATGAAAAAGGAGTTGTAGGAGGTTATTATGATTAATAAAGTTCCAACATTAACTATTCAATACCATGATAATACATTAATACTTACATCGAATGTACACGATGCAATACAAACTCACAAATACATGGAATTGAGTGCATTTAGATGATAATAGGTGATTCAAGGATGATTTAGGTGATCTAGATGGTGAAATAGAAATTTCTAGACCTGATAGTGCTTCAAAAATGAAATTGTGAGTTGAAGATCTATTGGAGCAGGACCATACAACATGAGCATGAATACTTGTATGGTTTTGACCTAATTGTTTGGTTTTTCACCTTCTCAGAATTGTGGTTTATGAATTTTTTAGCTTTGTGACTTGTCTTATTCATTATTTTAATATATGTCGGTCACTCATAAGCACATTACAAGGGTCCTTGAATACTCTTCTCAATCTTTCAAAACCCGAACCATGGATGAAGTCGTGCAAAAAAAACATTAGTTAGGTTATGAGAAACCCCATATACCGCCGAAGTAGGCACTACTTCGAAGAGGCGTCAAACCACACATCATTCTCTACCTAGGGTGTGATATCTAGCTATAGTGCAATCATATTTGACAATGCTTTACTCAAGTTTTTCTATTGTGCAATCTGCTTGAGTGGATGAATTTGATTTCTTACGAATGTGTGAATCGCTTCACTACACGTAGTTGGAATTTTCAAGCTTGTAGATAGTCGTACTCTAATCAATTTACAGAAGTATTTTCAAAGTGTAGGGAGCTTTAGATGCCTTTGGTGTTATCTTTTGCAGAAAGAATACACACACATTCTTTATAGTACAATTAAAAATATAAAATAGTAAATAATATTATGCAGCACTTTCATGAGAGAAACAATGTGAATTGGACATATCATCTCATAAAACAACTAACAAATAGCTACTCATGATTTTACAAATCATGAAAGCAATTGGAAATGAAGAAACCCTTTGCAAACAAACGGCCATACTCTCAATTGGAAATGATGAAATCCACACACCATAATAAGACGAACACTAGGTGGTTGTGCCCACCGAAACACAAGTGTTCGTAATAGGGATTTAGTTAAGAGAATGAAATTGAAAATGTCCCTTCAGCGTAATTTTTTCTCGACAAAATTACATCGTCGTCGATTGAAGAACCATTGGCCATCGAAAACATCAACAAAATATGTTCCGCTACGTCACTAAAGACGCTGCCACTTGTATCGTATATCATTGCATCATCGGGATCGGATAATGAGGCCAAGTTTCCGACATTCTTTTTACAGTCCTCGGAGATGTAAACGTTTGCCGTCACGACAAGAGTACGGAGATGTTGTGTGTCAGGTTGGATGAGGTAAGTGGCAACTAATTGTTTGTGTTTGTTGATGAGAGGGATCCAAGCATATGCAGAAGCACCGGTGTCACGTAACACCTCCGCAAGGACTCGATGATTGCTTTCCTCAAACCCTGCATAGATGTAGATGATGATATTGAAACCTTGTGAAGCAACATCCCTCAATTTCTCTTTTATTCTTGGAGCCTCCTCGCTTATATCTGCGGACATTGTCACCAAAAATGCCACTTTTGTCTCACCTACTGAAAATAGTGACGACAAATCTACCACTTGTTCATCACCATCATCCTTAATATGCACGAATCTGCACTCATCATTAAATAACCCCCTCCTCACTACATCTGCCCGGCTTACATCTGAATCTGCTTCTAGCCAGCGCTCGTTCACTACCAGCAATGGCCGTGGTGAATTTATTTCTTCCCAGCGCTCGTTCAACATCGGGCTTCCGCTGATAATCAAGACTATCAAGTTCTCCACCTCGACTATCTTGTCCATTGCGCTCCCTTGCAATGCCGGGCATTCTGTTGCGTTTATTGTGGTCAATGAAGTCAAGTTGCCAAAATCATCGCAGAGCCTCTCCAGACCACTGCATTCACTCATACACAAACATTCCAGTGACTTCAACTGTCCAAATCCCTGAGGCAGACTGGATAGCTTCTTGCATCCCTTTATATTCAAATTCCGCAATGACTCCAACCGTCCAAATCCCTCAGGCAGACTCGACAGGTTCTTGCACCCTTCAATATACAACTCTTTCAAGCGACTCAGGTCTCCAATTGATTGCGGGAGGCTCATTAAATTAATACACTTACATAAATCAATAGTTTCCAGGAACTTCAGTTTTCCCGTACTAGCTGGAAGGCTCTCCAATCCACATCCTTTTAGAACCAAAACTTGCAAACATTCAAGTTGGACGAAACTGTTGGGAAGGCTTTCAAATTCAGTCCTGTTTTTGATCAATAGCTCCTGTAAACAATGGAAGGCTCCAAATCTTTGAAGCACAGCGCCAGACAATTCCGATGTTGAAAATCTGGCTTTGCGTAAGGAATTAGGTAACTGCATAACACACATATGTACGCTTATACGCTTTTGCGAAGAGAAGAAAAAAACAAAGCATAAAATGAAGTGACAATAGGCATTGCAGACTTGCCTCCATAAGATTGACATCTTTATGTATACGGTCATCGAATATTGCCAATCGTGGGAGTTGTTTCAGGTCCATCGGTAGGGATGTGAAATTTCCATTGATGTACCTTAAAGTTTCAAAGGTTCTTTTGCATCGGCCTTCGATTTCTACACTGTCTTTCAAAGTTAGTACTCTCAGAGATCGGTGCATTAAGTCCAGATGCTCTGCTTGAAGTTGGAAACGATTTTCAGCACTTTCAAGCCAGATTCCTTTCAATCCCCCCAGCTTCTGCAGAATTATACGCAGACTTACAATCAAACATAGTCGATCTAAACAAATTCTGCATAGAGAAAAAAACTACGAAGCAAATAATCGAATATGATGATGTATTTTACAAAACGTCTTTATATAATATAAAAGATAAAGTTCCAATTGCAAGAGTCAAAAAGCGATGGAAGAGAAGTAAGGGAAAATTGTTTTCCTGCTTGTACAAATGCCTGCAAAACTCAAAACATGGAACCATACCTGTCTATCAAGAAGTACATCCTTCAAGGATTGTAAATCAGTTAACCTGTTCGATTCACACAGCCTCCTTCCTCGAGCTGTAACTATATCATGTACCTTCAAATAACCTTCACCATCGATCTTCACCAGTGCTGCCTCTTCTAGCGCTATAAACTCTCTCTCGCCAACAATATAACTCACTAGACGCCGTTCACAACCATTAAAGAAGGAGATTATGTCTAGAAAGGCTTCCTTATAAACCTCCTCTTTGAGAGTATCATATACGACACCAACTACTTTGTCACTTAACTCACCTTCTCCTTTCAGAATGGTATCCTTTAGAAATGAAACCGTCTGATTACATGCTGAGATGTTGTCAGCATGTTCTCGAAGTTTTGATCCTACCAATTCAAGGACCAAAGGGATACCTTCGCACATTCTCAACAAGCCATCAATATCTACGCCATTAGGAGAAAAAGCATCATGGCTAAGAAGAGATTGCTTACAAAGAAGCTTCTTTGCTTCCGCATCGGTCAGAGTATTTACACTATAATCATAGCGTTTAATAGTTGACCGCTGAAGCATAGCAGTCTCATCTAATTTTCTTGTAGTCAGGAGGATCCTGCTATACTGTGGAAGCATTGAGAGATCCCCTGGCAGAAGCTTCTCTAAATCACTACCTCTCAAAGCATTGTCTATAAACAAAAAAACACGCTGAGTAGCCGCTTCTCTGAAACAAATTGAGATTTGTTCCTGACCCTCTACACAGCTGCTCAACTTAATTTCTTTCCCAAACAAATCCCTTATAATATGTTCTTGCTGACGTTGAAGATCTTGCTGGGAGCAGTTCTGGTCCATGTCTACTCTGCAGAATTTGTAGCCATTCGATTTCAGGGGCAGGCGGTTGTAGACAGCAGTTGCCAGGGTTGTCTTGCCGATCCCCCCAATCCCATAAATCACCACTGCTCTGGCCGGTTTCTCTTTCATCTCCAGGAGGCTAATCACCGCGTCTCTTTGCTTATCAACGCCAACTGCGAGAGTTTAGACGTAGCTTCTTCAAATAATGGAATAGGCAAATTATAACACGAACTAAATACTTTTGCATCATCATCTATACTACAAGCTCGACACCTAAGCATTAGAGAAAATTAAAGGAAGACCTAAGCGTTAGAGAAAATAAATGGAATACCTGCATCAGGATACATTCCCTGGGAAGGAGGCGGAGCAGTCGCCATCTTATTCCAGATTCCGATCACAGCTCCTAATGTTAGATCTGGATATATCTTGCCAAGTTGCGATTGAACACTCTCCAAATCCGTAGCGGTCACCGAAGCAGAGAAAAACCTATATGTTGAGCGGGGAAGAATTGTCAATATGCAGCTGCTTTCCAAATTATAAACTTGAGAAAAATATATTGATGAGATCCTTAATTACCTGGAGAGGTCGTTCGATTGCATTTGTGAAACACACAAAAGCGATCCCCTAACAATAAAGACCACAACGTCGTTCAATTTTTCTTGGGGCATATGTCCAACTAGTTCCTTGACGTGTTTGGCGAGGGAACACATGTACTTGAGAAGTTGTATGCATTGTTCCTTGTTAGCAGACACTTTGTCTACTTGATCTAACACATATCCAACAACACACAGTCCGACCCCCACCCAATTCATTTCTAACCGCTCCCTTCAACACTTCAAAAACTACATTCCTCGTCTCCTTATTCAGTTTCGATTTAAACGACATCTGCACATTTGATAAATATATAACTTCGAGTTCAATAAAACTAGTGATACGGTGCAATCAATAAACACAATTGCCTTCCTAATGCTGTTACATACCTTACAAGCTTGTTTGTTAACATTCTTCACTATATTCTCCAGTAAATTGTTGCCAGACTGGATGAAAGAAGCCAATCGACCTGCGCTCGAGGATTCAATCCCGGAGGTCTTCGCCACATGAGCCTGCAAAATGTAGCATTTCGATAAGAAGAATAAATTACAGTTGTAAAGGCAAGTAGAGGGAAACATGAAGAAATTAAGTTACCTTTTTCGCTTCAATCTCTTTCACCCTTTCCTCGATGTAAGAAATTAATACATCAAGATCACCTACATCTCGAGGCATATCAATGGTGAAGTTATTCTCAGGTGTGGAAGAAGAGCAGGAATAGCATGTGCAAGCGTTGCCCATTCTGAATGAATAAACAAAGATATGCACAGAAATTAAAGGGCAATGTTCGATCGAACTCTTGGATCTTGCGCTTCTGGTTTTGGATATAAAAAAATATTACATATGGAAGCCCTTTTAAAGAAGTACAAGTGAGAATATTAAAAATTAAAAGGAGAAAAAATTAGTTTTACGTGTTCACTGCGTACTGGGTTGAGATGGAACCGCTACTCGATCCTCACCGGACAGTTGGCAAGATATTTAAGATGCAAAGCTTAAAGCGTGTCAAAATTTATATGCCGACATCTTCAAAAATTTAAATTGTAGAAATCCATATTTCTACACTTGGAATCCTTTTTTTAAAAGGTCATGAAGAATAATAATATAATGGACCCTATTGTTCTCTAATGCTTTATCACTTTAGTGAACTAAGATGTCCATACCAGCTCACTAAATACTTTAGCTTTAGACTTCAGATGCCTCAACTTTTGAATGTTGCCCACCGACGTATTCAGTTTCATTTGCCATAGATTGTTTTTGTTTTTTATTTTTTGTTTTGTAATTGGGATGAAATAACTTCTATTTAATAAAACCAGCACCGTGCCGATAAATTTGTTTATAAATTATAATATTAATTTATTTATAATAAATAGTAAATTATAAACTATAAATTATATATAATTTATAATATATTAAGTTATGAATAACTTTTAAATCAATATATTTATATTATACAAATATATGTAAAATATATCGATAGGTAAAGTTCAAAAGGTATTTATGTCACATATATAAAATAAGTACCTCGTGAACTATACCGCTCCACATATTTTACATATATAGATTTTTATAAACATAAATCAAAACATGGTATGTAAAATACGCCAAGAGGTATAGTTAACGAGGTGCCTATTTTAGATGTGTGGCATAACTATCTTTCGAACTATACCTCTCGGTATATTTTACATATATTTATATAATATGCGTATGCTACTAGCATCCGCCGGAGTTGCATTATACGTAAACTGATACCAAAAATAAATTCAAGAAAAGAAGACGAGAATTTAGTTCGTACATGAATGACCTTGACGAGAACCTATCAAATTGGTGATTTAAGACTCATATTATTAATAATAAGGATCCATGCCCACATGTTCATTGGTGAAACCAAAATCTCGTTCTTTATAATATCGAGAACCCAAGATAGCATTCGACCCCCGATATATTTAATATTTCCTTAAGTCACAAGAATTCGTAATGAATTTGATTGAACTACCTAAAAGCATATTTTATACCAATTAAAAGAAACAATATCGAAGATAATACATACAAATTTTCAAGGAAATACAAACACCTAATAAATTTTTCTAATATTCATTTAGATAAAAATGTCACAAACAACAACTAAAATGATATAATGTTAACAATTAATCCTTTTTGACTCAAATATTTTACAAGGGACATCATAGAGGCATCTAAAAGTAGAATTATCTCTCGTAAGAGAATAAGTATGGGTAATAAAACTTAAATGTCTATAATACACAAAGTTCTTATGGATTTTATTAGTAACCATATTATCATGTTAAAAAAATAGAGCATTATTTCATATGAATCACAATGTGAAATGTACATGACATGAAATGACAAAATCATAGAATGAAATGTGTGTTACATAAGGGATATCAATATATTCTAAGGAATTTAGTATTTCATCCTCTGCCTTATGTTTTGAATGTATTTCTCCCTTCTTCATCTTTTCATAGCGCTCAGATGTAAATGGTGTAAACATTCACTGAATTTGCAATGACTTTACTCGAGAGATAGCCACAAATGTTAACCACATTATTTCCCTTTGTTTAGTATCAATTGTAGCCTTGGGAATAGCAAAACCTTGCGATTTATGTACTCTCAATGCCTATGCCAGTCGTAAGGGTAATTGGTGTGTGCGCCTTCATTGTATTGGTGTAATTGGGATGGTACCTGGAGTTCTATTTTCAAATGGAATTACAAAGTAATTATCAAATTCAACCATTACATATGCTGGTGGTTTTAGTGGACCACTACCAAGTGCGTATATTATGCTTCATATGTATCCTAGATCTCCATTTACAAGACATACTTTTATCCAAAGAGTGGATGCTTGCATAACCCTTGTATCATGAGAAATTAATAATTAAAAATCAAGTTCATCGTTCATACCTCCTTTTAGTGTACTTGCATTAATTTTTGTTGTTGCAATGTTATGTGCAATAGGTATCTTCAATGAATGAATTTTTGTTTTTGTTTTGGTTATTCGGATTGCTCATTATTGGGACTAGGTGTATATTATTATCAAATTCATCATTGCTAACTTTTTCTAATGCAGAATTTGTTCTACTCATTAATAAAATCCAATCATCCGGTGTCGGATTTGTATCTTTCAAATTAGGTAGATGTTGCCAAAAATATTTTTTGTCTTCGCTTTCTCTTTCTTCTCTAAATACCTTATCCAATGTAACCACTATCATGAATTCTTCCCATAACACCATTACATGTGTATAACGACCATATGGTGGGTTGTTACTAATAAGAGGAAGTTTCCCTAAATCTCCTACCAAAATTATAGAAAAATGACCAAAACTAATGTCTGCTATTTCAGGGAATTCTTCATTATGTTGAGAGTCTATCTTCTAGAAAAAAAATTCCAATGAAGCTCATTTCATAAATAAATATATATTTTATGTGGAAGATATCTTGTTGGAATGTTGTAATTTTTGATCCTTCTAATTATGTAAAATCAGTAATAGGGATTCAAAGTTTTGAATGAATCGTATATAGATTTATTCAACCCAATGGTAGTTGTCTATCACATCATCCTCTCCTTATCGATGAGACATCCATAAACCCTAATCACCATGAAAAATTCTTATACTTGAATTGATATGGGAAACACTAATCACTAATGTAATTTGAATATGAGGTTTGCAATTTATAATAAAACTATGAATTATCAATAATAATATTGTTTAAAATATATTTTATTATTATTAGTATTTATATTGATAACCGATTGGTAGCATGATTGATGCTACCGGCAGGTAGCATTGTATATGCTTATTTCAAAGAAATGAATATATGCAATTTACAATTTATCATACTTTACATATGCACTAACTGCATGCAACTATCTGAGACCATCCAAAGAGTATTGTGTCTACATAGATTGTTAGTGCAACCATTCAAAATAAAGCCAAGATTTTCATATGATCAGTGCCTCGAAACCCATTTTTTGTTGACTTTCACATCGTCTCCTTCTTTTCTCTAAGACATGCATAAACAATAGAAATCCCCAATGCCAAAAATTTTTGGACCTCAAGCATGTTTCCTATTTAACCTTATATCTACAAAAGTGTATCCTTTCCAACTTTGCTTTCATGGTTTTTGTTGTAAAAACCTTTTCTTTGAACATTTCTCTTGCAAAGCTGATTTTTCAGGTATGATGGCAAATTTTCTAGGGGTTACTGATATCTTGAGTTTAATTTTTATTATTTTAAAACATACAAACCATGATTTATAATTACGATGTGGATATTAAAGTCCAATCAAATCCTAGGCATCGTATGTCCTTGCTTAAACACTAGAAATTCCCAAGGCTGACACATTTTGGTCTACTTTACTCTGAGACATCTTTAAACACTAGAAATTCCCAAAGCTAACACTTTTTGGAGCTCAAGCACATTTCCTATTTCACTATATCTCTATAAACTTGCATCCTTTCTAACTTTGGTTTCAGGAGTTTATTGTAAAAACCTTTGCTTTGAAGAATGCTCTTTGAAAGCTTCTTTTTCAGGTATGATGCCAACTTTTCCATGGGTTACTGCTATCTACAGTCCAATTTTTATTCTCTAAAAAAAATGATGATTTATGTAACACCCATAATTTTTGAGTTTCAAAACCATAATAAAACCTATCAATTTACTAGGGAAAATTGGAGTAGTTTTCTTTTGTTTAAAATATTGTAAGGTGGAGTATGCATCTATAATAAATCCATTCACATCTAATAATTTACTCTTATCCAACTATTAATTTGGAACCAGATTAATAATTAAATATTATAAATTTATTTCTAAAGTCATTTCCAAGTATAATATTTTAATAATGTCTCCATTAATTTCGTTTCTAGCTTAACAAGAATTACGTCCTAAGTTTATTTCCCTTAATCACCTAACATCCATACCCCACATCTATTAAATATTTTACCTTTAGTGAATTAATTTCTATGGTCCAATACCTACAACCTATTAATTATTCCACACTAACAAGGGTCTATTTTATCCTAACACACTAAGGAAATAAGTAGCCCCATTGAACCCATAACCATACCCTTTTATTAAAAAAAGAAAAATACTCAATCCCACACAAAGCCTGCAACTTAAAAGGATGTAGGAGTCATTCTCCATCATAAGATTAGCTTAATGTTGACCCTTAGATCTTATGCTTTCTAAGATGCCCTAAGAATTCTGATGTTGACTTCTTATTCTCATTTTTTTCCCAATCCATTTCATTTTAACTTTTGAAGGGTAGGGAGCATAGAGGCTAAGGAGGCCATGAAATCTATGGATGGATTTCCTCTACTCCAATTTTTTTTTTATTATTTCCGTGTTAAATGTTAGATTTTCTACATTCCTATTATGGGTATTGTTTTACCCCATTTAGTTTTGTGTATTTTCATTTCTATGGAATTCTATTTTTTTGCAAGTTTAGATGAATATACATTTTGTATATTCCATTTTGAGTGCATATAAAAATGATATATATATATATATATATATATATATATATATATATATATAATATATATATATATATATAGTATTGTGTATTATTGTATTACTGGCGAATACAAGTTTGGCCTTATGTATCTTATATGGCCCAAGTTTTAGTTATGTGGCTTGTGTTCTATTTATGTGACATGTGTTTAAGAGGATAACCGTGACCATTTAAATTGTAGGATTATAAAGTTTATTGGGGGAGAATAATCTCCGGCTTGAATCCAAATCAAACTTATTGTCGACCCCAAATTTATCAGTCACTAAAGTCAAAACGACTTCAGGCTTCCATTTTCTTTTAGCTTGTCGAGACTTGAGCTCTTTCATCTACATTTTCAGCCGATCAATTTCCTTTCCGACATCCAACATTTTCTCAATCCCCACCTCGAGCGAGCTCTAACCCTATGACTTGGCCTCCCTTAATCTCTGCCATGTGTGTCAAGCAGGCCTTTTTTCATGGCATCACCAGAATATTCCTTTTTTGTCACAAGGGCCGCATTTATCCATTGAAAAACCTAGCTCTTCAGTTGATCTCTGTACTTTTCTACGCTGTCTCGAGTCATCCTTAAAAGATAACATGGGATCCCCAAGGCTTGATCTCCCTCCAAATGAATCAAATCTAAACCGAGGTAGCTCCGTTCTACCCCATGTAATCAAATCCGAGTTGACCCCCATCACAACATCGCCAAGCTGAGCTCTCTCCACCCGTATCGAGATCATTAATTATTGATCCTCTCATACACATGTTCCTTGCATGAGCCAAGCTTGAGGTTGAGCCATTACACACCATGATAACTCCCATATTCCATCCAAAAGATCAAGGTCTTGTTAGTGTAGAATCACATCACCCCTGAATGGCTAGATTGCGAGTGTGGGGCATTCGGCATGATTGTACAACATTGGACCATCTATCAAGTTGTGGGACTTGTAAAAATTGAGATGGACCTCTGGAGAAATTCGGTTCTTTCTTCCTTATCCACCTGCCACAAGCAACTCTAGTGCAGGTAGAACCTATTCTATCCTAATCTAACCATTCTAAGGGGATAGAGAGAGAGAGAGAGAGAAAGGCTAAAAGAGCCTACACTAAGAAGTGATACACCAGAAAAGAAAGTTGTTGAATCATAGACCCGACTTCCTAAAATGGAGAGAGGTGAGCAGAGGAGAGGGTGGACAGAATGCACCAAAAAGTAGAGATAGATTTCACATATACCAACAATTTGAAACCCATTAAGCACAACCCTAGAACCTCCAAAAAACATTAGATTATGCACAGTATACCCTGCAACGATCAAAGGTAAGAAGAGACAACAAAGTAAGCCAATGATGGATAGATGTATCACAAAACAAATTTTATTGCTCCAAAATGTTACACAGTGTATCATCAGTGTGTAAAATGAAAGAAAAATCCATTACAGAGCCATGGGAGGAGGCTTAGACTCTGCATTCTACCCTAAGGAAGAAAGAGAGAGGTGGCAGAGGAGAAACAATGATCAACCTTTTGAATATGCCCCTTCATTAAAATATATAGGAGGAATAGGAGAGAGAGGACGAAAGAATTCGAATCCTGCTCCAACCACCCTGAGATATGCATTGAATCCCATTTTAAAATATCAACAACCACCTATTAATTCCTGATGCGGATCTACCAACAATCTATTGATTTTGGTTCCCCGGTGGATCAAATTGAATCAGATATGATAGTTAGAGATATCGAATACTTTATTAATGGCCTGGAAGATGCTTTCTTGTTTTCACCTACCATAGCTGCTAATAATGGCATTTTATGTTTTAAACGTTTAGAGGGAGTCGGTTTTTTTTCAAAAAGTCTTCTCTCACCCAAATATGAGTTTCCAGACCATATGAAGATTAGGGTTGCGGGGCACAACATTTAAAGAGTCCACCCATATAGGGTCCACATGGAATCCTGGCGCATCTTGAAGTTATATTTCTAGATAACAATCTATCATGATTGTACATTAGCCCCTCACAAACTAATGCAATACCTTGACACAGATGGGAAAGACAATGAATATTGAAGATGGACATACCAATGTGAACAAAGGGATAGTCCATTTCACAAATTGAAATAGGTTACTTCTTATATTTATTCACATTTTTAGATTTAATCAAGGTACTTTTGATTCATCAATTATGATTAAGTGAAAATTTGTTAGTGTGTTTGAGTTGCAAAGAATTCATTTAACATCATATTCATGAAAAAAATGAAAAAGGAAGTATTTACATCTCATCACAATAGGATATTTTCTTTTATTTCACAATTTAAAGGTACAATGGACCCACACAAGCTATGGGGAATAAATCTTAAAATTCAGTACAAGAAAAGAAATTGCATGTGTATAAAATTATGAATAAAAGATAAGGGAAAATACATCATTACAATTTTTAGAAGGATTTTCCCGCATTCCTTGATTCCCAATTGTCCTTTCCCACTCTTCTTCTACATCCTCAGTTGAATGAAGAATAAAAATATGTTATAGCTCCAGATTTTCCATCCTGTGGTATTCATTGTTTTAGAGATAATGGATTTCTAGAATATGTACATGAAAATCAAAAAGTACAAAAGAGAATTCCGGATATAGAAGATCATAAGTAGAAAAGTGAACATGTACAATTTTTTCTACATAATTGTTCTACTTCAAACTATTCTCCCATAGTAAAGCTACAATATATCTTTTGACTTGTACGATGCATAAACTATAAATTTAAGAAATCATATGTGTTATGCAAAATTATTTCATTGTAGAATTTAATTTGCAACATCATTGTTAGGTTCAAACAATTCATCTTCAGCTTTCATGAAAAATTTGAAGGTATAGTGCTCATATATGAATTAGGTATAGAATGGTGAAAGTATAAGGAAAAGTTACAACAGACTTTAAAGTTTAAAAAAGCCTTCAAGTATAGATTGCAAAATTAGAAAATATTATTAGTCCTCATGATATGACAAAAGAGGTACAATTTTGCAAAATTATAAAGCAGATTACAACCATATGTGTGCAATAATAAAGAGCTTCATCAATGAATTGATAACTTAATGTCATTACACTACATTAGTAAACAATTTGATAACCATGATAAAAATTTGTAAATTGAGTAGAAACTATGCAAGAAAGGAAGAACAATTACAAAAAAGTTCAAATAATATCAGCTTGAGCTTGATGAGCAGAAAACTTCTTGTCAATAGTGGAGAAAACCAAGCACTCTAAGAAACACTTTTAGAAAGGAAAATCTCGAGCTAACCCTAATGACAACAAAGTTTATCTAAAATGTAAAACTGAAAGTAACAACATATCTACCATCAGCTATACAATGTCAAGGTAAAATATGCAAGACCATCAAGGCTTAATGAGAAATTTGATGTATACAGTTAAAAGAATGTTCTTCTGCAGTTGGTGATTGGAAGCAATGTTGTGGGCAATGACTCAATTGTTTCTTCATTTCCTAGTATTCAAAGTCTTCGGGCTCTGCGAATGATTCAAAATGAGCCCCAAAATCAGCTATGTATGGAGGAGTCAGCGGAAGCTGTCAAGTGTCCAAACGGCACATTTCTAAAGATTGAATCCTAAAGGGAAATTAAAACTTGCGTCAATCCTCCACATGTCCAAAGCCCTAAGATCTATATTGGTTATTGAAAAGTGTTCAACTTAGCAGAAGGTGCCAAGTGTTTAAATGACACTACTTCAAAGATTAATCCAAGGAGCAGAGACCCAAACGAGTACGGGATCACCACATAGTTCAAGTGAAAAATGGGACCTCGCGGGCCCAAAATTGACTAAGTATAGAGAACCAGTGGATGGCTCCATGTGTCGCATCAATGGAATTTAAAAGGCGTGGCCCAAAAGGTGATTCTCAAACAAGTACCAAGCCTCCATGTGCCCAAAACCCCAAAAGTTGCACCGGCTGTTCAAAAGTCTTCAACTCATCGGAAGGTTCCAAGTGTCTAAACTATGCACATTCAAAACTGGGATCCTAAGCGGAGAATCAAACTTGTGCCAGTACTCCACATAGCTAATGGTCAACATAGATCAGAAGGAGAGTGGGCCCAAAATTGGTTAAGTATAGAGAACCATCAGAATCCTCCACATGTCTCATTGGTGCGATTTCAAAAGGAAAGTCTTGAGGAAATTCCCAAATGACCATGGACTCGCCGCATGTCCCAAGTCCAAAAATGAATAGAGTCGAGGTTTGAATAGTCAAAGTAGAGGCAAGCTGGCAGAAGGAGCCAAGTGTCAACATGGTACCGTTTCAAGGGTAATATTTGGGGTGGGTTTGTAAACAAGCACAAGGCCTCCACATGTCCAGGGTCATACTTTTGGCCCACCAAGAAAAGGGACTCAAAAAAAATATAAATAAACCCAAAGAGCTTGCGGAATCCGCAACGTGTCAATCAAATGCTATTTCAAGAGTGAAGGCTAGGGGTTGAATCTTAAAGGTGCGCGAGGCTGCCACATGGACCCTGTATGGGTGGAATCTTTAAATATTGTGCCCTGTAACCCTAATATTCAAATGGTCATATCTTCTGATTGGAGAATCAAATTTGGTAGGAAGAAGAATTTTTGGAAACGTCTCGACACCCTTTACACATTTGAATCATTAGCAGGCTCCGGTAGGTGAAAAATGGGAAAACATCTTCCATTCCATTAATACAGAATATTATTTCTCCAACTACCAGATCTGATTCTATTTGATCCATCGTAGGAATTAAGGGGCGGTGGTTGAGCTTTTAAAATGGGATTCAATGCATATCTCAGGGTGGTTGGAGTAGGATTTGAATTATTCCCTCCTATCTCTCATATTCTTCCTATGTATTGTAATGAAGGGGAATATTCAAAAGGTTGGTCATTGTTCGTCCTCTGTCCCTCTCTCTCTTTCTTCCTTAGGGTAGAATGCAGAGTCTAAGCCTCCTCCCAAGGCTCTGTAATGGATTTTTTCTTTCCTCTTTCCCATAGATGATGAACTATGTAATAGTTTGGAGCAATAAAATCTATTTTGTGATTCATCTTTCCATCCTTGGCTTATTTTGTCGTCTCTTCTTACCTCTCATCATTGCAAAGTATAATATGCACACTCTGATGTTTGTTATAGGTTCTGGGGATGTGCTTAATGGGTTTTGAATTGGTTCTTTGTGTGAAATCTATCTCTATTCTATGGTGTATTCTATCCACCCTCTCCTTTTCTCACCTCTCTCCACTTCAGGCAGTCAGGTCTGTGATTCAACCACTTCATTTTCTAGTGTATCACCACTTAGTGTAGGCTCTTTCACCCCCTCTCTCTCTCTCTTTCTTTCTATCCCCTTGGAATGGTTAGATTAGGATAGAATAGGTTCTTCCTACATTGGAGTAGCTTGTGGAAGGTAGATTAGGAAGTAATAACTGGCTTTATTTGGAGGTCCATCTCATTTTTTGAAAATCCCACAACTTGAGAGATGGTCCCATGCTATACAATCACACCGAATGCCCCACCCTCATAATCCGTCCATTAGGCGATGATGTGATTTTACACTAATAGTTTTGGCATGCCCAGTTGGACACTGAGGTTATATCTTCCGTCTCTCCAAGGTGTCTTATTATCAACAACAAATCATAAGCCACCATGTGACCACACTAACAGTTTTGGCACGCCTCGTGGGACTGGTCTGAAGCACCTAGCCATTTCATCTTAACAGGATGGTGTGTTCTTATTGAGATTCAGCCTTTTGAGGCACATGTAAGCACATCTGGTGACTCCATCTGGTCAACAACCCCATCTCCGAAGTTGCAGACCTTTTCCTTCCATTTCCACCCAACTTCATTCACTTTTCTTCCATTTCATGAAGTTGTGCAATCATGACTTCATTCCCTTCATGGAATCTAAACCTAGAGTAGTGCAGTCCACCTCCAAGGCATTTACCAACTCCTCTAGAGAAACACTATGATCAGATCCAGAACCATTATTCTTACCCATATGAGAAGGGTCAAAGTCATTTTGGCCATGGAACTTATCAAGAACAAGGGGACACATATGATGGTGATAACAACATGGAAGATGTTGATCCATTAGAGAAGATTCAAGGGATGGAGGCTAGCATAGTGGAATCCAGGGCTACAAAATAGATGAAGGCATTTAAGATTTGTTGTAGGGAACCTTGTCCATGGGAAGGCCCTTTTCCAAGACATTACATCCCTCAAGATAATCTTGACTTCATGGTTAAACTATTGCCTCAACTTACACAGTGGATTGAGGACATTAAGGCTTATGAGAAAAGTTTGAGACAACCTTGTCAATGGGTAAGTCAATCACCAGCTCTCTGTCCTTCATTTTCTCTTTCTCAAGCTTTATCATTTCAGTAGAGGCAAGAGTAAAGCTTCCCATCTGTTTCCCCAAGTGTTGACTTTCCTTCCCCATCTCCTGATCTTCCACCCCATTTCAATTCTTATCCTCTTTTCTTTCCCAAGCATTCATTCCCTCCAAATAAAAAAGAAATTATACTTCCCTCCCCACCACAACTAATTACAAATCTGGTTAAACCCCAACCTGCCACTCCTCTTGCCTTCCCAATTACATATGGGGAGGAGACCCAAGAATCCATTCAAGGAGAACAACAAGAGAAGGATCCCAAATGAGAAGAAATGATAGATAATCTAAAGAGTTGGGCTGCAAAATTTGGGTTTACAAATATCCCCTTAATGGTCAAGCCAATAGAGGAGGTCAGGGTTGAGAAGCCAGTAGGGGCTAGGGCTGAGTTTGTAGCAGAAGAAGAAAAAGAACAAGAAGAAGAATATCATCAGTCTATTTAATTTGAATGTAGTGTCCCTAATGGTACTTTTTCTGAAGAGGATGGTGATTTGATCTAAGCTACACAACTAGCTGAGGAGGAAGAACAATCAACTTCAAGTCCCATTGAAGAGGATTATATGGGAGAGATCAAATCATGGTTGAAGCCACGAAATGAAGAAATTATCATTGAATATTTTTTGCTTTCATTCCAAGGGCCTGATTTGATTGATGGACCCATGATGGAGGAGGCCGATATAGTTTTAGAGGCTCCAAGTGTGGAGTAGGCCACAGAAGAACATTAAGTTCTTCCTCCCACTTCATCCACTTTAAACGCTAATGTTGAAGAAGAGTTTGAACTTTCAAATTTCATGTTTGAAGATGAGGGAGACCGTGGTGAGAAAATTGTAGATCCAAAGGTCACCATAGAGGAGATAGATCACCTGCAGGAAGACAACAAGGAGGAAGACTATCTGGCTAACTTGCGGGATTGCTTTGATGGAGAAGAGCCCATGGATATCACACCATTTACTCCTCCATGAACAACCTTTCAAGAATATGATCCTGTTGCCATAGAGGAGAACTGTCAAGTGCAATAGTCTAAACTCCACTACGTCCCTCTGGAACCAAGGTTGGAAGATATGAGTCTTCCATTTTCTTCATAGGAGAAGGAAGAGAAAAGACAGTAGGATGTCATCATCCCCCTCCCACCGTCCATCCAAGAAGGTCCACAAGAAGACTCCATTCTTGGATTTGAAATTCAGAGCAAGGGGCACAACAAAAGGATCAGACCATTCCCAATCAGGTACTTAGATTCATTGGAGCCAAGGGAGAATCCAAAACCAATCATGCCCACCTTAGGGAATGAGGATATGTTTCAAAGCACCAAGGGTCCCCATCAGCACCTCCAAGTGACCAACACAAATCAACTTGAGGAGGTATTTTTTGTTGATGTATATACCTTGATGATTTGGGTGGAGGAATGGCTTATTATTAGTTTTTCACTCATACAAGAAGCCATGTTTAGGGTCAAATCATTTACATGGTTGCCCCTCTGAGAAAGGGAAGCTACTTCTCCCTACCTGTAGCAGGATTTGTTTAGCATTCTTTCTCTCTGGTTAGTGTAGGAGTAGGAGTAGACTTTGTTTTCAGCAGAAGAAGTGCTTATGCACACTCTGCACATTTCATTTGATGCATGTATGATTTTGTCTTTATACATAATTTTTTTCATATTGCTCCAAAGGTGGATGAGGCCAGGAGCTTCAGTATTCATGGTAAGAAGACCCATAGTTGTCTATAACAGTTGCTAGTTCCAAAAGGAAACAAATGTAGAGCAACTAAATCCATTTCATAATAGTCCATTTAAAGGACAGATGAAAGCCCTAGGGTCAAAAATTTTTCTACTATTAGAAGCCTTGTTTCAAGATTTATCATGAAAATTGAGGGTGCATATGCGCAGGCAGGCTCCGGGTCAGGCAGGGGTCAGAAAAGAAGGCAATCAAAGAGTCCATTTTGCAAGAAGGGTCAGTATCATGCCATTAATGGTGACTCGATGCCCAATGGATGCTTCAAGGCCACTGGTCCATTAATCTAGCAGGCAGATGTCCCAATTTTTCCTCAACAAAATGGATCAAAAACTACCCCATACAAGAAGAAATTCAAGAAATGGCTTTGTAGAATGAACCCATACTTCAAATACAAGAGACAAGTTATTAGCGGGCTCTAAAATGGAATTACAGGGTTGGGGAAGAGAGACAACATCGAAGAAACTAGAGGCTCAAAGGAAAAGAAGCGAAGAAGATTCAAAGTCTTCAGGCTCTACAAATGATTCAGAACAAGCCCTAAAATTGACTAAGTATGGAGGAGTCAGCCGAAGCTGCCAAGTGTCCAAATGACACATTTCCAAAGATTGAATCCAAAAGGGAAAATCAAACTTGTGCCATGCCTCCATGCATCCAAAGCCCCTACAACTGCACCAGCCGTTGAAAATGTTTTGACTCAGCGAAAGGTGCCAAGTGTTTAAACGACGCTACTTCGAAGATAAATCCAAAGAGTGGAGACCCAAATGTGCGTGGGCTTGCCATGTAGTCCAAGTTAAAAATTAGATAGAGAGAGCCCAAAATTGACTAAGTATAGAGAACCAACGGATGGTGCCATGTGTTGCATCATTGTAATTTCAAAGGCATAGCCCAAAAGGTAATGCTCAAATAAGCACCAAGCCTCCACGAGTCCAGAGCCCCAAAATTTGCATAGGCCGTTGAAAAGTATTTGACTCAGCAGAAGGTGCCAAGTGTCTGAACTACACACATTAGAAAGTGGGATCCTAAGCGGAGACTCAAACTTGTGCCAGCTCTCAACATATCTAATGGTCAACATAGGTCAGAAGGAGAGCAAGCCCAAAATTGGTTAAGTATAGAGAACCAACGGAAGCCTCCACATGTCTCATTGGTGCAATTTCAAAAGGAAATTCTTGAGGCAATTCCCAAATGAACACGGGCTCGCCACGTGTCCCAGGTCCAAAAATGAATAGAGTCGAGGTTTGAATAGTCAAAGCAGAGGAAATCCGCCAGAAGGAGCAAAGTGTCAACATGGAGTCATTTTAAGGGTACAATTTGGGGCGAGTTTCCAAACAAGTGCCAAGCCACCATGTGTCCAGGGTCAGAATTTTGGCCCACCAAGCAAAGGGACTCAGGAAAAATATAAAGAATCCCAACAAGCTTAAATCCTTGTTTAATTAATTTTAAATTCATTGTCTTATTAACTTAGGGTCTTTTCTATAACCTACCTAAGCTTGTTAAGAATTAACCATGGCTTAGCACTCTAAGACAATTAAATGGCCCCATTCCCCATCTACACATACTATTATAGTTCATTTAAACAACATTATAAAAATCCTCCTCACCTCACAAAAGTAGGATTAATCCTTCACCCTTAGATCAAATCAATATCAACCACAAGATCCTAGGGTTCTAATTATCCCTAAAAATTGTTATGAATTTTTATTTATTCTCTTTCTACCCCAAGTCCACTCATTTGATCTATTTTCTTTTATGAAAAATGCAGGTTGGAGTGGAGGAAGCCATGATAGCAAGAGAGGAAGAGATATGGTGGAATCCACAAGGAGATCAAACTTAAATGGTTTAGATTGTAGTATTATTTGTTGTTATTATTTTCATTCAAGGATTGGGAGGGATTTTCCCTCACTAATCTAGTTTTATTTCTAGCCATTTGTAAGATTTGGGTTTCTATTTGGGGCAAACTCTACCCACATAAAAATAAAAAAGAATGTTTTAATCTACCATTTATGGGTTTTAATGCTCAAATATATGGTATTTACTCATTGTATGCTTATTGGCACTTTATTAGGTAGGTTTACAACTTAAATTTTAGTTTAAAATAGTTAATATTTTAGCACAGGTGCGGATCTAGTAAGTTCTATTGTAAGTGACAAAACCGCCGCCTAGAGCAGACTGGTGGTCCTGGGACCGCCGCCCTGCCTAGGTGACAAACCATGGACCGCCACCCTACTAAGCGACAAATCATGGAGCGCTGCCATACTAAAAAGTGGTTTTGAGACCTCTGTCTTAGCTTTAGTGGTGGTTACAAGACCGCTACTCTGCACAGGGCGGCAGTCCCATTTCTGAAAAACAAAACCTAAAACCCAAAAATTTTCCCAAGAACCAAAAGTTACTAAAATGAGCTAAAATTCATTCTGAGCCTAATTTTGTACATCTGGAGTTTCCAGTTTTGAGATTTCATTCCTATTGTTCTTTTCTTAGTCAAATCTACTCATTTTGAAGTATTAGATAATCCAATAAAAAACACATCTACTTTACAAGGTCATTCCCTTATGTTCAAAAAGTTTTTTTCTTTCCATTTCAAGAGAAAAATGGATCTTAATCTATTGCTTTACATTTTTATTTTCTTACTACAAAACACCATTTCCAAATAGAAAATACTTCAAATTTGTTGTCTCTTCCATTCAATACAAATTATAGATTCCAAATACTACAAAACTTTATTTTCCATTAATGTTTACTACGCATACAAGTTCAACTTCTTACAACTTTTATATTTCCTTTTTTCTCTCCTTTACAACATTACAACATCACAATGAAATTAGATTTCAATTAAAATTTTACATAATATATTCATTTTGATTCATTCTCCTATACAATATACAATATGATGAGAAGGAAAATTTTACAATTCTTGAATGAACTTATTCAAATAATAATACAACTTGCATTACAACATTTCCTTTAAAACAAAAAAAAAATTATAATCTTCGACTTTGAGTGGGAAACAAAAGGTTTATCTCAAGAAGGGATTCCTTCAAGGTCTCTAACAAACTTCCAAGCTCCTCAACACCAACAACAAGGCTCCATCAAAATTTATTTGATTCACAACAAAATGGGGGGGGGGGGGCGGGCGGGATGGGGAGGTGGGGGGGTGAAAAGGCAATGCTCTCCACCCAACTAAGATATCCAATGAAGAGGAGCAGCCATACTCTTCATTGGCCCCCGAGCCCCAACCACATTACAATGAGAGATGATTTCAACACATGGCAACAACAAGCTTCCACAACACAACAAATATTTCACCACCATTTTGACCATATTCAAAACAACAACAACACAAGAAAGAAGAAAAATAAATAACAAATAATAAGGCTTAAGATGAAATCCAAAAGAGCAAGGCCTATGGGAAGGCAAATTATGCCTCCCAATGGGTGTCAACCATAAAGCCTCCAATTCATTTCTTAAATCCCCTACATACTCTTATGCCTCCCTAAAGTACCCCTTATACCTCCCTATACTCTTATGCCTCCCTCATAAAAGAAACAAGAAAGAAATGCAAGCATTCCTTATCCAAGGTGGGGAACCCAACCCAAACTCCCTCTAAACAAGAAAATAGACTCTTATGCCTCCCTACATGAATTCTCACCATAGTATCCTCCTACTCCAAATTTAGGCAATCTACCCACACCCAACAAGCATTTCAAAGGAAAGAAAACTCAACAAAAACACATAAACACAAAATAAAATAATAACATAAGAAAAGGTAAAGCTCCTACATTTCCATAGTAGAGCTTGTTCCAAGAGAAAAAAAATCCCCAAGATCCTCAAATCAAAACAAGCATCCACAACCTCCAACAATCCATAAGAATCTCAAAAATCGTCTAACTCTCCAAAATGCAAGATCAAAAAATAATGAAGTAACCCCAAAACATGTAAAAGAACTACAATAAATAGAAAAAAAAGGGGAGGATGAGGTGGCTCCATGTATAATGCCACATCACTCATCCTCAACTCCACTTAAGAACTCAAACCTCAACCCCAATGCACCATAAATTGGTGGGTGAGAAGAATATTGCACACACAAACTAATCCCACACCCCCCTAAGAACAAAATTAAATACTTGAAAGAAAGTGCAATAAACATTTCACCCTTTTATCTTCCCAAAACACCTAATGGGGTCTAATTTTGACCCCCCCAACCCATAGGTAGGGTTGGTATAGCAATTTAAGAGGTGTGAGAAAAAGTTTAACTTGTCCCACAAAGCCTTCAAAAATTTTCCCTTAAGGTCAAATTCGAGTTTTCCATAGATGGTAGAGTGTACAACACTCAAGATCTTAAGCATTCAACACACACCACAAAATCCAAGAGCAAATCAAATCTAATAAATGAACTTTTTTTGGTCACATCTCTTATTAGCTTAGGACAAGATTAATTTAACTCTAATTAAGACACCTATACCCATTAAGATAAAAGGGAAAGGAAAACTTTAAATTCTACATAATTAAAAATAAGTAAATACATCACTAAAAGAAACACATACTAACACTAATAAAGTGAACTAAAAATAAAAGGCAACACATGAGCCCTTGGTCACAAATTCCTCCTAACAAATAATTCTAACACACACACAATTGCATGTTGCCATGGTGACCCTTGTTGACTTCATCTATAATTCCAATGTGGTTGGTCTCTAATCCCCCCGGTATTTTTTTTTTGTGTATATATATATATATATATATATATATATATATATATATATATAATCTATGTATGTATGTATGTATGTATGTATGTATGTATGTATGTATATACCTGAAAAACAAAAAATACCTCCTTCGTCCTCGCAGATAAAACATCTAAAATAAATATGAAATTTAAATCTACAATCATCTAAAATTTCTAACATTCATCTCTATCCTACATTTCATCCATGTTAAAATATCACTACTAACATTAATAATAAAGTGAACTAAAACTAAAAGGCAAAACATGAGCCCTTGGTCACAAATTCCTCCTAAAAAATAATTCTAACACACACACAATTGCATGTTGCTATGGTGACCCTTGTTGAATTCATCTAGAATTCCAATGTGGTTGGTCTTCAATCCCCTCAGTATATATATATATATATATATATATATATATATATATATATATATATATATATATATATATATACACACACACACACACACACACCTAAAAAATACAAAATACTTCCTTCAGCCTCGGGGACGTATCAAAAACATCCAAAATAAATATGAAAATTTAAATCTAACAATCATCTAAAATTTCTAACATTCATCTCTATCCTATTTCATCCATGTCAAAAGATCACTACATTATTTCAATTATCAAGGCCTATGCAGTGTGACGAAAGATATCGCATGTCAGAAATATATATAAAGTCATGTCCACAACATATCAACATCTATATAAAATGTCTTTGATGATCCACATGCATCATATATGAATCAAAATCACAACAGTCCATGATATCTAACTTCATGCCAAATCAAAAGTCACAATAATCTCCATATGTATAGTTGACAGTTTCATAATCAATAACAAAAAAAATTGAATGGAAGTAGGCACTACATTTGCCTCCCCTTATACTCGACTTACTCCTAGAAGTCACTAGAACAGGTGTGGAAATTGAACTCGTAGTAAAGTAACATCTTCTCATGTAGCAGCACTATCATCATACATGTCCCACTAGACCTAAACCTGGTCAATCTCTCTACCTCGAAGGCTCAGGGTCCCGCACTTTATAATACACATGGGATCCACCATCACCTGCCTCTGATCCTGAACCCACAATTTTTTCCAATCTAATACGTGAGAAGGATAAGAAATATATCTCCTAAGCACAGAAACGTGAAACACATCATGGACGTAAGACAAGATAGGTGGCAATGCTAGACGATAGGCGAAGATTTTGATGTGCTTCAATATCTCAAAGGGAGACACAAACCTAGGAGTAAGCTTAGAACCTTTTCCATAATAGATATGGCTCTTATGTGGTCTGACATGAAGAAAAACTTTCGTGGCCACCTCATCAATATGATCTTTCCTATGTTGATCCACATAGTTCTTCTACCTATCCTATGCCTCCTACAATCTCTACCTGATCAAAACAACCTGTTGCTCCATGTCCTGGAATAAGGCTGGCCCAAGAGAAACCCTATCCTCTACCCTGTCCCAACTAAGAGGTGTTCTGCACTCTTTTCCATATAATTCTTGAAAAGGAGCAATGCCTATCAAACTCTGGAAACTATTATTGTAGGAAAACTCCACCAAGTACAAATATTCCTCCCATCTCGACTGGTGATCCATAATGTACATCCTAATCATGTCCTCTAGAATCTGATTCACTCACTCAGTCTATCCATCTATCTCAAGGTGATATGATGTGCTGAAATTGATCCTCATCTTGAGAGCATGTTGCAGAGTTGTCCAGAAATGGGAAGTGTACAAAGGATCATAGTTACAAATGATCTTCTGTGGAATCTCGTGTAATCTAAAAATCTCATCAAGATATACTCGTGCTACTGCACTAGATGTGTAGGTGGTCTTCACCAAATAAAATTGAGCCACTTTTATCAATTTATCCACTTGGATCATGATGGCATCGTGGTGGTATCTCGATGTCGGTAACCCAAAAATGAAGTCCATGGAAATGGTGTCCCATTTCCACTCTGGTATAGCATGAGGAAAGAGAAGGCCAGTTGGATGATGATGTTTGGCCTTCACCCTCTGACATGCTAAAAAACATGACACAAACCGAGCCACTTCTCTCAAAAGTCCTCTCCAACGGTAAAACTATCTCAAAGTAGCGTGCATCTTCTTCACCCCGAGATGGGATGAATAAGGTGCACAGTGAGCCTCTATCAAAATTTCCCATCTCAAGCCTCCATCTCTAGGAACAAATATTTGACCTCTGTGTCTAAGAAGACCATCTACCTCTAATTAAAATCCATCAAATCTCCCCTCAAGGGGTCTCTGAGACTCAATCTCAGCTTTGGCTGCAATGTAGAAGTTGTTATGAGGAAGCTGCAACAAAATCTTACTCCAAAAATATGTAACTACTGAAGTAGCCATAACCACATGTCCCCGTCTACTGAAGGATTTTGTAACCACATTCTCCTTCCCCTTCACATGCTATGTCTCCATATTGTTCTCATAAATAAACTCCATATAATTCCACTGAAGAGCGTTGAGATTGGGTTGTATGAAGAGGTGTTGAAGACTCAAATGATCAGTCCTAAGTGTAAATCTCTGGCCAAGAAGGAAGTGTCTCCAATGCACCAAGGCATGCACAACTACTGAAATCTCTATATCATGAGTCGGATAATTGAGCTCATGATCCGTGAGTTTGTGAGACTCAAACGCAACTACCCTTCCCTCTTGCATCAACACACCTCCAAGTCCTACCAAAGAAGCATCTGTGCAAATGTAGAACTTTCCTTCATGATCTGGTACTGCTAGAATAGGTGCTGTCATAAGGCACTCCTTCAGTGTCCTAAAGGGATGCTCACATTTATCTGACCAAAAAAAATTCTTCCTTTTCCACTGAAGGGAAGTGATAGGGTGCGCAATCTGAGAAAAGTCCTAAATAAATATCCTGTAATACACTGCCAATCCCATGAAGATGTAAACCTCGGTCACACTGTTGGGTGCTGGCCAATCCTTAATAGCTCGAATCTCTAAAGGATTGACTACGATACCTTCCTCAAAAATTATCTAGCCCAAATACTACACCTCTATCTAAAAGAACACACACTTCTCTAGGTTCCCGTAAAGATGCTGCTCATGAAGACAGTGAAGAACCTGGCGAAGGTGCTCCGCGTGCTCCACATGCGTGCATGAGTAAATCAAAATGTTGTCAAGTAAGATGTGCACAAAGTGATATAGAAAAGTCTTGAATACCCCATTCATCAAGCTCATGAACACTGTGCGGGCATTCGTCAGAGAAAAAGGTACCACTGTGAATTTGTAGTGGCCATATCTCATACAGAAGGCGGTCTTATGAATATATGCCTCTATAATCCCCAGTTGTTGATACCCTGACTTAAGATCAATCTTTGATAAAACTATAGCCCCCTTCATCTGATCAAATAAATCTTCAATGCGTGGAAGGGGGTAATAATTCTTGATCGTTACTTTGTTCAACTGGGGGTAATCAATACACAACTCCAGAGATCCATCCTTCTTCTTCACAAAAATCACTACTAGACCCTAAGGGGATACACTAGGATGGATTAGGAATTTCTCCATAAGGCCCTCAAGCTGCAACTTGAGCTCACAAATATCAAGGGTAGTCATCCGATAATGTGCTCGTGAGATAGGCTCAGTTCCCAAAACCATATCTATATGAAAATCTATCTCACGTAGGGGTGGTAATCTCAATAGATCCCCTAGAAATACATCAGCAAAATCTCTCAAGATGGGATGGTAATCAAGGGATGGTCCCCTAGACTCATCCTCAGATCTATCACTAGTCGCAACAACATACATCTAAACCTCATCACACACACTACTTAAGCTGCATAGTGGAGATGGTGTGAATAGAAATGGGCCTCCTAACCCCTGCTATCACTGACTCCACTCCTAGATCATCTGTACAAGCAATAATATTATGGTAAATGTCCACTTTATCCCTGTGTGCATATAACAAGTCCATGCCCAAGATGACACCATATGATCCTAATGGAAGGATTCAAATATCTGAGGTAGTGGTGAAGGGTCCCAAATCTACTACAAACTCCTTAAGTAAGGAGTCTATAGAAATTTTGGCTCCAGAAGCCATCTCAACATCCCAACTATGACACTGCCTAACTGACACTATCCTACAACACTCTAATAAGGATGGTGCAATAAAAGAATCATAAGAGCTAGAATCAAACAAAATAGAGGTAGAAACACCAGCAATACTACTTGTCATCTCTATCATGGTACTTTGGTGCTCAGCTTGTGGTTCTCGTCCATAGCATATATCCAATGGCTCCATCCCATATCTCCAATAGTAGGCTCTGAAAATTGCATCTTACCCTTGTTTCTAGGGTTCTATGGGCACTCTATCTAATGATGTCTGGTGATGCCGCAACCATAACAGCTGCTCGGTCCTCACTAGTGGGATGCAACTCCAACCAGTACTCTAGATGTCTGTGCTGTGGATCCTGTTGACCTAGTTATGGGCTCTTGAGGTCTCTGCTAATGATCTCCTATTGACTGAGCTCTCTCTATACCCTGTATCGTAATGGGACCCCTAGGAGGAGGCCCCTTACTCCGCCCCCTCTATGGATCGAATCTCTTAGGAGGTCTATAAGGTGAGAAGGTATGCTACTGATACTGCTAAGGTGACTACTCAGATGGCCTGAAAGAAGACTGCTCCACAATTTGTCTGTCATGAGGAGGAGGAACTTACCCCCACAATCTCTTATCTTGCATCTGCTAGATGCGGCTCTAAACTCTATCTCTAGCTTGCTGAGTTTTCCCTAGTGTCTCCTATGCAGTATAGGCCTTATTCATGACCTCTGCTAATGCCTGTGGGTAGTGAATGCACACCACACCACTCAAATATAAATTCAGGCCCCATATGACCCTGTGAATCCTTACCTGCTCATCCTGCATGTAGTCGACATACTGGAGTAGATCTAGAAATTGAATCTCATACTTGGCTAATGTCATAGATGCATGCGGAGGTCATGAAACTCATCTATTCACTACTAAATAAACCTCCTGGGTAGGTACCTACTCCTGAAATGCTCCTCAAATAGCTCTCAGGTAATTGTCTCTGAGTCAACATGGAGCTTTTTCTCCTCGATCGTCCACCAGACACCTGCTCCATTCCTTAGAAGATGGATCACAACACAAGCTTTCATGTTGCTAGTACAAGGGAAGAGCTTAAAGTATCCACTTAAGCTCACTAACCAGGCCTTTTCTTGAATACCTCCTATATATCTAGAATAGTGTGATGGCAGTAGCTTCAGAATCTCCCAAATATGGTTTGTATCTAATGATTGACGAGCCCAGGTCTCTCTACATGATCCTCCCTCTATCTAGGGATCCAAGATATGTCCCTGTGTCCTAAAATCCTGTCTCCACATCCTCTCAGTGGGGACTCTACCATGGCCGACTCGACACACAAGTTATCTGCCCCATGCTCCTTGTTGTATCGACGAGATGCTTTATCCTCAACTGATGGCTCCATATCATTTCTAGAAGGTCATCCTCCTAGGGACCCTCCATGTACAACGACATTGATGTCCTGATGCATCTGTTAAATTTTTGGAAGAATGGTTATTACATCTTGATCTACCGGTGGTATACCTAGGTCTATGTGGAAAGACCTCTCGTCTGGTCCATGCCTCCTGCACAGACCAAGGAAAGAATTAGGTCATTATTTTGGTTTTTTTGAGTTCTTTGAGTTTTCTAAAAATATACAAATATTAGCTAGTGTAGCTTTCTAGATTTATAAGAACAATTTGTACTAGGTTAAAATTCCATGTCTCATGTTTTCTAGAGTGCCCAAGGGTCCAAGATTTGAACCCATAACTTTGATACCAAATGTAACTACCATCAAAAATGATGTTCTAGGAACCCGTTAATGCCTAACACTTATCCCGAAAATCACAACTAATTTTTTTTATACAAGATAAATGTAAGGGTAAAAGGATAAAAGATTTTACACAAGCAATATCCCCTAGGGAACATCCATTTAACCTATATAACTAAACTCAACTTTATGATTTAAGACCAGGTCTAGTTAGAAGGTTAACATATTTTTCTAAATAACTTTAGGGTCCATTAATCCAATTGTAACTAGGAATATGCCCTAAAATTAGTCCATTTAGTTACTTGTTTTCTTCTTCTTAGTTAGTATTCAAACCTAATATGATTAACCCATTGTTTAATTAATTTCAATTTGTTGTCTTATTAACTTAGGGTCCTTTCTATAACCTACCTAATATTGTTAAGAATTAAGCAAGGGTTAGCACTCTAAGGCAATTAAATGGTCCCATTCCCCATCTACACATACTATTATAGTTCATTTAAACAACATTATAAAAATTATCTTCACCTAACAAAAGTAGGGTTGATCCTTCACCCTTAGATCAAATAAATATCAACCATAAGATCCTAGGGTTCCAATTAACCTTAAATTTTTTTATTAATTTTTATTTATTCTCTTTCTACCCCAAGCTACCTCATTTGATCTATTTTCTTTTATGAAAAATGTAGGTTGGAGTGGAGGAAGCCATTGGAGCAAGAGAGGAAGATCTATGGTGGAATCTACAAGGAGATCAAACCTTAATGGTTTATATTGTAGTCTTACTTGTTGTTATTATTTTCATTCAAGGATTGGGAGGGATTTTCCCTCACTAATCTGGTTTTATTTCTAGCCATTTGTAAGATTTGGGTTTCTATTTGGGGCACACCCTACCCCCATAATTTTTTTTTTAATCTACCATTTATGGGTTTTAATGCTCAAATCTATGGGTTTTATTGAGCAACGGTTTTGAGACTACCACCTTATCTTGAGTGGTGGTTATTAGACTACCGCTCTACACAGGGTGGCAGTCCTGTTTTCGAAAAATAGAACCTAAAACCTAAAATTTTCCCAAGAACCAAAAGTTACTAAAATGAGCCTAATTTTGTACATCTAGAGTTTCCAGTTTTTGGATTTCATTCCTATTGTTCTTTTCTTAGTTAAATATAATCATTTTGAGGTATTATCTAATCTAATAAAAAACACATCTACTTTACAAGGTCATTCCCTTATGTTTAAATAGTGTTTTTCTTTCCATTTCAAGAGAAAAAGGGATCTAAATCTATTGCTTTACATTTTTATTTTCTTACTACAAAACACCATTTCCAAATATCAAATAATTCAAATTTTTTGTCTCTTCCATTCAATACATATTATAGATTCAAAATACTACAATAACTTTATTTTTCATTCAAGTTTGCTATGCATGTACAAGTTCAACTTCTTACAACTTTTATATTTCATTTTTCTCTCCTTTACAAGATTACAACTTCAATATGAAAGTAACTTTATTTTTTCATAATGCAACTTTCAATTAAAATTTTACACAATATACAATTTCATGAGAAGGAAAATTTTACAACTCTTCAATGAACTTATTCAAATAATAATACAACTTGCATTACAACATTTCCTTTAAAATAACAACAAAATTACAATCTTCCACTTCGAGTTGGAAACAAAAGGTTTATCTCAAGAAGGGATTCCTTCAAGGTCTCCAACAAACTTCCAAGATCCTTAAAACCAAAAATAAGGATCCATCAAGATTTATTTTATTCACAACAAAATTGGGGGGAGAGGAAACACTCTCCACATCCAAGATATCCAATGAAGAGGAGAAGCCATCCTCTTCATTGGCCCCAGATCCCCAACCACATTACAATGGGAGATGATTTCAACACATGGCAACAACATGCTTCAACAACACAAACAAAATATTTCACAACCATTTCAACCACATTCAACTCAACAACAAAACAAGAAAGAATAATAACTAAAGCAACAAAATATCAGGGCTTAAGATGAAATCCAAAGGAGCAAGACCTATGGGGAGGCCACTTATGCCTCCCAATGGGAATGGATTCCCACCTTAAAGCTCCTCCAATGGATGTCTCAAATTCCCTACATACATCTTATGCCTCCCTCAAGTACCCCTTATACCTCCCACATACTCTTATTCCTCACTCAATCTCTTATGCCTCCCTCATCAAAAGAAACAAGAAAGAAATGCAAGCATTCCTTGTACAAAGGTGGGGCACCCAACCCAAACTCCCTCCATTAAACAAGAAAATAAACTCTTATGCCTCCTTACACGAAATCTCCCCATAGTCTTCTCGTACTCCAAACTTAGGAAATCTACCCACACCCAACAAGCATTCCAAAGGAAATACAATACTCAACACAAGCATATAATCACAAAATAAAAGCATAACATAAGCAAAGGTAAAGCTCCTACCTCTCCATAGTACAACTTGTTCCAAGAGAAAAAATTCTTCAAGCTCCTCAAAACTAAATGCAATCATCCACAAGCTCCAATAATCCACAAGCACTCCCTAAAATCATCTAACTCTCCACAATTCAAGAGCCCAAAATAATTAAGTAACCCCCAAACAAGAAAAAAAACTTCAATAAATAGAAAAAGGGAGAGAGGGGGATGATGTGGCTCCAAGTAGGATGCCACCTCATTTCCTCATCCACTCCACATCCACTTAAGAAGTCAAACCTCTTATTCTAATGCACAATCAATAAGTGGTTGAGAGGAATGACATAGTTACTTACACACACCATCTAAGCCCACACCCCCTTACAGGACAAAATTAATTACTTGAAAGAAAGAGCAATAAACATTTCACATTTTTATCTTCCCAAATACACCTAAAGGGGTTTAGTTTTGACCTCCCACAACCATAGGTAGGGTTGGCATAGAAATTTAAGAGGTGTGGGACAACATTTGAACTTGTCCCACAAGCCTTCCAAATTTGGCCTCTAAGGTTAAAGTTTGTGTTTTCCGTGAAGGGGTAGATTGTACAACACTCAAGATCCCAAAGCACTAAATTTACACACCACAAAATTGAAGAGAAAATCTACTCCAATAAATGAACATTCCTTGATCAAATCTCTTAATTAGTTTAGGACAGAGATTTATTTAACTTTAATTAAGACAACTACAACCCATTAAGATAATTAAGGGGTAAAATACAAACATCAAACTCTAAATAAATAAAAACAAGTAAATTACATAACTAAAAGAAACACATACTAACATTAACAAAGGGAAACTAAAATAAAAGACAGCACATGACCCCTTGGTCACAATTTCCCCCTAACCAAATTCAAACACACACACACACACACACAATTACATGTTTCCAAGGTGACCCTTGTTGAATTCATCTAGAATTCCAATGTGGTTGGTCTTCAAATCCCCCAGCACACACACACACTGATGTTTGTTGTGAGTACATTTTACACTACACACACACACATACACATACACTCACTTCACACACTCATGGCACGCATTAAAAACATCTATGATAAAATACTGCACTCTAAATCTATGGGGACATCATCTATATACGAATCCAAATATCATCTAGGAAATTTAAATCGATAATCATATACCATTTTCTAGCATTCATTTCTATCCAACATTTCATTCATGTTAAAAAGATCACAACATTACTTCAATTATCAAAGGTCTACTGCAATATGAAGAAATATATCACATGCCAAAAATATATATATAAATAACCATTTCAATAATATATCAACATCAAAATAAAATGTCTCTAATAATCCACATGCATCATATATGAGTTGAAATCAATAATAGTCTAGTGATCTCTAACATCTAACATCATGCTAAATCAAAATCCTGCAAAATAATATCCATAAGTGTAGTCGATAGTAATCGATAATCGATAACAAAAAAAGGTGTTGAAGGGAAGTGGGAACTACATGTTCCATTTTATAGAGGTTAAGCCAACTCTGGGCCATAAAAAAATTTAGGGCCCGTAATTAAGGAAGATGAATCCAAGACCGATCCTTGACTTCGAAAAGTATTTAAAACCGAGTTGAATAACAGGAACCATGGATGTCATTTTAAGTAGCAAATGCGATTAAAAATCTTAAACTGCTCTCGAGAAAAATCAAACCACTCGTATATTTTAGGTTTCAACCTACGAAAACATGCTATGATACCTAGGTCCCAAGAGACCCTAGGATAAATATCCAACTTACTTTCCATAATGGGGCCCCAATTGGATTGACATCAATATTCACTGAAGTAGACCTTGTTTTTAGAACTATTATGGATCAAAATTTGATGAATCTAGTAGAAGTGCACCTATTTTTAGGGGTGACAAATTTGTGTGTTTTTCCTTTTCCCTCACTTTTACAAATACAATTGAGACATCTCATAGGTTGTGGGTCTCCATGTTTTGAGGTGAATCACTAGATTATGAAGGGTTGGTTCCCTTTTCTTGAGTATCCCTAAACTATATTTGTGGGGTTGAGGGTAAGAGGATGAATAATAAATTGTAAAAATGGTGATACAACAAAGATATTTGAGGGATTCCTGACAGAGAACATACACGATATGATGAGAGTAAAGATGAAGTAAACATGATCCAAGGGTTTTTTTAACTTCAAAGAAAATACTAATATGCTAAGGGATTACGCACAATAAAAACAAAAAATTGCACATCAAAATGAACAAAACACCTTATCTGAAGCAAGGAAAAATAACTCAATAAAATCTTAATAATTTAGGGAATTAAATTGAAAATAATAACTATGATCATACACACCACTACAATGTTTTGGAAATGCCAATCTACTAATTATCATAAAAAAGTAAATCTTGAAAAATTCCTTCGACACTTTGTTACATCAAGAAGTCCCCCTTGTGCTTTGTAAAAGAACAAAATATATAGAAAGTATTCACCCAATTCCACCTCAAAATAAACTCAATTCTAAACTCTCACTTTCATGATAATTATAGCCTTTATAATGATTAAAATTATAAAAAAGAAATAAAGTTACATGTTGTACAAAAGGATAAAAATATCCTTTATTTTCTAATTTCAACTCATAGTCAAACTGATTTGACTCCTTTATTAGCCTTTGCATGGAAAAGTGTGGATCCTTTGGGAAGATTAAGGTAATTGGGATAGAGGTAAGCTCATTTTAAAATTTATTACAAAAGGCATGCCACTAGTATGGGTGCACAAAGAATGTAACTATGTCTTGTTGATCTATCTGTCACCTGTGCATGAAGGGAATTTTATCTTCTAGCTTCACTTTGATCACATGTATAAAAGAATGATTGTTCTACATTTATTTCTGCCTTTGATAAAGTAATAATGCATGGTTTAAACTTTGAAAATTTTAATGATGAAAAGGGGGGAAACATGTTTTACCTCTACATAGAAGGGGGCCTAGAGCCATGATATACATGCAATTTGTTCCATCTAAGTTCAAATCATTAAATTATTATGGTCGTAACTTTCAAATATTCAACAACTGACGAGGAAAATAACATGATTATTATAATTTAATCTAAAAGAATCTAACTCTAACCCAAGTTGGGTTAGGGTTAGTCTTCCACTTGCCATGTATGTTCTTTAACTCAGTGCCTAGGTTAGCATGGAAGAAACAATTCCAACCATAAATTTTTCTTCATTTCATGTTTTGAGTTTGAAGAGATGGTCTCCATGGGGAAACCATGCCAAATTTTTACTAGGTACCACCATTGCTCTGATTTTGAACTTTATTTTAGTTATTTTATCAATGAATGAGCTCATGGTGACAAAATTTTCTACAACCACTAGTTTTGTGTATCGTCAAGCTCTCTGGATTTCATTGTTCATTGTTTGGGAATTCCATGGAAGATTCACTAGGCATTTTTTTCTTCTGCAACCTAATAAAACTAGTAATTTTTGGTACTTTCTTGTAGTCATCGTTTCTTTCATTTTCATGCACTATTTTTCTATGATTATTGAAGGCCCTTCAATGGTTACTTTTCCATTCCTCCACTAATACATCAATCTCTATATATTTTGCAATTCAAGCTTGAGGTTTGGCCTTGTATCTAGATAGTCATGAAGCTCAAACCATTGGTAATGGGGTTTCTCAAGCTCTGCTATGTGTTGAGATATATTGGTTGAATCTCCATTTATGATGAAAATCTTAGCACTTGCCACGTATTTGAGGTAAAACCCCTTTCTTTTATTCTTTTTGAGAAAAAATATGGGCTTTAAAATTGATTCATCTAGTTTTAATTAATCAATTGCCATTTCACTAATGCACATTCTATTTGTATCTTGACCTAGGTTTCAATCTCGTTGATACGAACTGATTTGACCTTTTATTTTTATTTTTTGTTTTTGAGTTGGATTTCATTCTAGAATCTCACCTAGCTCTTGAAAACTCATATTTTCATCAAATATGGGTGATTTATAATTGGCTGGTTGTGTTGCTATTTGGTTTGATTTTAATATTTTTTTCATCTTTGCATTACTTATCTCATACTTCTTAGCTAAAAATCTTGTTTATTCAAAAATGTCACATGATTCAAGTTGTTTTACACTTCCATGTCCTAGGTGAGTTGTGCATTTAATTTTATGGAGCATGTTCTCTTATACACCCCATCCGTTATTCTGAAAAATGGTGAGTTCTATGCTCATCGTTTAATATTATTTGATTTATATTGATCTGTATTGTGTTCCATTATTTGACCCTACTCCTTTTCTAGTTGACCATTTCTAGGTTGAATTTTTCTTTAATTTTTACAAAACACAACTTTATCTCCGATTTTTTCCATTATAATTTGAAATAGAAAATATGGGTAACTATACCTCATCCTTGTATGGAAATTGTTTGGTTATTGATGTCCACCCTTTTATTTGTAACTATGAGGTCATGCATATATTAGAGTTATTCCTTTTCTGGGTCTGTCGTTGTAAGTTTGAGCTTGTTATTCTGTTTCTTTTCCACTTGTATGGCTTGATTTTGATGTTCTCAATTGTTATTTGTTAACCTTAAGTCACCATTACTATTTATGGTCTACTTATATTTATTCCATTCTAGTGTCTAGCTTTATTTTGGGTTTGGTATGAATGGCCGAGATCTACATAGTCTCTGTTTGTATGTGCTACACTTGGTTTTTTCTTTCAATAAATTTTTTTTTCTTATGATAATGTCAAATTCAAATCCGTCCACATTTAATTAATAAATTCTCCAGACAACAAACCTTAAAAATACTTATACATTGTAGAGTGTAAGCTCTGAAAGAAAATTAACTAGCAAAAATATTAGGAAATGAAGCAAAAATCAAGTCATTTCCCATAGCTTTCCCTCCAATCACCAACTCCATAAGATTTATTTTGTAAGTGTATACATCATATTTATCATTAAGCCTTTATGTTCTTGCATATTTTACCTTGACATTGTATGGATGATGATAGACATATTTTTAAACTTAGTTTTCCAATTAGATAAAATTGGTTGTCACTAAGGTTAGCTCACAATTTTCCTGTCTGAATGTGTTGATTAGAGTGCTTGTTTTGATCCACTATTGACAACATGTTTTCTTCTCGTTCAGCTCAAAATTATATTATTTTAACTTTTTTGTAACTTTTCTTCCTTTCTTGCATGGTTTCTACTCATTTTACAAATGTTTATCATGGTTAGCAATCTGTTTACTAATGTAGTGTAATGGCATTAACTTATTGATTCATTGATGAAGGTCTTTATTACTGCACACATATGGTTGTACTCTCGTTTATAATTTTGCAAAATTGTACCTCTTTTGTCATATCATGAGGACTTATAATATTTTCTCATTTTTCAATCTGTAGTTGAAGGCTTTTAGAAACTTTAAAGTCTATTGTAACTCTTCTTTATACTTTCACCATTTTGTACTTGATTCATTTATGAGAAATGTACCTTCAAAATTTTCATAAAATATGAAGATGAATTCTTTGAATCTAACAACAATGTTGCAAATTAAATTCTTCAATGCAATACTTTTGCATAAAACATCTGATTTCTAAAATTTATAGTTTCTCCATCTTGCAAATTGATAGATCTACCATAGCTTTACTATGAAAGCATGGTGTGAAGTAGAAAAATTATGTAAAAAAAATAGTACATGTTCTCTTTTCCACTTATGATCCTATATATCTAGCATCTTCTGTTGTAATTTTTGATTTTCATGTACATATTCAAGAAATCCTATTTTTCTAAAACGATGAATACAACAGGACAAAAAATTTGGAGATCTAACAATTTTTTATTCTTCATTCAAGTACCTACTGAGGACGGAGAAGAGGAGCATGAAAGGTAAAATGGGAACCAAGGACTGGAAATTCCATCTAAAATATGCAATGATGGATTTTCCCTTCTTTTTTATTCATCATTTTATACACATACAATTTCTTTTCTTGTACTAAATTTTTAGAGTTATTCCTCATGTCTTGTGTGGGTCCATTGTACCTTTAAATAGTGAAATAAATGAAAATACATTACTGTGATGAGCTGTATATACTTGATTTTGAATATTTTTTTCATGAAAATTATGTTAAATGAATTCTTTGCAAATCAAACACACTAATTTTTTTTAACTTAATCATAATTGATGAATCAAAAGTACCTTGATTTTATTTTAAACCGTAAATAAAAGATAAGCAACAACCTACTTAAAATTCTGAAATGGACTATCCCTTTCTTCTCTTTGGTATGTCCATCTTCAATACTCGTTTTCTTTCCCATTTGTGTAAGGCTATTGCATCGGTTTGTGAGGGGTTGATGTAAAACCATGATGGATTCTTATCTGGAAATACAAATTAGGAAGAAAGTTGATATTCTGAAAGCAAAATGAAGGCACTTCAAACCCTTTTCCCTTTAATAAGGTCCCTTAAACCGATCCCTACAATCTAAGAAACAAAGTTTCGAGTTGACCTCTTACACAAGTGCGTGAAATGTCAACACAGTCATCCGGTCTCTCTGTTCTTTCCAACACCATACCATATACTATTCTATCTATGTACTTTAATAATTGTCATATATATACACACAAAAAAAAAACACATCGATATAATATATATATATATATATATATATATTATCTGTTTTATTATTCCTCCATATATATCACAACTAAATGAAGTCTATTCAAAGATTTTAAAATTCAAACTATATTTCCACACCTTTTAAACTTCTATGTTTTTATTACATACCATTCATTGAACAAGACTTGTCTCACTAAGATTCAAACTTTTCATTTTCATTATTTTTCTTTCTCAACACCTTTTCAAATTCTCCTTTCACATTAAACTTCATCTCATGGCTCATTACCTTCCATATATTTTTAAATTTCAAAGGCTAGTAGTTCCATTTTGAGAGAATTAGAATCTACAGGTAACCCTTGGTCTTCTTCTTCAAGGTGAGGAAGATATTCCACATATTTTAATTTGACTAAGTCTCAATAACTTCCTCAAAGGTTTTACTGTTATCTATCAAATGTGCACCCTGTTGAGAGATGATTACAGGTGTTCTAAGATCTCTCTAGATCCCTTTCTTTCATAGATATAATGGAAACACCTCAGGTTTGTGGGTGTACATATTGTTGAGGTGAGTCTATGGTATTAAGGGAAGTTCCTTTTTTGGTGTATCCTAAAATTATTTTTAGGGGTTTTGATGGTAAAAGGTGACTATAATTGAATTAAAAATAACTGGGGTGATACACCAAACGTTTTGAGGGATTTGACCGAGTACATGCACAATTAATTTGAGAATAGATTTTGGAAGCACAAGCCAATATTTTTTAGTAGAATTTTAAGGAAAAACACTTTGTGTTCTGAGGGAATGATTCAGAACAATATATTAGCATAAGATGCACAGTCATATTATGGATAAATTACTAAATTTGCAATAATTTAAGATGATTAATCAAGGATTTTAACATTCACAAGAATTAATGAGATATATAAACCACTACAAATAATTGGAAAGGCAGAAATCAATTCTCATTCAAGGGGAAAAACTTGAAAAATTTGCTTCAACACTCCTATGTCCAAAAATTCCTCCTTGGGATTTTCAATAGCACATAATATATAGAAAAATTATTCACCCATCTCATCTTTAAAAGAGGCTAAAATTTGTACTCTCCCATGCATGCTAATTTTACCCCTTTATCATGAATAAATAAAAGAATAAAAACTGACATGCTAATACAAAGAGGCATTAAAATCCTTGATTACAATAATACATTCAGTCAAACTATGGTTGACTGATCTATTTTTAATAAAGTAAGATGAATAGTTTTCCTAATAACATCCCTTGATTTTGTGTAATTATCCTCTAATGTGCATGCAATCTCTATCTTCTAGTGCTTGATGTGACACTTAAAATAATATCCACTTGCAATGATAAATTTAGCACTCTTTAATTTTTTCCCTTAGATGCACATGCAAAAATAACCTCTCTGTGTGAGAAAAAAATAATTTATTTTTTTGCAAAAATAATTCACTCAAGTATTCCACCTTGATGGGGACCACCTTTAGTTATGATGTCAACATCTGAGCACATACTCAATTTTGCATGCTGATAACTTAAATCTTTATCTCTTGTGAATACATTCAATAATATCTCCTGCACGTATACTTTAGTTCAACCCTCCAAAATTTACCACTGTGGGGGAACCACTCTATACATCTATAGTGGGAATCTCATTCGTTGATTCCATGGTATACAATTTGGGATCCAACCTTTACCAACTATTAAGGAAATAATTGGAGACTTTAATCCTTGGAAAACTTTTGATAATGTTCTGACCTCTTTTTGATCACATTTTACACCATATGTTTTTAATCAAACATCAACTATTTTACCTTAGGATATCATGTGATATTACTAAGGTTTCCATATTTAATTAGCATTGGCACATACTACAATTTTTTGTTAAAAATTAATCATTGATTAACAATCATTCTGTCTTTATCGTGACCTGGGCATGTATGTATAATGTTGGACCCTTTTTATCATCATGGTGTCGGCATTTGATTTTTTTTCAAATAACTATGGTTCTAGACCTTTAATCAGATCAATGCAAATGATTTGTTCAAATGATTAAGGATGCCCCCCTTACATGATGATTCACCCCTTTGAATTATATTGGTGAAGTTTTAACCTTGACTTAGCTAGGTATTTTATGTCTCAACACGTTGGCACATTCTAAACCCCCATTGAAGTTATGAGTAATTGTGGTTGACATCTTGATCATTCTGGTCTTTGTCCTTTTCCCGATATGTCGTTGATCTCTATGTTTTCCTATACTAGAGTTAGGGTTTAGTTGCGGTTAGGCTTGGAGCTTGTATGGAAATGGTGAATGAAACTTGATCATTGATCTTTGTACCTTCGTGATTTCCACCGTTAAAGGCTCTGGATATGACAGTGTGGTAGGTGAACTCGTGGGTTTATCTGTCACCATCGATCTTGGTACTTTTTTGATTTGAGTCGTTGATCTTAAACTAGTGAGACATTTGGCCAACATTGTGGTGTTGTTTGTTTTCGGCCCAGACCAGGTTCTTAACGCCGAAAGGTGTGCGATTTATAGAACGTGAGAGCAAAAAGGCGGAAACGGGACCGCTCTGTGGAACCGTCGGCGACATCCCTGAGACATGGACGCGAGTGTGATTTTTTGGGTCGATGATTGTATCATCCACAATCTACCTTACATGTGGGCGGAAAACGGTCATGCGATCGAATCACACAGGAAATCATGCATGGTATGTGCCCTGCCGCCATCGCACCAGATAAATTTGATAAAATCATAGAATTGGTAGCTTTCTCCAGTGACAGTGAATGTTTTAAAGAATTGAAACCACTTCTTTTTAGCACGCGGATGACAAGAGATTTTCCATGTCCACCGTAGAAAAACGAACATCTCTGTAGGGTTATGATGAATTCGAAGGAGGATTTGCAAATGGAGCCAATATTTGCGTTAGATGATACGCCCGAGGCTCATGCACCGTTCAGCTATTGGTGATATGCAAATAACATTCCCCTCCAATTGACACGTAAAGCTCTGGTATGCCATAGGTTTCTTCCCAATGGGAACATGTCACATTATATGCAATCTCGAGAATCATTTCTTATGAATATTTGATCTTTGAATAGGACTGGAGCGTGTAATGGTGTGAAAGAAAAACCTCTGGTGGTGGATCTGAATTGCAGTCATGAAAGAAAGTGACTGTTTCTTCTTGGCCCAAATTAGGTTCATGCCAACCAAAGTAGATGTTTCCAACCACGGGTGATGGTGGGACCGTAGATGAACCCTCAAAAACACAAAGAAATCCTTCCATCGCCTGCAGCAGCAGCAACGGCATTTTGCTGGGTTTTCTAAGGAGCAAGGTAGAGTCAGTTCATTTGAAGGATACATGATCCATTTGTAACACTCTCTGAAGGAGTTCCATCTATTTTAATCACTGCCATTGATAACATAGAGGTGGCCATTATAAAACTGTTCTGGGAAACGGCAGAGATGTGCAGATTGTACGCAACGAATATTTGGTAGGCACAAAAACTTGGTAAGTTGAGATAAACCCAAGACGAGGTACACATCAGGAGACGACGGCCTGTAATTAGCAGGTGTGATAATTAGCAGTGTGATAATGTGAACTTGGTTTTATAAATTCATAGCAATGAGCCCATCTTTCCGATTCAAGTCATTACTGCATTGTCATTTATATGATACCGGTAATTTTCTTATATCCTCTTATAATCTCATTTATGATGACAAAATGGACTCTTATATCCTCTTATAATATCGTATATGGGTAGGGTCCGCCGTCAAATCTCAGCCCTGACCAAAAGCCTGTAATTTTTTCTTTTTTGGTTGGACTTGGGCAAGATTTCAATAAATTTAATTAATTTTACTTTTTCACTTGTTGTTTTAATAAGGAGGCGCATATAATATTTGTGGTGTGGAGATGGACAAACAATTCAACCGAATCGAGTTTTTAATTTCGTCACCCATCTGAGTACGTATCCCTTGATTTTTTTGTGTTTTTGTTAGGTAAGATTTCAATCAGCAGTTCATTCAAAGTGGTTTGACATGGTTTAATTCAAAATGATCTCAAGAAAATAAGCAGCGAGGGTGTCTGACTTGATGGGGTTGGGGACACCAATGCATAAACACTCTGAGAGCAATTCTAGAGGTTGGGAGGCCTTGTGAATAGCCCTTGTTTTTATGCCGACAAGAAAAAAGTTTTAAGCGGGCCAGAACATGTCTGATGGGAAACAAAAATTGATTTTTTTTGCGGGCTGGAATCGCTACCCTTCTGGGGAACCAAAATTGTTTTCATCTACGATTTATCTCGGGCGAAATGGCGGTTTTTTTGAGAAACTAAAGTGTAAACATTGTATGAGAATTTATATTGTCAACACATTTATTAAATTATAGGTTGTGATGTAGAAATATTCAAAAGAGATAAAAAAATGTTAACATATATGGAAGTTTGTTTTTTACAATAAGCTGCGGAAATCACCAAATAGCTTTATGCTGAGGGAAGATAAAATAATATTAATAATTCTTTGTTATGCGCTAAAAAAGATAGTAGCGGGAATCGCCAACCATTATTACACCAAAAGGTGTTTACATGGGATAAACCGACAAATACAGTGATGACCAAGATGATTTGGTTGGATAAGCAAGAAGTCTTCTGCGTTAGAAAGGGACACACTGCTTACCACCTGATTTGGGAGTTGTATAATTAAATCCCAAATGATGTGATGTGATTTTCCAAGCCAAATCTTTCTGAGTACTCATTCCAAATAAAAAATAGCAATCTATGGTGAGATGTTAAGTCGAAAGAGAAATAATGCGTAGTCGGAACAAAAAATTATATAACAACAAAGCACCACGTACTGATCAAATTCAATGACGAGAAATACAGGAAAAACGACCCACCATGTGTCCAAAACAAGTTTTCTAAGCGGTGACAATTAGCGACCGATAAAACATTCATAA